>CM070874.1:221579083-222179441 GCA_036365515.1 Torymus aiolomorphi
CTCTCGGGTGGCGTGAAAAACTGTTAATAATATATAAGTTATATATATTATACTGATAAAAATTTTTATGAACAATAGAATTGTTTTTAACTATACATTTATATCTTTCTAAAAAACAATTCCAACAGAATTGCTTCTAAAAATTTTTCTAACAGGAAAAGTCATCTAAAGATGTTGTTTAAGAGACATTGAGGGGGAGCCAGGAGGGGCTGTGGGGGAGGTGGTGAGGAGGGAGTGAGGAGGGGGTGAGGAGGGCGTGAGAAGAGGGCGAGAAGGGGGTGAGGGAGGGAGTATAATAGAATAATAAGTCACGAAATAACGTAAAAAATGACGGAATTTTACGGTATTTTGAGGAGGGGATGAGGAGGGGGCGAGGAGGGGGTGAGGAGGGTGCGAGGGGGGTGAGGAGGGGCTATGTGGTAACATTCCTCTATATAATATAGGAAGATATATATATATATACACACGCACACACAATATAATCCATTATAATATTAAATTAATAATATTAATATTAAATTATAATATTAATGAATTTCTTTTTCCCAACAAAAAACAAAAACCACATAAAATTTTAAAACTTCAAATGTTGTATATAAATACTTTGAACTATATGTATATATTGTAAATAATAATTTTTCTTTCCCAGAAATCAAGATACTTACCCGATTAATTATTATTTCTTGTTGATACCGTTGAATAAATTCGTCGCCCCATATCAAGCATTGTACTCTCTTTGTACAATTGTTATCGAGAACAAATTTAAATAATTTGTATTTTCGGTTCTGACCTACTTCTTGAGCAGCACATATTTCATCAACATATCCAATTAGTTCTCTGTAACATAAAATTACATACATTTACTATTTTATTTATATAAAAATATAAAAATATAATATACAATAAAAAAAAATTTCATTGACTTACGTCGTTTCATCTTTATCAGTCAATTCTGCTAAATCTTCATCGGAAGAGTATGGCAATTCCATTGTTTGTATATAAGTAAATACTTAATAGCTTTGATGTACTAATCCAGAATACGAAACTTGCAATCGGAAGATATAAACACTGTAAAATGCAGGCGAACACCAAATCTGAAAAATATTGATTAAATTAATAATTAATGATTAAACTTTCTGTACTAAAAATTACAAATTGAATTTTATATATTCTAACAAAAAAAAACTACTCAAACGGTTACTCAAATAAGAATTTAAATAATGAATAATTCATGATTAAATTGGTCAGTGCAAACATACACGTGACAAACATATAACCTTAAAAATTCCCATACTAAAGCTAACAAAATGCATTTTAAAAATTCTAATAAGAAAAAACTACTCTAAATGTTACTCAAATAATAATTTAAATAATGAATAATTAATGATTAAATTGATCAGTGCAAACATACACGTGACAAACATATAACCTTAAAAATTTCCATACTAAAGATTACAAATTGCATTTTATAAATAAGAAAAACTACTTAAAATGTTAATTAAATAATAACTTAAATAATGATATTGATATTTACTTTTACTGCACTTGCGTAAATAATACTTGATGTCTGTTGATCTTTTCCGACAATATTCTTCCAATAATGTAAGTATGTACGTACGTACGTGCTTACCGCAAAACAGATATGGCGACAGTGAAATACTTTGCGTAAAGACACGATAAGATTATATAAGATAAGATACGATATTACGATTATACAGGTATTATAGATAGAGCAGGGGAGACATAGGGCTGCCCGTAAGTGAAAATGTCCAAACGTTAGAAAGAAAGAGAAGATCGCGGGACGTAGCTATCTCTCTCTTCATGCGTGCTCACGCTCCCTTTCTGCACTGACAAAAATTCGGCGCGCCTCCTAACCTTCAAACGCAGTTGCAGCAGTGCCGCTATTCAGTGTAGTGTGCGCGCCGACTACGCGCAGCTGTTGTACTTTTTACACGCTTTCTGCGAGGTTAGGTGGCGCGCCGACAGACTGGCGCTGTGGCTATACCGAATAAGAGTAGCTCCTACTCTTACAAGAGTACCAGCTACTCTTTTAGGGGTAGCAGTTACTCCGATGGAAAGTATAGCCACTACTCCCTAAAATTGGCGCTGCACGTACACCTGAAGAGTAGGTGGCGCGCCAAATTTTTTTCAGTGTGCGCATACTGCGCACGCGCGAGTAGAGAGAGACAGCTACTTCCCGCTTCTCTCTCTTT
This sequence comes from Torymus aiolomorphi, assembly GCA_036365515.1. Taxonomy (NCBI): domain Eukaryota; kingdom Metazoa; phylum Arthropoda; class Insecta; order Hymenoptera; family Torymidae; genus Torymus; species Torymus aiolomorphi. The sequence continues at coordinate 221,581,297 of CM070874.1, forward strand.
CTAACTCTGCAACGGCCGGAGGCCTGATTTACCTACTCTATCTATAATACCTCTATGATTACGATAAGTCATCATCCGGTATAGGATTACGACACGAAATCGAAATGTGAAACACATACACATTAGTAGTTATTGTGGCACCATGGGGAAGACACAACAAACCCCCACCACCACAGTGGTAGTGGTGGAGGGGGTATTATACATCCCCTCCCTCTCCCACCAGGGTGTGGTGGTGGTGGTTTGTTGTGTCTGCCCCATGTTGCCACAATATTCAAAATTCAAAATTATGATTTAAGGGGACAAGCCATGGTTAGGGGGTCGAAAAATCGATTTTTTTTTTAATGTACTATTTTGATAGCAAATTTTCCGCTGAATACTATGCTTCCAACCGCATTTCCAAATTCGATTTCGTTTAGAAAATACAGCTAAAACCGTGAAGTCACTTTTTTGCATATTTAGTGATTTTTCTTAAATTATCCATTTTAGATATACTATTGTTAATCTTATATTATTTTATGCTTCACAGCATACAATACTGAATTTAGAACGTAAATGTACATTGACATAGTAGGCAAACTTAACTCGAGGTATAAACCTCGTGTATTTTACTTTTACTCTACTTATACTAAAGTATAATACGTACAATACATATAGATGGTTTAAAATCTCATCTGCTTACGTTCTGTCAGCGCCATAGTCGTTGGGATTTAAACTAAAAGTGTTTTGAATATAATTGAATCTGCATTTTTCAATGCAATTTATTCAGTACTGACAAAAAATTTTTTTGTAAATAAAGTGCTGTGTAGAACTCTTTTAACTGAGAGTGTAGAAGACAGCGATTTTAGGTTAACTGCACTGTGCAAAGTGTTGTTAATATTTTTAATTTAGTGAGTTCAGTGAGTGACTTTTATTTGTGTTTTTTAATAACTAACATTATAGAGGATTAGATATTAGCCACTATGGATTCTGACAAGAGAAATAGAACATCAGGAGCTCCAGGAAAGAAGAGAAAATTTGGAAGAAAAAAAAAAAACATAAAGGATTTAACAAAAATTCAGAGAATGTTCAACAAAAAATCACGAACAAAAGGAAAAGAAGTACAACTTCAGGGAAAATAAAAGATATATCTGTAGAAGCGTCACAAACAAGAAACAGAATAATAGATATAAACATTCTGTTCTTACAGCTGGAGAAATTTCTTGTATGTGCAACATGTAAAGGACAAGTTAAAATTATAGAAGAAGATATTCGAGGACTTGGCTCCAAATTTAACATTATGTGCAAAAATTGTTCAGAGAGAAGAATTATAAGCACGAGCAAGCAAGTTGGAGCTCAAAGCAATGCTTATGAAACCAACAGACGCAGTTTTCAAGGAATTTCAAGTTTGATTGGCTTGCGTTCTCAACAAGTTCTTGACATATTTATCAAGAACAGTTTTTGTAAAGCATGTTTAAAGTGGGAAAATAGAAAAGGCACCGAAGAATATGAAGACTGGTTCAGTGATCATCAAGATAAATGTGCAGCAAATCATGAAGGAAGTGCTGGAAAGATGGAAGTCGATGGAGTTGTGGAAATGTTTAGAAGATCTCAAGAAAAGTATAATGTAAAATACCATCATTACATTGGAGATGGAGCTTCGAAAGTGTACAGTGCTTTGTGCCAGGCCAAACCGTATGGAGATGAAGTTAAAGTTGAGAAGAAGGAGTGTGTGGGACACGTCCAGAAACGAATGGGAACCAGACTCAGGAATTTAAAGAAAAATTTTGGAAAAAGTTATTAGACGATGGAAAAAACATTGGAAACCAAGGACGATTAACAGCAAAAGTAATTGATCAGCTCACCACATATTATGGTAATGCCATCAGAAACAACACGGACTCTGTAGAAAAAATGCTGAATGCTATATGGGCTACGTACTACCACAAGATTTCCACAGACCAGAATCCTCAACATCATTTATGCCCACCAGGACAGAGCAGTTGGTGCAAGTGGCAAAAAGCGAAGGCTCAAAAAAAACTAAAAGATTTTCATCATAAAGACAGTATTCCTGCAGTGATTATGGAGCAGTTGAAACCAATTTACAAAGATCTCTCTGAACAGGAGCTGCTTCACAGATGTTTAGGCGGTTACACCTAAAATAGTAATGAGAGTTTTAATAATTCAGTTTGGAAGATTGTAACCAAGACGTCCTTCAGTGGTGTACATGTGCTCACAGCAGGTGCTTGTATTGCTGTCACTTGCTTCAACGATGGAAGAGTTGGTTTTCTGAATATTATGGAAGCCTTTGATGTGAAACCTGGAGTAGCTGCAATTGAGTGGGCACAGAAAAGCAATGACATCAGATTATTTCATGCTGAGAGGAATGCCGAAGAAAACACTTTGGAAAATAGAAGAAAACGAAGGAGACTGCAATTGAATTTACCTGAATAGTCATATGCACCAGGTTCTTACTAGAGTAGGTAAAAAGTTATTTTTATGCGATAATAGCTAATATAATATTTATTAATTTTTTTCTTTTTACAGGTGTGTTATTGGCTCTCATAAAAGGATTAATTTATTTTGAGGTTATTTTTACTGTCAATAACATTTATGACTAACAATGTTTTCAGCCTAGTAAGAAAAAAAAATAAGTACAACATTTATGTATTAATCTAAAAATTTAAAAATATTGTTGAATTAATGAAATTTTTTTTTATAGGTTTATTCAACAGTTAAAATGATTTAGCCAGGACTACTTTCATCTAATTGGTATCTGTTTCATTTTTCCACTAAAATATATCATACAGAATGAAAAAAAAAATTTTGGTAAGTAGTTTTGAAACTTATATAAAGTTATAGGAAACCAAAACTTTGAATTGAATTTCTGAATAACTTGTTTTTTGTATTTACAGGGACTTTGCCGCAGGATTTCTTTTAAATAAAGCAAGCTACAGGTTTGGAAATTTAGGAGTATCTTTAAAATTGTGTTGGTTATAGAAAATGTGAGGTACTTTTTTGAAAAAGGCTTTAGAAAAAAAATTATAAAATAAAATTACAAAAAATATTGAAATTTTAATAAAAAAAACATAAAAAAAATAGATTTTTCATTAAAAAACAATTTTAAAAATTTTTTTAAAAAAAAGTAGCTCACATTTTCTATAACTGGTATAACTACAAAGATACTCCTAAGTAACCAGACTCCTGTCTTGCTTTGTTCAAAAAATTTCTTGCGGCAATGACATGCCAGTTTCTAATTCAGAAGGGTTTCTTAATCTAATGGACTGCAAGACCAAAATCTTAAACACCTGGATGATGTCTTAAATTATAGGTAATTCTATAACTTAATAATAAAAAAAAGTTTGAACTCTTAAAATTATATATTGGCTTTGTTATTAAAGAAGTAATACAATAGCTTTTTTTCAGGTTCAACCATGGCTTGTCCCCTTAAACTTAACTCTATGATTTCAAAATTTAAAATTATGATTTAAACTTAACTCTATGATTTCAAAATTTAAAATATAACTTGAACTTTTAAAATTTTTATAATATTGAACTCTATGATTTAAAATTTAACTTTACAATTTAACTCTATAATATTAAACTTTATCTGTAAGAAAACTAGGTGGTATTTTAGGATAGGAGTATAAAAGGTAAGTAAAAACAAGTTTGATACATTTAAATCTTTTTATTCATTCAAAATATAATATTTTCTAAGATGTAATGATACAAGCTCATATATTAAAGACATAAATAACATCATGAATGGGTATTGATATCGGTATATCATTTTTTTTAATCATTATTTCATCATAAACTTTATCAGAATCAGGTATGCCGAATTTTTCCGCATAAGTTAATAAATCATCCTTAGAAAAATGTGTATTTTGTAATGATTGCGATTCTTGCAATTTTTCTTTGAAATAATGACAAAGTGTATTAATAATATATTCTATGTTACATGTTACATCTAATAAAAATCTCACTCTCACACGTATAAAATGTTTTAATATTTTTAATCAAACAAAAGAAACTTTTTTAAATACTAAACTACGTCGGTACTGTTTCTTTGGTGTTTGATCACCTGACGTCTGTGAATCTTCTTCTTCTACAAGTTCAATTGCCTTGTCGCCATAACTCATAATAAGCCTTATGCTAAAACGGCTAAAGGGCATCTTTTTATCCAGCATATCACCATCTTCAGTTTCAAAGAACTTATCAATAACTGGAAAAAGGACCCCGCAAACAATGTATGGAAAATAATCATTCGGTCAAATTGGATCAAACTTGGGGAAAAGATAGATCTTGTGGTCCTGAACAAAAGTTCTCATGGGCAAAACCCCCCAAAATTTGACCGAATGATTTTTTCCCATACATTGTGTGCGGGTCCTTTCTTCAAATAAACGCCAGTCAGACACAGTAAATGGTATACCAGCAAAGTCGTCACCACTAAGATGGATGATAGGTAGAAATTCACCACCAATTTCCTTATTTTCTAGACCAATTGTAATTTTCTTAGTATAAGATTTGTTTAGTCCGTACACCATTTTGCCAATGTTGCCCAGTTGATGACGACAATGATATTTGGAAACACTTTCTTGACCTGTCATTGCCTTGTATTTACGCTTGCCTTGACCAGCCATTCTTGTGTATTATTTTCAGCAGGAGTGATCGTGTGGACTAATGAATAGGTTGTGGTAGACGCTCTTTTTTATACTATTCATTCGGATGGTGGAGGGGTTTTCTATTGGAAGGGTAGGATAGTAGCGGGATGTGTTAGTAGTGGAGGGGGGGTTGGTAATGGTAGTGTGGAAATGTGCCCCTATACAATTTTGAAACATAATTTCTACCAATTTGATCATTTTTGTGTAAGTTACAAGAAAAGTTTTCGAGAAAATGTCCAATTCCAAGGCCCACAGACATGTAATGTAAAAACATGAGACAAAAATAGCCACATGTATCTGAAGTTTCACTTTGTAGTTGTCGTGAATTCCATCGAAATTTTCTAACATTTCTCCGAATACGGCTTATATGATAGGGTATGTAAGGAGGTACACCATAACTATCAAAGTACCAGGCATCACCGTTTTTATTGACGTAAATTGCTACCCAATGCAAGCCAGGTTTACCGTGCCTTTGGGTGTTGAAAATAAAAGCTGTCAGTCTCGTCCAGACCAGAGGAATTTGATCTGCCGCAAAGACCCCCACAGCGCGAGTAGGAATTCAAGATAAAATCCGTTGAATTTGTATATTGTTCATCGCAGAGGTTAATAGGTGGTCCAAAGATAAACTCTTCACCAACAGCTTCAGTTTTACCACGTGTTTTCAACCACGTTTTTAACTTAGAGACGTTATTCAAAGCACAACTAAACTTTGAAAAACCATATTTTAAAGAATGTTGCATGCAGTAATTACCAGATGCTGTAAGTTTGTGAAATGGTGGACAATCTTCCTCAAACTCTAAATTTATAATGTGTCGTGTAGTGATTTTTCGTAAAATCGCCACTTTCATGCCACCACGAATATAAATATTGTTTGCTCTCTTGCAAATTTCTTCTAGATTTTTGAACAAGACTTTTTCGGAAATACTTTGATCAAGCCAGCCCAAGCCGTGATGGTTTCGTGATAACCAATCGTTTTCTTTTCTAGCCTCTTGACATAGTGCAGTTATTGACTATTCGGAGAAACAAGCCAATGTCCTGTGAAATTTTGATTTAATGAAAGAACTGCCACTTCTTTTGGTACCGGACGGTTTTTATAATCTTTGACACACTGTATATCTACGCGATATCCATCTTCATAGTTTTGAACAAATCAACGTCCAATCAACGACTGACATATCAGAAACATTTCCAAACCATTAACCTTTACCCCCCACTACTACTACTTTCCCCCACCATCTCACCCACTATAGTCCACCAGAACGTGACGTGACGAATCAATCTCAAGTATATTTTCATATTTAGCATAAATTATACAATTTACTGTACTGCTTAACGGATCATCAAAATGAACATCAATTCTCACACTACCATGTTTTACTAGATTCCAATGTGTGTCTTGATTTGCTGATAAATCAGGTGTTAGATCGAAAGCGAAAAGACAATATCCATTGGCATAAGCTTCGCGTGAAATGGAATTACCCTCATTTAAATAATGTATACCTGTACCAGAAAATAAAGTATGATATGCATCAACATACATATTATTCGTTTTTAAATCAGGTTGTAATGGTTTAGACGGTACTTGTACACCATCAATGTAGAGACACAAATAATTTATATTGAAATTTTTAAAATTCAATGGATTGAGACCCTTATCACCGTTAAAAGCTTTATTTTCTACAAAGCCAACAATAATTCTTTTTGGTAATTGACCTAAAATGATATTATCCAATGTTTCTCCATGAATACCACTATGCATTGTAATAGCTTTTACTTCTACACGTGTGAGGGGATATTTAGCTGTTGTTTTCGAAAGTGCTTTTTCGTGAGCCAATATAATACTTAGACTAAGTCTGGCACGACGTACAAAGAGAGCAGCTTCGGTGATTCGAGCGGTGTAGAGTCCTGTCGGGTCCATAAGACAAAAACTATCTCGTGATCGTATGAGCCGCTCACGTACTTCGACACCATTAATTAATAATTTGTCCTGATTGAAAACATCACAATGTAAATACCCAATCATATCTATGTTTTTCTCATCGCCCATAAGGATTCGGCGGTTTGTAAGACCCTCGTTTTCGTCATCTGTAGCATCCATTTTTCCAGGAGTGTCGGTGTACCATAGTGCACTGGTGAGATGAGAATTTTTAGCTGCAGACCCATAGTTTAATAAAGTTTCAATGTATGATCGATAAGCGTAGGCGTTATTGGGCGGGGAAACAGGTTTTTGATTAAAACACACATCAACTTGATTAAATATCGAGTGCATAAAATTATTCACAGGGCCAACATTTTTCAAGGTATTTTTATCTATGATTTCAGGAGGTGTTACTGTTTGTGCGATAGTTACACGAACACTAAGCAGAGTATGTGCAAGGACGATATATTCATTAGTTCCCGGTATAGAAAACTTTATTGGCGACCTTTCAGTTAGCGAAGATATTGGCTTATTTTGAACATAATTTGAATTTTCAATCGTTATTTGAGTAGGGGGTACACTAATTAAATTCACTTCAGATTTAAGACATGCACACGGACCACTATGCAGAAAAGCCATTATTCTTCGAAAATATCTCGTGCAGTACGTTTTTCTATCAAAGTTTTCCTTTTATTTTTACAGTGTTTTTTTTAATACCAAATTTTTTATTTTGTTTAACTTTGGAACGTTTTCTACTTTTGGTGTTAACGGCATCAGATTTCTGAGTCAACTGTTGTTTTTGGGCCCGACGCTTAATTTTATATTCTGAGCCACTTATCAGATTATCCAATTTTTCTTCGGCTTTTCTTTTGAGATTCTTTCCTGATTCTCGAATATTATTGCGAAAAGATTCTTTAAAAGGTTTTTCATGTGTAATGTCATCTAAAATATTTACACCTGCTCGTAAAGCCTCTTTACCAACAGCTTTTCCTAGAGCCTTACCACCTTTTTTTACAAACGGTAAAACACTACGATAGACACCTTTTAGAAAGCTTCCAACACCTTTTCCTTTTTGCATAGATGTATCTATTGTAATATAATTATTGAATGGATCGTGGTCACTTTGGTTATCATAAATTGTTTCAAAATAACCCATCTTATGCTGTTCTCTTAAAATGAAGTGTTACTGTCAACGTACCGTAATCGAATGCTATAGGGTTTCCATCTTGGTCCTTTATATCTATTGTGATCGACTGAAATGACGTAGATAACAATGGAATATACATTGGCGTTTAATCTCAATGCTACCATATTTATACTCGATCATATTAAGAGGAACTATGCGTAAAAGCGGTGTGTGTACATCACCTGTAATGTAAGGTTCACAAATATCACTATACACTCTTATTATTGATGGTAAACCGCTAATAAGATCGGCAGGTCTTTGATCGGTAACTGTATCTCTAATTTTTTCAAGATTACGATTTTCAAAGCCAATAATTCTCAAGAGCTTTTCAGACAAAATTAAACTATGAAAACTCGTGTCACAAGTATCCTGGCAAGTTCGTTCAATTTCTATAAACCCTCCACGTTGTGCTTTCAATTGTAAGTGATTTTTTATGTTAGGTAAATTATTTATTTCTTGTAAAAGATTTTCCATATCTGTGTAAATTCCTGGAGATAAGTGTGCAATAACATCATTTTCTCTTGATTCGTGTCTCAAATCATTTGGTGAAAACGACTCAGTTGTTTTTACACAGACCATACCCTCATAGTTATCGAGCGAAATATGTTGAAATGTGTGGGATATCTGAATCTCACATAGAGCTACAGACCACTCACTGTGTAAATAAATATTTTGAGGTAGCTGTGTGGTAAAATGTGTTGTTTTATTTTCAGGAAACACATACATGCTGTTGTTACTAGATAATACTATGTAAAATTGTTCTCTCATTATATCTTTTTTAAATTGTATGCTGAAACCCAGGAATTAAATTTATCGGGATAACCTTTCCAAATTACAAAATATTTTTTGTTTTTCCCTTTACCTTTAGTTTTAAGAATCTTATCTATTTGAAATGATTCTGTATTCAAATCTTTTTGTACTCTAGAAAGTTCTTCTTCGTAGAAAAAACCTTCGATTGGTTCACCGTCAAGATCTTCCAAAGTATAAACAGGCGGTTGGCGTTTAGTAGATATACGTATAATTCGGAATAATTCCAAAGTCCATCCGCTTTCATATGCTTTCTTGAACACTAGTTTGGCGCGACTGACACGTACTAAGTCACCCACCTTATATTTAGGGTATCGAATACGGGTCGTGTTGTATCGTTGGGCTAGGTTTTGGTATGCTTTTACGGCATTGTACAAATTAACTTTAGCAGGAGTAATTTTAGTACCAGACTGCCAAGAATTATTGTAAGCATCAACAATTTTTTGTAAAATATCAATATATCTGTACGTATTTGTATGAGTAAAATATCGCCATAATCGACCCTTCAATGTTCTGTTAAACCTTTCAACCACAGCTGCTTTAATATCAGGATTTCTAACTACACGATAGTTTATACTGTTCTTTTTCAAAACTCGTTGCATCTCTTTGCCGAGAAATTCTTTACCTTTATCAGTTTGAAAGAGCATGGAGTGTTGTCCTTTACAACGTGTTAAAATACGTTCAAATGCTGTAACGACACTTTTCGATGTTTTGTTACGAATAGGTTCAACCCATGCAAATTTTGATAAAACGTCTATAACCACAAGTAGATATGTGTTGTTATTGTTATAGGTTTTCAGCGAGATCTCCTTCCCACACATCAAAAGAGTTACGAACGTCATAAGACCTATGCGGAAAATGACGGCGTACAGGTTTATGTAGAGTATATGCATCCTGACTTTCAAGCCATTTGATAATTTTTTTGCGATCGCGTTTTTTACCAATTGTTTTTAAAAGGTTGTACGCACCAGCATAGGCTGGTGATCTCGGTGGTCGATAGAAAAAATTATTTAACGTTTTTTCCATTTATCTTATTCTTAAACTTTTTTAGTTTCTTTTTTACGTTTCTTTTAATTATTTTTTTAATGTACAAAGAAAACTTGCTAAAGTTATTTTACTTATCATACAACAAGTTGTGACTAAAGCCACACCTCTCTCGTTAGTTGTAGCTGTTTCAGACAATAAACGTGCAAAGGCACGTTTAGCCAGCAAACAATCAGCTTTGCTACGATCACTACTGTTTGCATATGCTATATCATGTTTACGACAATAATCGTCAAGTGGGTTGATACCTTTCTCACCTTTCTCTAACCTCCCGTTTAGACGTGTACGAGGTCCACAAAAATGGTATCCTGGAGCATGTATTTCAAAACGTAAAGAATTGATTAAATTATCTACAAGACTTGATTCTGGGTGTGTGATCAAATCTTCTTCAATGTTTACTCTAGGCGATCCCATGGAAGAATACGAACTTTTGTAACGTGTCTAGGTGTTTCTTGGGGGTGTAATCTTTTTTTCAACTTTCTTGGTGTTGCTCTATTGGCTGGTTTTTCATTTGTTTCTTCACTATTAGATTGTTGAGTTTCTTCGTCGTCGTCGTCACTATCAGGTTGTGGTGAAGAAACAAGTTCCCAAATTTTATTGTTACCAATAAATTCTCGTGGTATATTTGCTCTGCGAAGCGCTTCGGTAAACTGCCTATAACCACTTGACAACGGCTGTTTTCTATTTCTCAGAGCATGGTTAATCAAATCTACTATATTTCCACCTTTGACGACACTGCCATCTATGGTAATCTTACCAAGATCATCCCATGTGACATCACCAGAAGCAGACAATCGCAGTAATAACTGTTTTGCTTTAAATCGAAGCGTTGATGGTACACTGTTTATTATGTTATCATCTACTTTTCTGCTATCTTCATTGGTAACTTCGTTATTATTTATTCTGGTTACTTTATCGATATCTCCAGGGGTGGTTACGTCGTTCACGTGAAACTTTTTTGCACCATCATTTGATTTATAATACATAAAACGGTCTAATGCTTGTTGGTACATCGCATATTTTTCACGATCATCTTGAATTGATGTCGAATTTATAATTTCGATCATTTCTTTGTCTAGTCGCGACGGAGGTGTACCCGGTTTTTGCATAGTAACCAATTTTTCACCTGATAAACGATGGTGTAAATTGTTTATACTTTCTTCAGGGATCAAAATTATTTTTCTTGCATGCTCCATAGTTTTATCACAGGTACCAAGATGAGTGGTAAACAAGTCTGGTATTTGATAATCAACTTTTTTTATTTTTCAAACTTTGCGAAGAATCAGTTAATTTTCTTAAGAATAAAACGTACTTTTTCAATTTATTTTTATAGTTTTTGTTCAAAGGCACGTTACCATGTAAAATATTTAAGCCACATTCGCAAATGAGAATAACAAGTTTTTTATCTGCTTCACGTAATAAAACACGTCGTTGACTTTTATCGAAATGAAGCAGAGGTTTTAAAGTATTTAAATTTTTTTGTCCAAGACGCTTGCGTCTACTCGAACCCATTACAATCGTATGACTGGTATATTATTCCCAAGTTCGCTACCTTTTATAGATTTCTTGGGAACATAAACATAGTGATATTTATCAAACGAAAATATATTACTACGAAAACGACAATTATCAGGTGTATCTTGGCGTAAGTCAAGTAATAAATAGGAGTGTGCTTGTTTAGTTACATCAAGATAAGTCTCTTGTAGAAATTGTGGATTTTCAGGACACACTTGGCGAGCTAGATACTGTATCTGAGATTTATCTCTAGGGTTTTTGAAAATAACTATATAATTAGAATTTAACGAGATTTCACGCTGGCCCTTATGGAAAAGGTTTTGTGTGATGAATATTACGCTTAAATTATTATGATGACTACCCTTGGTAAAAAGATTGGCAATAACGCCACCACCACCACCACCCGAAGACTCCCTCGTCAAGTCGTCTATAATCATCAATTTTGGTCTAGGATCGTCGACAAAGTCTGAATTTTTTGGTAAACCCTCGTGAAATTCGACAACATCACTCAGTTCTTTATACGTTGATTGCCATTCGGAATAGTAAACTATTATTCGGTCAAAGTGTACGTTACTCATACTATCTATATGTTTTAAAAAGTTTTTAACAAACACGGTTTTCCCACATGATGGGGGACCATAAACCATAGATGTTCAAGGTTGTTTCCACCGTGGATCCATGACAAAAACTATTTCGTTAAAGGAGATAATATTTTTTATAAGTCTCGAGGTTTGTGAGCGGCGGCGGCGGCGGCGCGCGCATGTCACAAGCTTTTTGAGAAATCAGATTGCTGATGAACCGACAACCTAATTTGAAGTGACAAGCTAATTTGAAGTGACAAGCTAATTTGAAGTGACAAGCTAATTTGAAGTGGTAAGCTAATTTGAAGTGATAAGGTAATTGAAGTAATAAGCTAGTTTGTAGCTACAAAACTTGTGATAAATGTGCTCAACAAGTATCAAAAAGCTTAATGTGAATCAATAAGCCTAATGTGAATCGAAAAGCTTGATGTGTTATATCAAACTATTTAATGTACCTCTTGAGCCTTTCGCCACTGCCGCTACCACTTTCGACAGACTTATTTATGCTAACTTTATTACTTTAAAATAGAGATAATTAAGAAACAAACAGATTTTTAATTAAAATATAATTAATTTATTACGGTCATATACCTAACGTGTCAAAGGTAAGGAAAAACAAAATTGATATTTTAATACATTTATTGATTAATATTTTTGTTCATAACATGATCAATATCCTTCAACTGTAAAGATGCAAGTTCATACATCAAAATATAGGTATCATCTATTAACATACTTAAATTATTTTTTTTCAAGATTTTATGTAACTTATTAACATTATGGGTATAAAATGTGCTTGTTATAGAATGTATATCATAAAATGTAAACTGTGTATATTGTGATAATTGATTTTTTTCTTGTAATTTCTCTTTCGTATAGCTACAAATTTCATTAAATACATATTTTATATCTTTGCACGCATTTAACAGATATTTAATCCTATTGTCTACGTTTCTAGAGATGTGTTTGAGCTGATCATAGATTGTTTTATTATACACCAATCTTGATTGAAAGCATATCTTTGTTGGTGGATCACGGCTATGATTTTTCTCTTGTGTTTCGTCTATCAGCTCAAAAGCTTTATCAGAAAAACTTATCATAAACCTTATGCTAAAGCTGGTACCACAAGATATTTTTTGATCAACCATTTCGTTTCCTTCAGATTCAAAGAATTCGTCAATCCTGGGAAAACTTTCTTCAAAGCAGATCCACTCGGTATGCGTAAGTGGTATACCCGCAATATTTTGACCACTTAGCCGAACAACAGGTTTGAAATCACCACAGCCAATAACATGGCTTTCTAGACCAACTGTAAGTTTCTTACAGTACGATTTATTTAATCCATACAGTATGGATAGTATTTGGCGACATTGGAAATTAGAGTTTTGATTACTATTCTGAGCAAACATTTTTCAGTATTATCATGCTTTAGTAGGATCCAAGATTAAAATGACAGATAATTAAAGTACCCCTTTATATATAAAGTATCCATAAACACTCACACTCTAACAACCCTTCCTAATCTTTGAGAATGTAATCATTTCTAGATTGAGTGTGTGTGTGTGTGTGTGTGTGTGTGTGTGTGTGTGTGTGTGTGTGTGTGTGTGTGTGTGTCTGTGTGTGAGTGTGAGGGTATGGTGTTATGAGTGAATAAACCATTAAATTAATTATAGGTATAATGATTTATAAAGTTTAAGTATTTTTGCTTCCTCCTAGAGGAAGCTTTGTGATAGTAAAAAAAAAGTTTATGAGATAATATGTTAGAAATGTTATTTAGCCAATTTGGAACAGAAATACACTATTTTTAGAAAATATCCGTATGGATGTGTGTGTGTGTGTGTGTGTGTGTGTGTGTGTCCGTATACGCTGATATCTCATGATCTACTCAACCGATTTTAACGGGAGAGTGATCATTTTTTTAGATTTTGCTTCCACAATTGGGGTCAATATTCTATTTTTGTAAAATTTAATTTTTTTTATAGCCATTTTTTAATTTTCAAAATTTTTATTTTCGATTTTTTTAATATTTAGAACAAATATTGTTTATATATCATGAATTCTCTGCATGTAGGATAAAATTATCTACAATTTGAAAAAAAAGTCGGTAGCTATATTTCGTCATAAGTTATTGATCAAAACGTAATTTTTTGTAAATAGGTTATATTTCGAAATTAAAAAAAGATATTAACATGAATATTTTTTTGGTTATAAAGGATATTAAGTACTATAACTTACTAAATTTTTAGGTTTCTTTATTCATTATTTTTTGAGAAAAAAAATAATTTATAAAAAAAGTTATTTTTTTTGTCGTTCAATAACTATAGTAAAATTGGCTTAATCACTTTGAAATTTTTTGTAGGGGTAGATTTTCTATACCAATCTAGTGAGTTCTTTGGGCAAAAGGATTGATCCATAAATTTCGGAGATATTTGAGGTTAAAATTTTTTTCAATTTTTTTTTAAATCGTAATTTCTCGAGAACGACTCTATGTATCCAAATGGGGTGGGTGGCATTCGAAAGAGAATTAAATTACCTATATTTTCTAAAAAAATTAATTCTCTAGCTATCACGGTTCTTTTGTTATTAACAAAAACGTAAAAATTGAAAAATGAAAACAAAATGACTTTTATATGTTCAACTATTACAAGAGTAAAATTGTCTTATTCGCTTCAAAATTCATTGTAGAGGTATATTATTGATAGTTCTCGGATGAGTTCTTTTGGCAAAATGATTGGTTCATAAATTTCAGAAATATTTGAGGGAAACACAATCAAAGAACAACTTTAGGATTTTTTTTTTATTTGGAACCAATGTACGACGAGAAGCTGTTGACAGTGGACTTGGAGAAGAAAAATTTAATGAAGAATAGAACTTGAAGAAGATTGTTTTCCATTCATATAAGAATTAAAATCACAAACATATAAATTGCAAATGGAACCTCAATGAATCGCCATGAAAAAATTACAAGTTAATATTTTCCATAAAATTTTTCCAATTTTTTTCGTGAAATAGTATATTACACACCTAGGCAGTAAAAATAAGAAATGAACCTCGGCTTCGCCTCGGCCGACAATTACATGTGATCTGAGGCTTTCTTTCTTACTGGCCAAGGTCTGTATACTATTTTTCTGCTCGACGGCACCGGAAAGCGGCAACTTCGTTTCGCACAGCAGCTGGGAAGTTGGCGCTTTCCGGCCGGAGGACAGAAAAATTTATTTTTCGAATTTTAATTTAATAAAAGGAATCAAAAAATTAATTGGCAGCGGTTTTTTACATTATGAACCATATGAAAATCATTCCTAAAATAAGAAACGACAAGTATTTTACAAAATTTTAAAAAGTATTTATTATCATAATGAGATATATTTAAAAATACTGATAAAAAGGTCATAGGTTTAAAAGAAAATACGGTATTTATTTTGATGTGTTTTTATTCAGCTTCAATTTTTCAATTTCACTTTTTAATTCATTAATTTGATTCTGTTGCTGTTCAAACTTCCGCTCAAAATTTTGATTTAATAATAATAAACGTTTTTTAATTTTATTTAATTGTTTACATAGATTATCTTTTTTTCTAAGTAATTTTTCTGTATGATGCACATTACAGTCAAGAATAAGTTTTATGTATTTGTTACTTTTTTCTAAGTCATCTAAATTTTTTAAATCTCTATTTATTGATTCAACAGTATTGAATAATGAATTTTCATTGGTCCAATGATCTTCGTCATATGCTTCGAGAGTTTCGACTCGTTCAATGACATTTGAAATTGCCATATGTGTACGAGTTTCATCGAAGACCATGTTGAAATCAGATATCATCTAACAAGTTATTTTCCATTTTAAAATTCACCTTGTCACAATATTAACAACTTAAGAGAGAGTGGTAGTATTTAATACTTTAACAAGAACTCACTTTAATGTGCGATAGAAGTATGTCTGGATGATGAAGTGTATTTCTACGATCACTCAAACCAAATTTATAAGTATGTAACAGCGAACTGGTTCAACTAATCTTTGATAGTTTCTGGGGCGCAAACAAACTGAACTGTGGTGTAAATATCGTTTAAGACGGCTTATATACACACCAAAGAGCATGAAACTACGGATTTTACGGTGGGGACGGAATAAAAGAATGCAGAGCAACACAGCGAAATTTTGAGGAATAGGCACTTTTGAATTTAAAAAGTCTAAAAACATAATCGCAGCTTAATATATTATAATGAAAAATCACCAAAAATCTTTTTGAAACACTCAGAATTATAAAAAATTCCATAAAATAATTTCTACGACTAAGTTATAAAATGCGGTAAATAGATGGATACAATGTGTAGTAAAACTATGTTACTCTGAACTGATATGAAAATTGATTGGGTTGATCAATACATCGATCGGCCTGTGAAGTTCCAAAATACCACCAATAAAAAGAGAATGTTGCACCGAACAATAAAGTACAATACCGCGAATTAATGTGAATGTAACTTCCCAAGATATCCGTACCAATACCTTACTAATACCGAATCAATAACAAAATTAACTGGTTAATGAAAGTTATAAATATGCGGAACTGTTAGAGGGTAAAGTGGGTAGTAAAAAAGTGTAATGCCGCGAGCTAATATAACCATCGATTAGACTGATCAATGTATCGATAACAAAATCGATCAACCAATGAGGTTCCAAAACATCTTCATTTAAACGAAGATATAGCACCTTATACAAAAGTCTAATACCGTGCATCGATCTAACCGTAATTTCCGGTAGTAAATCGTGCCAATACCGTACCAATACGTTGATCAATGTACTAAACTCTCCCTATTTTCTCATCCTGCCTTGAAGTTTACGTAGAGGAGAGTTTGTGTACTTGGAAATCATAATAAATGAATTTTTATTACAGTTTTTTGCAGTATGTATCAGGAACATATAAGTTAAGAAAGTGGTACATGTGAATATAGTCATAAGTAAACCATTATACCGGCTGGTCAGTTCGCCATTATGACGGACTACTTGGCATAGAAGCGACGACACCTCATTCGTTGCACTTATGATAAGAGATAGCCAACGAAAAATCTTCAAGGCGATACACAAAAAGTAGGTGTAGCTTAACGTGTGCTAGTGGGGTGGCCCCTAATGCAGTTGTTATCATTCTATTTTTGTACCTTTTTAATAAACCTACTCACTCAGATGTTTCTCTGCTAACTCGGGTCGATTTAATTTTATATTAATATTAACTTTTTATGTAAAATTAATAAATAGACATTTCCTAAACATAGTTTTGTAATAAATACACTTAAATAAACAATAATTAAACATAAACTAATAATTTAAAATATTTCTTGGGTAAAACGCTGTACAAGCGCTGAATCAGTGCTTATATGAACTTTTCTCAAATAATTTATAAATTATTTGGATAATATAGTAGACAAATGTCTCTGATATCGGCTGAGATTGAATGTTTTCGTGAGAAAAGAATTTTAGAGTATTCGCCAGACGTAATAAGAGTAAACCGAGGGTTTTGTTCCATCTTTTATTATCGCATGATTTTAGAAGTTATTTGAAAAATAATTTCTACTTCCTCCGTCATGCGTAATATGAATCCAGAATCCGATTTTCTGCAAGTTTCTACAGACTCTAGACGTGATAAGACTGTAGCTTATGCTTCAGTTTTCACAAACTTTTACAAAAATGATGGTTAGAGCACCCTGCTGTCCTCCAGTCTACCGCAATTTTTCGACACGACAAGATCTCTCTCTCTCTCTCTCTCTACCCTATTATGCAGAATATTGCGGAAGTACGCGTCGATATCGACGCTTACCCCGAGCTGGTTCACAACATCGCTTCGCCGCCACAAGGGCTGGCGAATTTCGTGAATAATTTGATCGATATGGGGGAGCCAAGAATTGCTGACAATATACGACAAGAAGGCGTGCAACCTCTGGTACTCCAGGAGGCTCTGTTAGAAGAGCAGGCTCGTCCTCTAATACAATTAGAGGAGGATGCTGCACTTGCAGATTTGTTGCAAGATGCTTTCGATGAGGCTACCGCTGAGGAGGTGGACAGCGGCTTCGAGAGCGATAGTATTGAGGAGGAAGATCAGGAGAATGACCAGCCAATGGATGTGGTGGAGGCTGAGGAAATAGATTCCGACGCCGAAACCATCGATAATAATTACCCTGATCAAGTGGAAGATATCGAAAGTGAAAGTGAAAGTGACAATGATAACGAGTTAGATATCGATGAAGTGACACTGCGACGTGCGATGTGTGTGCGACGAAGATTTTTTCGCGGGGTACAACATTTATTACGGTTACAACGCGACGAAGAGATGTCTCGTATGCGTCGGCGATTACGTGGTATTCAGTAGCGTATAAGTCGCCGTCGCCGAGACGTGGTGTATGATGCACCACGTCGCTATCGCGACATTTGCTACGGCTGTGGTAAACGGTTTTGGTGCCAGCGTAGTCTTCGTTGGATTCGTTGTGCATCTTGCGGATTCTGGTTGTGCCCGGCCTGCAATGAAGACACAGTGCACTGCCAGAACGAGAGGCAATTTTTGCCATGATAGCGCACACACACACATCGAGGAGTTGTAAATAGTTTATAGTGACAAAGTGAACCGTATACTTAAGTGACAAAATGTTTGGAATATAATTTAACTCTAATGACAAAGTGCCTAGTTATTAGTATATTGTTTAGTTCTAAGTGACAGTGGTAAAAACTATGACAAAGTGACAAAGTGTGTAGTAATTAATAACAACCGCCACAATAGCCGAAGTATTCTTATAATTATTTAAATATTATTATTAAAAATGTGTGCGTGTGTATACTTATTTTTAAATATTGTGTGTGTGTGTGTATGTATGTATGTGTTTGGGTGTGTGTGTGTGTGCATGTATGTGTTCGGGTGTGTGTGTGTGTGTGTGTGTGTGTGTGTGTGTGTGTGTGTGTGTGTGTGTGTGTGTGTGTGTGTGTGTGTGTGTGTGTGTGTGTGTGTGTGTGTGTGTGTGTGTGTGTGTGTGCGTGCATGCGTGCGCACGCGTGTGTATGTGTGGGTGGGTGTGTGTGTGTGTGCGTACATGTGTGTGTCGACGCAGGGGGAAGCTGCAGCTGCTCCCGACTACTACTACCGATGGTGGGGAGCTACAGCTCGTAGCCGTGGCTGACTGCACGATCGTGTAGTTTGTCCGGAGCAGCGGGCCGTGTCGGACGGGGAATCCCTGCGCCGTCTGGTACTTGCGTGTATAGTGAGCGCTCTGAATGCGAGCGCTCTACGGTAAGATTGTGGAGATCCTGCCGATCTCGTCTCTCCCTCTCTCTCTCTCTCTCTCTCACGCGTGCGTGCGTGCGTGCGTGGGTATCATTGTTCTTTTGTTATTAACAAAAACGTGTTTTTTTAGAAAAGTTCATAACTCACGAATAAATTATAATAATGCAGAATATAATGCATTTATAACGCATAATTCATAATTATAATAGATTATAATAGATATAATTTTTAAACATTTTAATTCATTTTGTTACACATCATTGGAGTTATGAGTTTTGAAAAAATAACACGTTTTTGTTTTTGATAATAACCAAAGAACCGTAATAGATAGAAAATTAATTTTTTTACAAAATATAGGTATTTTAATTCCCTTTCAAATGCCACCCACCCCATTCAGATACAAAGAGCCGTTCTCGAGAAATTACGATTTAAAAAAAATGTCAAAAAATTTTTAACCTCAAATATCTCTGAAATTTACGGACCAATCATTTTGCCCAAAGAACTCGACCGAGAACTATAAAAAATCTACCTCTAAAAGGAATTTTGAAGCCATTAAGTCAATTTTACTCTTGTAATCGTTGGACATACAAAACTTTTTTTTCATTTCTCAATTTTTTACTCAAAATCTAGCCTACAGAATGTATTCAAATTTTAACAGATTGTAGCTATTTATATTCTGTATTATCATGATTTTTCTCAAAAAAATTGACGGTTAAGTTTAGGAGTTATAAGCTTCTAAAGAAAAAACACGTTTTTGTTAATAACAAAAGAACCGTGATAGCTAGAAACATTTTTTTTCGTTTAGAAAATATAGGTATTTTAATTCTCTTTCGAACGCTACCCATCAGATTCTAATAAATCGATCCTATCATTAAAAAAAATCCAAAAACAGTTTTGAGAAAATTGAAAATTTGAAAAAAAAACAAAAACGCATCGCCCCAATCAAAAAACGGATTTTGGCCCGCCATCACGCAAAAAAAAACAAAAAAATGAGACCCGTCCGGTCAAAATCGACCGAGTAGAAGCTGAGATCCAGGCGTACACACACACACACACACACACACACACACACACACACACACACACACACACACACGCGCGCGCGCGCGCGCACGCACGCACGCACGCACACACACACACACACACACATATCCATACAGACATTTTTCAAAAACCATGTATTTTGATTCCTAACACCTCGGAACACAATTATAACATGTTTTTACAACAACTCAAAAATTTACTATCACAAAGCTTCGTCTAGGAGGAAGCAAAAAATAAAGGTTTAAAACACCATTAATTAGATATACTGTTTCAAAGTATCTTCATAGATACAGTCAACTAATTAAACATTTATTATATCTATAATAGTCAAGTAGATTTTATGCTCTATTGTTTATAGTTTACATTGAGTTTCTATATTACAATTAACTATTATAAAATTCATATGAAGATAGAAAAACTCATGCGTGATTGTATTATTCAAAGAATGAGTTAATGGGTTACGTATGATCTAATTCTAAATGTGTATCATGAGTACTTTGAAGGACAATCAATGAGTTGTCCATAGTCAATTTACTAATTTGCTGATCATTTTTCAAAATTGAAAAGATTAATAAAACTATTAGTTAATCACATTTGAAATTACAAAAATTAAAAATTCAATTTACCAATTAGAAACATAAATTTCCTACACCAAAACACAAATGTCAAAATAAAAATAATATTATGTTAAAAGCAATAGCCAGAAATTCAGCTTTCGAAAGAGTTTTGAACATTCACTTTTGGTCCAGCGATGATCCAGCTATTCGATAAAAATTTCTTTTCTGTACACCCGTATGGAAATAATAAATGTATGAAACCATAGAAAAACGTATAAAAACGTATAAAAATGAACCTTTCTATTGGTTTTTGGACATATTTTATACGGTTTTATACATTTTTATACATTTTTATTCAGTTTAATACATTTTCAGACATTTTTTTACACTTCAGAAATTCTTCCATGTCAAGTTTGTAAAAGGTTAATGTAATAAAACATAGGAAACCGTATAAAAATGTATATTTCTGTATGTTTCCGTAGATTTTTTCAAATTTATTACATTTTTATACGGTTTTATACATTTTTATACAGCATAATACATTTTCATACGAAATAAAAAAAAAAAATAGAAAAATAAATAAATAAATTATGTTTTTATGTTTATAAAAATATAATTACATTTTTCCATTTTTTACGATTTATAAATTCTATAAAACGTAAAAAACCGTATGAAATTGTATAAAATCTTTGCAAATCGTAGAAAACTGTATTAAAATGTTAAAAACCGTATGAAACCGTATTAAAACGTATCAAAACGTATTAAAACGTATAAATTTGTCCAAAAACCAATATTTAGATCCGGTTTTATACGTGTTTATACAGTTTTGTATGGTTTTATACGGTTTCATACATTTCTTTTTTTTCCATACGGGCAATTTGTAAGTGAATTTTAAGTGGCATTGTTAACATATTTTATTCTGAAATTCTTTACTATTATTATTATAAAACTATACAAAGAAAAAGGCCTTGGATAATAGTAAAAAGTTATGTGTTACGTATGACCTAATTGTGAATGTGATTCATGAGAATTGTGAAGGACAATCAATGAGTTGTCCATCATAAATTTATTATTTGCTGATCACTATTGAAATTGAAGAGATTAAAAAAATTACCTAGCGAGTGGAGAGACTGACTCATCATACCAAATCAGAATTGGCAAAATGAAGAAAAGTACAGTTTATTTTTCTCTTGGATACAATGTCATAAGTAGTATGAAAGTTTTATGAAGGCCTTGGGTGATGGAATGACTTTGATAGGTTACGGTTGATAGAAATCTGATTTTGAAACATGAGTATTGTAAATGTATGTAATGGGTTGCCCATAGTGCTTTAACTATTAGTTAATTACATTTGAAATTACGAAAACTAAAAATATAATTTACCAATTAATCATAAATTTTCTACACCAAAACACAAATGTCAAAACAAATATAATACTATGTTAAAAGCAATAGCCAGAAATTCTGCTTTCGAAAGAGTTTTGAACATTCACTGTTGGTCCAGCGATGATCCAGCTACTGAATAAAAATTTCTTTTCTGTACAATTTGTAAGTGAATTTTTAATCACATTGAAATTCTTTACTATTATTATTATAAAACTATTCAAAGAAAAAGAGCTTGGGTAATAGTCAAACGTTATTTGTTACATATGACCTAATTGTGAATGTGATTTATGAGAACTGTGAAGGACAATCAATGGGTTATCCAAAATAAATTTATTATTTGCTGATCACTATTGAAATTGAAGAGATTAAAAAATTACCTAGCGAGTGGAGAGACTAACTCATCATACCAAATCAGAATTGGCAAAATGAAGAAAAGTAGGTAATGTGCTTTCTAAAACCTTACGTACACCTAGTTTTTCCCAAGTTCTAATGATCCCAGTATATTATTGTAACAGCTTTGTGTCACCATAGATTTTACATTGTATATTATACAGTACAGTTTATTTTTCTCTTGGATACAATATCAAAAGTAGTATGAAAGTATTATCAAGGCCTTGAGTGATGAAATGACTTTTATGGGTTACGGTTGATAGAAATCTGAATTTGAAACATAAGTATTGTAAATGTATATAATGGGCTGCCCACAGTACTTTAACTATTAGTTAATCACATATGAAATAACAAAAGTTAAAAATTCAATTTACCAATTAAACATAAATTTTCTACACCAAAACACAAATATCAAAATAAAAATAATATTATGTTAAAAGCAATAGCCAGAAATTCTGCTTTTGAAAGAGTTTTGAACATACACTTTTGGTCCAGCGATGATCTCAATAAAAATTTCTTTTCTGTACAATTTGTAACTGAATTTTAAGTCACATTGTTAACATATTTTATCCTAAAATTCTTTACTATTATTATTATAAAACTATGATGTCAGCCAAACTTGTTCGAATAGAAGAGAAGGGGGTTAATCCAACGAGGAACGATGGGCGCGTTGCTCCTGGCTTCTACGTTGGGTGTGGAGAGGACACAGCACTAACCTCCACACCGAACTCGGGCACGAGCGAGACCAGCTCGCTGTTTGTGTTTGAGTTTTGTGCGGCCGATCTTACTGAAAAGATCGGCCTTTTAAAAATAAACCCAAAGGTTTATATGCCTTTTGGTTTAGGCTGGAGTCCGCCGAGGATCCTCACAACCTTCCCTGGCTTGGAAGGAACGGTCGGTTTCCGGGTGCAGGGCGCGTTCTCCTCCTCGCTGTTGAACCGCTTAGCAGCGGCGGCGGCTCTGCGGCTTAGATCCGCGTTCCGCTTCGCGACCGTGATGGTGGCTTCCCACTCGCCGGAACACTGGATGTTCGTCTGGCTATCCGACTCCACTGTCTCGGCCGCCGGATTGGTGGTGGGCTGCTCCTCCGTCTGTGTGCCGCTCTCCCTCCATTGGCTCCGCTGGTACTCTGCCGTCACCCGGACCGCGTATCCCTTGGCCTCCGCAATGGTAAACCAGTCGGCCTCGGAGAGCTCGTATGCTGTCTCAGTCATGAGCCAAGTGGAGGAAGAAATTAGGGAAAGGTAAAATAGAGGTGGTGAACCAGGAGTTGTTCCTTCAAAAAACGAGATGAAGTCTCGTAGGATCGATAATAAAAAAACGCTGCCAATTCATTGGCACGTAACTTCCTCAAACTTAATTTACTGATTCCTTTAATTAATTTTTAATTCCAATATTTAAAATTTAATACTTCAGAAAGACAGAAATAACAAAACTCCAACATAATTTATTCAAATTTTTATAGATTATACATTTCCACAAAATTTCACATACATAAAATATATATCACAATTGCCTATAAATTTGCAACTGATATTTAGAGCTAAATGTCTAGAAAAATTTTAACCACAAATATCTCTGAAATTTATGAACCAATCACTTTGCCAAAAGAACTCATCCGAGAACTATCAATAATATACATATACAATGAATTTGGAAGCGGATAAGACAATTTTACTCTTGTAATAGTTGAACATATAAAACTCATTTTTTTTCATTTTTCAATTTTTACGTTTTTGTTAATAACAAAAGAACCGTGATAGCTAGAGAATTAATTTTTTTAGAAAATATAGGTAATTTAATTCTCCTTCTATTACCACGCACCCCATTTAGATACATAGAGCCGTTTTCGAGGAATTACGATTTAAAAAAAAATTGAAAAAAATTTTAACCTCAAATATCTTCGAAATTTATGGATCAATCCTTTTGCCCAAAGAACTCACTCGATTGGTATACAAAATCTACCCCTACAAAGAATTTCAAAGTGATTAAGCCAATTTTACTATAGTTATTGAACGACGAAAAAAATCACTTTTTTTTATAAATTATTTTTTTTCTCAAAAAATAATGAATAAAAAACCTAAAAATTTAGTAAGTTATAGTACTTAATATCCTTTATAACCAAAAAAATATTCATGTTATATCTTTTTTAATTTCGAAATATAACCTATTTACAAAAAATTACGTTTTCATCAATAACTTATGACGAAATATAGCTACCGACTTTTTTCTTTTTAAATTGTAGATAATTTTATCCTACATACAGAGAATTCATGATATATAAACAATATTTGTTCTAAATATTAAAAAAATCGAAAAAAAAAAATTTGAAAATTAAAAAATGACTATAAAAAAAAAAAAATTAAATTTTACAAAAATAGAATATTGATCCCAATTGTGGAAGCAAAATCTAAAAAAACGATCACTCTCCCGTTAAAATCGGTAGAGTAGATCATGAGATATCAGCGCGCGCGCGCGCGCGCGCACACGCACACACACACACACACACACACACACACACACACACACACACACACACACACATCCATACGGACATTTTCTAAAAATAGTGTATTTAGATTCCAAATTTGCTAAATAACATTTCTAACACATTATCTCATAATTTTTTTTTTACTATCACAAAGCTTCTTCTATGAGGAAGCAAAAAAGTCAATTATCGAAAGTGAGTCTTTATTATCACCCGATAAACTTTAGCGAGTTGCCGAGACCATCAAAAAGACGAGATGTCCGGGTGAAGAAAGGCTGTCGGGTCGTCCGATCGCAGCCTGACTTATAACCGGAAGGCGCCGACTTGATAGTGGGATGAGCGCCGCGCGCGACGCCTAGCGGCGCGCGCGGTACTACACTCTCAGCGAAGCGGCGCGGCGCGCTTGGCACACAATTCAAATTCCAAGTTACAGAACTGCGCGGAGAGTCTTTACATTTATCGATTATTATTGTTTCTTTAATAATAATAATAATAATAATAATAATTATTTATGCATATAACAATTCCCCTCTGTTTTAAAAAACGTGGAGCGCGGTTGTGATGGTCTCGGCTACATATGTTAGTGTGAGGTAGTGTCACGCATTAATCGCAAGTATGTAATCGCAAGTTTGTAACGCAAGAATAATCGCAAGTATGTTATTATAAAATCGGAAATGTGTACGCAAGAACCGCAAGTATATTATTTTAAAAACGCAAATGTGTACGTAAGAATCGTAAGAGTCGTTGTAATCGCAAGTGTATTCGCAATTGCATGTGTCAACGCAAAAATCGCAGTGTAAGATATTTGGAAAGTCGCAATGTCTTTGGATCGAGATTCACTTCGGCTAGTCTTTTGAGTTTCACTTCACTGCCGCTAGTCTTAATTTTAATTGAATCGCATTGTTTTTCATTTTACTTCTTGGTTCTTTCACGGAGCGCGTAGCGGTGTGTGAAGTTCGTTACAGGAGTTCCGCTGCTGTGATGGGCGGTTCTTCGACCGCGTTTCGGTTTGACAGTCCCTAGGCTGTGCTGAGTAACGGTGGTTGATCCACTGTATATGGTTGATTCGACAGTACTACTGTCGAGAGGGGTAGCCGTAGAGCTACTCAGCAGAGCGGAGGCCTCCTGGCCACCACTGGTGTGGATAGGGGCAGTTTTTAAACTGCTGAAGGGAGCGGCGGCCTCCCGGCCACCACTGGTGAGGATGGGAGCGACTGGTGAGTCGCTGGTGGGAGCGGCGGCCTCCTGGCCACCACTGGTGTGGATAGGGGCAGTTGTTAAACTGCTGAAGGGAGCGGCGGCCTCCTGGCCACCACTTGTGGGGATGGGAGCGACTGGTGAATCGCTGGTGGGAGCGGCGGCCTCCTGGCCACCATTGGTGAGGATGGGAGCGACTGGTGAGTCGCCGGTAGGAGCGGCGTCCTCCTGGCCACCACTGGTGTGGATAGGAGCAGCTGTTAAACTGCTGAAGGGAGCGGCGGCCTCCTGGCAACCACTGGTGCAAATTGGAGTAGACTCGTAGTTATTTCTCAGGTTGACGGCCTGCTGGCACTCGTCAGGTTGGTGACACGTTTTCATCTGGGATGCGTGCACCTTTACCAAGGACCTCCCTTGGTCTACGAGAGAAATATCGGTACTAAGACGTTGTTGGACACGGAAAGGACCTTCCCACCGAGTCATGAATCCGGCGTGACGCTCTTGTCCCTTAGACAGCGGATGTGTCTTTACGTATACGTTAGTAGCTGAAACATACGAGATTGAAGACTCGGTTTTAGCGTATTTCTCTTGATATTGAGCTTGGTTAGATGTGGCTTGAGCGACACGTTGTTCCTAAGGCTGGCTTGGATCCTGCGGCCAATCCATTTGCCAATTCTCAGGGCGTTGAAGATCATGCCCCAAAAGCAGCTGTGCTGGAGTGTAGTCAGTGGCAGCGTTGCGACGGCTACGAAGCTGGTATAATATGGTAGAAAGGTAAAGATCCCATTTTTTATGATCTTCGTCTTGAAGGTGTAAGCGCAGTCCTTTCTTAATTTCCTGATTACGCCTTTCTGTGGGGTCCGACCTTGGGTGATAGATTGCCGTTGTCCAGTGCTGCATCTTCCAACGTTCAGAAGCCTCTTTCCAAGCCTTGCTGATGAACTGTGGACCATTGTCGGAGAGAATCGCACGTGGATAGCCCCAACGTGAGAAGACTTCTTCTTCCATTTTCCGGATGATACGGGTTGCGTCGGAGAAACCGATGGGGAAGGCCTCTACCCATCTGCTAAACATATCTGTTACCACGGAGAAGAATCGTCGTCCCTTCGAGGAACGAGAATAAGGGCCCATTAAGTCGACAGAGATTATATCCCACGGCTTCTTTGGTTGGTGTGGACGTAGCGCTGTAGTGTAGTTCAGCATCTCCTGAATTTGCTCTTCGATAAGGGCTCTCTTTTGATCGGAATGCCGATAAAAAGGTAAGCGGAAAGGCTGCTCTGACGTGATTAATTATTAGTTAATCGCATTTGCAATTCCAAAAATAAAAAATTCAATTTATCAATTAGAAACATAAATTTCCTACACCAAAACACAAATGTCGAATAAGAAATAATATTATGTTAAATTCAATAGTCAGAAATTGTGCTTTCGAAATAGTTTTGAACATTAACTTTTGGTCCAGCGATGATCCAGCTACCCGTATGGAAAAAAGAAATGTATGAAACCGTATAAAACCGTACAAAACTGTATAACTAGGGGGGCTGCGCCCCCCAGCGTGCCTTCGGCATGCCATCCCCCCCCCCCGACCCCACACATACCTGCTCCTCGCTTTGCTCGTCGTCCGCCCCCTCCCTATGTAAAGACTTTGTTTTTACATAATAGGCACGACCGCAATACTCAGGAGAACCTTGTATTTTTATAAAAGCGAAAATTGATTAATAACGTCATTACGAAGGGCAATGCACCCATGATTTTGCATACTATTAAAAAAAAAAATAGTTTTTATTACCATATGGCAAACAGTAAGGGTGCGATCCCACACACACATGCGTTCCGTAAAATTAAACGGAACGACAAAATCGGAGTGAATTTGCAATTCGAATAATGGCGCGCGGATTTCCGTTATGTTTTTACAAAGCCCTATTCCCATGAGAGTGAGAAAAATCGCCGGAATGAGGATTGTAGTGCTTCAAGAAATTAATTTGATAATAATTTTAAGGAAATATAATTTTCTTTTGTTCAGTATTTATTAAATTGTTGTTTTTTAATTTATTCTAATGCAATTTTAGCATTACATCAACAAATTTTGATACGTTTTAACCGAAAGTGAGGTTAGAAAACCATTCCGCTAAAAAAAAGTACTCCATGGGACTAGGGTGTTGAAATTTTCGTACGGAATAGGCCCGCTCATTATGAATTATTACCATGTACATACTGTTAAACAACATTGTTTATTGTTGAAGAACAATGTTTTTAATAAGAAAAAGAAGATAAATATCAATTAGATTGTGCACAAAGTGAATATTAAAAAATTATAAATATGTAATGTTATTAATTAATTGCGAGTAACTTTTATGGAATTAATTATTTTATTGTTATTAAGACTATTATTGTTTTTATTTATTAATATGATAATATAACTAATCAGACCCATATTTACTAAGTATTATTTAATCATATAGTTAACACATTTTAAATTTCGCATCACCTCCATTACGATTTTACCATTCCGTAAGTTTTTCCGTAACGCATGGGAGCGCAACCTAAAGCTAATAAGCGAAAAATTTACGGTCTAAAAAACATTAGTGACCGTCTCTTACAGACATGTTACCGCGCAATGGCTATCAAGTCATGTCATATTGTTCGTGTATAACGTATTACGTATAATATATAGATGTTTATGCAAAGTGATAACAATGCGAGCTTGATTATACGCAATTCGCAATAATTGCAATAAACGATATAAAAATTACAACATCGTATATTCACATGGGTAACGTGTATAGCATCGCCAATCACGTGTGGCGGTGACACTGCTGGCTTGTTGGCTAATTGGCTTTACCCATGTGAGTGTGCGCGCATGCACATGCGCTGCAGCTCACCTGCTCATCTGCTCGTCTGGCTCGTCAGCTGATAGCTCGTAGCTTCTTTGCGTAAGCGACACGGCACCGCGGATAATGCGAAAAAGGCCGGGTCGAATTTCTAGTGAAAAAGTTTCAGTGCGGAGTGAACACAAGAAAGCTACCTACTACGTACGTATTATCGCTACAGTGCTTCGCTTCCTATCTGGCTCTCACCCGCACCATGTCAACCATGTGCGCACGGCATTCCGGCAGACGGCAGTCATCAATGTTTATATCTGCAGTCACGGTGTTTTCTAAATTGCTGTATGGATCGATATTGATGTTGGTCGAGTTCTCTGCTAATTGAGTTGTGGTCTTATCCTTGAGTAAGTATTATTTCAATAATACTAGCTCCTTTCTAATTGTGCAGGGTTTACATCTTTTTTTCACAGGGACACTTTGTTAAACTTTGAGCAAGGGTCAAGGTAGTCTTAGTTGGAAGTGCACATGAGCTTTTTCGACTTTCAAGTATACAAATACCTTTCCTTTCTCTGAAAATATCTTCAGCTTTATACACGGCACCATATCATGCAAGCTGAGGGATTATATACCATGTTTCAGATCTAAATAATCAGCAAGTGTGGAGTTACAGCATTTTCTGTGTGCTTTTTGAGGAAATTATTAAGAAGGAAAAGTAATTTCCTCCAATTTGGCTGATTGAGTATATCTGAAACTTAATGCACAATGCCCTAGCATGCATTGCATTGTGTATGAACATTCTTGTAAACCTTGAGAAAGGGTGAGGAGGTTTTAGTTGAGAATACACATACGCTTTCTCGACTTTTGAGTGCAAAGATCCCTTTCCATTCCCTACAAGTATCTTCAACTTTCTATACATGATGGAATACATGCTGAGGGACAGTATATCAAGGTTTAGATATGCATAATCAGCAAGTCTGGAGATATTGCAATTTCTGTGTCTTTTTCAAGAAATTTTTGAGAAACATGTCATTTTCTCCGTACCGGCTGATTGAGTCGATCTGAAATTCCATACACAATCCCTCTGTATGTATTGTATTGTGTGTGAACATTCTGGTAAACCTTAAGTGAGGGTGAGGAGGTCTTAGTTGATAATACACATGCGCTTTCTCGACTTTTGAGTGCAAAGATCCCTTTCCATTCCTTACAAGTATCTTCAACTTTCTATATATGATGGAATACATGCTAAAGGACGGTATATCAAGATTTAGATATGCATAATCAGCAAGTCTGGAGATATTGCAGATTCTGTGTCTTTTTCAAGAAATTTTTGAGAAACATGTCATTTTCTCCGTACCGGCTGATTGAGTCGATCTGAGATTGCATACACAATCCCTCTGTATGTATTGTATTGTGTGTGAACATTCTGGTAAACTTTAAGTGAGGGTGAGGAGGTCTTAGTTGAGAATACACATGCACTTTCTCGACTTTTGAGTGCAAAGATCCCTTTTGCATTCCCTACAAGTATCTTCAACTTTCTATATATGATGGAATACATGCTGAAGGACGGTATATCAAGATTTAGATATGCATAATCAGCAAGTCTGGAGATATTGCAATTTCTGTGTCTGTTTCAAGAAATTTTTGAGAAACATGTCATTTTCTCCGTACCGGCTGATTGAGTCGATCTGAAATTCCATACACAATCCCTCTGTATGTATTGTATTGTGTATGAACATTCTTGTAAACCTTAAGAAAGGGTGAGGAGGTTTTAGTTGAGAATACACATACGCTTTCTCGACTTTTGAGTGCAAAGATCCCTTTCCATTCCCTACAAGTATCTTCAACTTTCTATACATGATGGAATACATGCTGAGGGACAGTATATCAAGGTTTAGATATGCATAATCAGCAAGTCTGGAGATATTGCAATTTCTGTGTCTTTTTCAAGAAATTTTTGAGAAAAATGTCATTTTCTCCGTACCGGCTGATTGAGTGGATCTGAAATTGAATACACAATCCCTCTGTATGTATTGTATTGTGTGGGAACATTCTGGTAAACCTTAAGTGAGGGTGAGGAGGTCTTAGTTGATAATACACATGCGCTTTCTCGACTTTTGAGTGCAAAGATCCCTTTCCATTCCTTACAAGTATCTTCAACTTTCTATACATGATGGATACATGCTGAGGGACAGTATATCAAGATTTGGATATGCATAATCAGCAAGTCTGGAGATATTGCAATTTCTGTGTCTTTCTCAAGAAATTTTTGAGAAACATGTCATTTTCTCCGTACCGGCTGATTGAGTCGATCTGAAATTCCATACACAATCCCTCTGTATGTATTGTATTGTGTATGAACATTCTTGTAAACCTTGAGAAAGGGTGAGGAGGTTTTAGTTGAGAATACACATACGCTTTCTCGACTTTTGAGTGCAAAGATCCCTTTCCATTCCCTACAAGTATCTTCAACTTTCTATACATGATGGAATACATGCTGAGGGACAGTATATCAAGGTTTAGATATGCATAATCAGCAAGTCTGGAGATATTGCAATATCTGTGTCTTTTTCAAAAAATTTTTGAGAAAAATGTCATTTTCTCCGTACCGGCTGATTGAGTCGATCTGAGATTGCATACACAATCCCTCTGTATGTATTGTATCGTGTGTGAACATTCTGGTAAACTTTAAGTGAGGGTGAGGAGGTCTTAGGTGAGAATACACATGCACTTTCTCGACTTTTGAGTGCAAAGATCCCTTTTGCATTCTCTACAAGTATCTTCAACTTTCTATATATGATGGAATACATGCTGAAGGACGGTATATCAAGATTTAGATATGCATAATCAGCAAGTCTGGAGATATTGCAATTTCTGTGTCTTTCTCAAGAAATTTTTGAGAAACATGTCATTTTCTCCGTACCGGCTGATTGAGTCGATCTGAAATTCCATACACAATCCCTCTGTATGTATTGTATTGTGTGTGAACATTCTGGTAAACTTTAAGTGAGGGTGAGCAGGTCTTAGTTGAGAATACACATGCGCTTTCTCGACTTTTGAGTGCAAAGATCCCTTTCCATTCCCTACAAGTATCTTCAACTTTCGATACATGATGGAATACATGCTGAGGGACAGTATATCAAGATTTACATATGCATAATCAGCAAGTCTGGAGATATTGCAATTTCTGTGTCTTTCTCAAGAAATTTTTGAGAAACATGTCATTTTCTCCGTACCGGCTGATTGAGTCGATCTGAAATTCCATACACAATCCCTCTGTATGTATTGTATTGTGTATGAACATTCTTGTAAACCTTGAGAAAGGGTGAGGAGGTTTTAGTTGAGAATACACATACGCTTTCTCGACTTTTGAGTGCAAAGATCCCTTTCCATTCCCTACAAGTATCTTCAACTTTCTATACATGATGGAATACATGCTGCGGGACAGTATATCAAGGTTTAGATATGCATAATCAGCAAGTCTGGAGATATTGCAATTTCTGTGTCTTTTTCAAGAAATTTTTGAGAAAAATGTCATTTTCTCCGTACCGGCTGATTGAGTGGATCTGAAATTGAATACACAATCCCTCTGTATGTATTGTATTGTGTGTGAACATTCTGGTAAACCATAAGTGAGGGTGAGGAGGTCTTAGTTGATAATACACATGCGCTTTCTCGACTTTTGAGTGCAAAGATCCCTTTCCATTCCTTACAAGTATCTTCAACTTTCTATACATGATGGAATACATGCTGAGGGACAGTATATCAAGATTTGGATATGCATAATCAGCAAGTCTGGAGATATTGCAATATCTGTGTCTTTTTCAAAAAATTTTTGAGAAAAATGTCATTTTCTCCGTACCGGCTGATTGAGTCGATCTGAGATTGCATACACAATCCCTCTGTATGTATTGTATTGTGTGTGAACATTCTGGTAAACTTTAAGTGAGGGTGAGGAGGTCTTAGTTGAGAATAGACATGCACTTTCTCGAGTTTTGAGTGCAAAGATCCCTTTTGCATTCCCTACAAGTATCTTCAACTTTCTATATATGATGGAATACATGCTGAAGGACGGTATATCAAGATTTAGATATGCATAATCAGCAAGTCTGGAGATATTGCAATTTCTGTGCCTTTTTCAAGAAATTTTTGAGAAACATGTCATTTTCTCCGTACCGGCTGATTGAGTCGATCTGAAATTCCATACACAATCCCTCTGTATGTATTGTATTGTGTGTGAACATTCTGGTAAACTTTAAGTGAGGGTGAGCAGGTCTTAGTTGAGAATACACATGCGCTTTCTCGACTTTTGAGTGCAAAGATCCCTTTCCATTCCCTACAAGTATCTTCAACTTTCTATACATGATGGAATACATGCTGAGGGATAGTATATCAAGGTTTAGATATGCATAATCAGCAAGTCTGGAGATATTGCAATTTCTGTGTCTTTTTCAAGAAATTTTTGAGAAAAATGTCATTTTCTCCGTACCGGCTGATTGAGTGGATCTGAAATTGAATACACAATCCCTCTGTATGTATTGTATTGTGTGTGAACATTCTCGTAAACTTTAAGTGAGGGTGAGGAGATCTTAGTTGAGAATACACATGCGCTTTCTCGACTTTTGAGTGCAAAGATCCCTTTCCATTCCTTACAAGTATCTTCAACTTTCTATACATGATGGAATACATGCTGAGGGACAGTATATCAAGATTTGGCTATGCATAATCAGCAAGTCTGGAGATATTGCAATATCTGTGTCTTTTTCAAAAAATTTTTGAGAAAAATGTCATTTTCTCCGTACCGGCTGATTGAGTCGATCTGAGATTGCATACACAATCCCTCTGTATGTATTGTATTGTGTGTGAACATTCTGGTAAACTTTAAGTGAGGGTGAGGAGGTCTTAGTTGAGAATACACATGGACTTTCTCGACTTTTGAGTGCAAAGATCCCTTTTGCATTCCCTACAAGTATCTTCAACTTTCTATATATGATGGAATACATGCTGAAGGACGGTATATCAAGATTTAGATATGCATAATCAGCAAGTCTGGAGATATTGCAATTTCTGTGTCTTTTTCAAGAAATTTTTGAGAAACATGTCATTTTCTCCGTACCGGCTGATTGAGTCGATCTGAAATTCCATACACAATCCCTCTGTATGTATTGTATTGTGTGTGAACATTCTGGTAAACTTTAAGTGAGGGTGAGCAGGTCTTAGTTGAGAATACACATGCGCTTTCTCGACTTTTGAGTGCAAAGATCCCTTTCCATTCCCTACAAGTATCTTCAACTTTCTATACATGATGGAATACATGCTGAGGGACAGTATATCAAGGTTTAGATATGCATAATCAGCAAGTCTGGAGATATTGCAATTTCTGTGTCTTTTTCAAGAAATTTTTGAGAAAAATGTCATTTTCTCCGTACCGGCTGATTGAGTGGATCTGAAATTGAATACACAATCCCTCTGTATGTATTGTATTGTGTGTGAACATTCTCGTAAACTTTAAGTGAGGGTGAGGAGATCTTAGTTGAGAATACACATGCGCTTTCTCGACTTTTGAGTGCAAAGATCCCTTTCCATTCCTTACAAGTATCTTCAACTTTCTATACATGATGGAATACATGCTAAGGGACAGTATATCAAGATTTGGATATGCATAATCAGCAAGTCTGGAGATATTGCAATTTCTGTGTCTTTTTCAAGAAATTTTTGAGAAAAATGTCATTTTCTCCGTACCGGCTGATTGAGTCGATCTGAGATTGCATACACAATCCCTCTTTATGTATTGTATTGTGTGTGAACATTCTGGTAAACTTTAAGTGAGGGTGAGGAGGTCTTGAGAATACACATGCGCTATCTCGACTTTTCAGTGCAAAGATCCCTTTCCATTTCCTACAAGTATCTTCAGCTTTGTATACATGATGGAATACATGCTGAGGGACAGTATATCAAGATTTAGATATGCATAATCTGCAAGTCTCGAGATATTGCAACTTGTGTGTCTTTTTCAAGAAATTTTTGAGAAAAATGTCATTTTCTCCGTACCGGCTGATTGAGTCGTTCTGAAATTGCATACACAATCTCTCTGTATGTATTGTATTGTGTGTGAACATTCTGGTAAACTTTAAGTGAGGATGAGGAGATCTTAGTTGAGAATACACATGCGCTTTCTCGACTTTTGAGTGCAAAGATCCCTTTCCATTCCCTACAAGTATCTTCAACTTTCCCTACATGATGGAATACATGCTGAGGGACAGTATATCAAGATTTAGATATGCATAATCAGCAAGTCTGGAGATATTGCAATTTCTGTGTCTTTTTCAAGAAATTTTTGAGAAAAATGTCATCTTCTCCGTACTGGCTGATTGAGTCGATCTGATATTGCATACAAAATCCCTCTGTATGTATTGTATTGTGTGTGAACATTCTAGTAAACTTTAAGTGAGGGTGAGGAGGTCTTATTTCAGAATACACATGCGCTTTCTCGACTTTTGAGTGCAAAGATCCCTTTCAATTCTCTCAACATATCTTGGTAAATATATAGTGCTATGAATGATCTTAACGAGACGCTAACACTATATTGTGAGTAGTTTGCTGTGAGAATGTTTTCTCGTTTACTTTACAGCTAGCATCTATCCTGCAATAATTTTCTACCCCTTTGACAGGAGTGTGGCTTCTCTGTACTCCTTCCGTTGCCAAGTTATTCTTGTTGTAATTATGTTTTTGGCCTAGGGCGAAGAGCTCGTGCAGACGACATCACGGCGTCCTAAATACCTGCAGTTACCGTTTTTTATTGGGACTATATGTTGGATTGATTGACATATTTTATGTGGACATTGACAACCTCTGAACTCGTTGAAAAAATTATCTGGTGAGTAGCTTACTGTAAGAAAGTTTATTGGCTTATACTTTTCAGCTAGTATCTATCCTGCAATCATTTCCTACCCCTTTGACAGGAGTGTGGCTTCTCTGTACTCCCTCCGTTGCTAAGTTATTCTTGTTGTATTTATGTTTTTGGCCTAGGACGAAGAGCTCCTGCAGAAGACAACACGTCTTCATATAATTGTTCTTTCCTCGAGAGCGACATTATATGACCATCATAAAGCAGGACACTTTCAAAAAAATAGGACCAAATTGGGAACGGCAACTTTGAGAAACCCAGCAATGGCATTACAGTGGGTAACCTTGAGTGAAGGGCTTCCTGATGCACACATCTTGGCAGCTTCATCTTTCTATAGATTATCAATGGAAGTTGATCTAGTCTGAATTTATTTTAATTCACTGTGACCACTTTGTGGTCTCTTCTTTGAATAATTATTATTTCAGTAATCTACTGCTTTCAACCATTACTATAGCTTCATTTTTTGTTTCAGGGTTTTTATTATCCTTTCAGAAAAAGCACCAACTATAAGAGGCGACACATTACACGCCGTGAAAAGATCCTCGCTACGCTCGGGCCTTAATTTTACGCCATGAAATAATGGGCCACTTATCGCACTTGTATCGTAATGTATTAGTACGATAAATTTTTTAGCGATATTTATTCATTAATTAAAAAAAACCTCTTTCAATTCATTGGCCCGTAGTTTCCTCAACCTTAATATGTTGATTCTTGTAATTAATATTTAATAACGAAATTTATAAATCTACGACTACAAAGAATTTTGAAACGATTAAGTCATTGTTACTCCTGTAATCGTTGGATATACAAAAATCAATTTTCATTTTTCAATTTTTTTCTAAAAAACTAACCAACAAAATGAATTAAAACATTACAGATTATATTTATTTATATTATCCATTATCATGATTTTTCTCAAAAAAAAATTGACCGTTTAGTTTGGGAGTTATAAGCATCTAAAAAAAACACGTTATGGTTAATAATTTTTTTTAGAAAATATAGGTATTTTAATTCTCTTTCGAACGCTACCCATCCGATTCGAATACCTCGATCCTATCATTAAAAAATATATATAAAAGCAGTTTTGAAAAAAATCGAAAATTTGAAAAAAAAAAACAAAAACACATCGCTCCAATCAAAAAAATGAGAGACCTGCCCGGTCAAAATTGAGCGAGTAGAAATTGAGATCTAGGCGTACACACACACACACATACACACACACACACACACACACACACAGACATTTTTCAAAAACCATGTATTTTGATTCCTAACATCTCGGAACACAATTATAACATGTTTTTACAACAACTCAAAAATTTAATGTTACAAAGCTTCCTCTAGGGGGAAGCAAAATGTTTAATTGAGAAATAAATGAAATCTATGAATTCGTTTTTGAATTCGAATTGTCTACTTTAGTAGCAAGCAGGGTCAAACCTTTCTTATTATAATAATTGTTGTAAAATTATATATATTAAGGAAGTCCATACCAACAAATTGTCAATTTCTGTACCAAGACTGATACCTCGATTTTTTTTCTATCTATTTTATAGCTACAATTTTATTAAAGTAACATTTATTTTTTTTTAGTTGGATTAAATAAAGTGTAAATAAATTAAAATAAAATAATTAACTTCTTTAGTAAGGTCGTATTTCAGAATGAATTTTATATATATTGCTGTTGATATATATATATATATATATATATATATATATATATATATATATATATATATATATATATATATATATATATATATATATTTTTTAATATATCAGTAATTTTATTTCAGGTGGGGGGCTGCGCCCCCTACACCCCCACTAGGGGCTCTGACCCTGGACCCCGCCCTGCGCCCCACATCAAACCCGCCATACCTCATTACCTACCAACAACAAACTTTATTGTTTCTTTTATTTTGTTTTATTTAGATGGGACATTTCAACATAATAACTATATCCTCAAGGATTTTCATTCATGGTCACAAAATGATTTCGTAGATTCATTCGTCATGGAATATCATTTAATGTGTGATATCAGGAATATGGTTACGAGTCGTGAGGATGGAATATTATATTTGCTTATTCTTTGGCTCAATTTTATATTTAATCAAAAATTTAATCTTTGTTTTTTAATTTTATTTTTAAGGTTTAAACTTGAAGAACTTCTATTAATCACATTGTTAATAGAAGATTAGATTATATACAATATTAGCTGCCTGTCTACGACTAAGTTTTAGAAAAAAATAATTTATTTCTTTGGCCACCTTAGAATAATTTTAAGTAAAAAAACATTTAGGGATTTAATCTGTTAATTTTTGTTACTTCAACATCAATTTATATTTCTTATTATATATTTTTAATAATGTTTTAGTTTACATAATATTTGGCAGTTTGTAAACAATAGATATTTCTTTTCTTTAAATTATGTTTTCAATGTGTTTCTCTCATTTTATAGCACAGTGTGACCTAAGTCCGCACTTAAGTCACGCCTACCCGTGACTTAAGTAGTCGATTATTGCACCGTGAGGTTAGCGCGCGAGCGTAGCGAGTGGACTGATTCAGGTACGGATAGGCGTGACAGCGGACTTAGGTAAACGTGCTATAAAATATCGTACGATACATGTGACTTTAGTGGCAGTGTCGTAATGTACTATTTTAACATTGTAATTAAATGTAATTTTATATCTTATGATTATATTTTTATAATTATATGATCTTTCGAATGTTATATTGATTTTTGCGATATTATTTAAAGCTATTGCATTGAATAATTCTTTGTCAAATCGAATCATGTTAAATAAGCGAAAATTGAATATGTAAAGTGTCGTATTTATAGGTTTAGATAATCAGGATTGATTGTACATTAAAATATTAATTGGGGAAAAGTTTTGTTTAGATGTTATCCATACTTATATCTTTTGCATTTAATATTTTTGTGTAAAGTCAAATCGTTGAAATAAGCGAAAATCGTCCATTTTATGTATGTTTTGGCGTTAAAAATTGTTTGTTTGGATTTAACTCGTCGGGAATTGATTGTACAAAAAAATGTTTAATAGGAAAATGTTTTGTTTTAATTATCTATAACTTTTACATTCAACATTTTTGTGTAAAATCAAATCCTGTCAAGTTATAGCCGAAAATCATCCATTTTATGTATATTTAGGCGTTAAAAATCGTTTTTATGAGTTCAACTCGTCAGGAATTGATTGTACAAAAAAATGTTTAACAGAAAAAAGTTTTGTTTTAATATTATCTATAACTTTTATATTTAACATTATTGTGTAAAATCAAATCCTGTAAAGAAATAGCAAAAAAAAACGACTATTTTTGATGATTTTACCGGTTTTTTCGCTATTACATTGTTAAATATTGTTCATAGAAAACAATTTTCCATGTAAAAAAGACGTGTTTTAATTAGTTTTAGCAGATGCATTTGTTGTTTTTTGACGTAAAATTAATTTTGTTCACATTATGTTCAAAAATCGATTTTTTCAAATTTTTATTTGTTCTGGCGTTTTTTATTTGTTGATCGAATCGGTTCGGTATAAGACTGGAGCTTACTTATAATTAGACGAGTATCTGGGCCAAAATTCGTTAAGATCTCTTGGAAATTCGCTGAGATATTCCACAAACTTGACTACATACGAACGGACATACACACATACACCATAAAAAACGCCTAAATGAACTAATTCTGGGTGAAAAATAGTTTTTATGTAACAAATTGTTCGTTTTTGAAGTGTTACAATTTTCGCTCTAGTGAAAATATAAGGCTCTCCCGAGAAGCGGTCGTGCCTAAAAAATCGTTTCTATAAGTTTAGTTCGTCTGGGTCTGATTGTACATGCAAATGTTAAATGGGACAAATATTATCTATAACTTTCGTTTGTATAAAATCAAATCCTGCTACGTTATAAACGAAAATCGGCGATTTTAGGTATATTTAGGCGTTAAAAATCGTTTCTTTGGATTTAACTCGTCAGGAATTGGTCGTAGCAAAAAATGTTCAATATAAAAAAGTTTTTCTTTAATATTATCTATAACTTTTACATTTAAAATTTTTGTGTAAAGTCAAATTCTGCTCATGAGTTATAAACGAAAATCAGCCATTTTATGTACATTTAGGCGTTAAAAACCGTTTTTTTGGATTTAACTCATCAGGAATTGATCGTACAAAAAAATGTCGAATAGGAAAAAGTTTTGTTTCAATATTATCTATAACTTTTGTATTTAACATTTTTGTGTAAATTCAAATTCTGTAAAGTAATAGTAAAAAAACGACTATTTTTGATGATTTTAGCGATTTTTTCGCTACTACATTGTTAAATATTGTTCATAGAAAAAAAAGTTCAATGTAGAAAAGACGTCTTTTAATTAGTTTTAGCAGATGCATTTATTGTTTTTGACTTAAATTTAATTTTGTTCACCGTATGCTCAAAAATCGATTTTTTCAAATTTTTATTTGCTCTGGCGTTTTTTTATTTGTCGATCGATTTGGCTCGGTAGATAACTGTCAGTTACTTATAATTAGACGAGTATATTCCCCAAAGCCCGTTTGGATCCGTCGAAATTTCGCTGAGATAATCGGGTTACTTGATCACATACATAGGTACAGACATACTTACATCTCTGAAAACGCTTAAAATGTACTTCTTTTGGGTGGAAAATAGTTTTTATGTTGTAAATTTTCAGAATTTGAAGTGTAACATCAGTATTTTTAGTATAACATCAATTTATATTTTATATTTTATTATATTTTTATATTTATATGATCTTTAGACCGTTTGATTGATTTTTCCGATCTTATTTATAGCAATTGAATTTAATACATATGTCAAATCGAATTATGTTAAATAATAATGAAAATTGACTATATTAAGTGTATCGAGGCGTTAAAAATCATGTTCATAGATTTAGGTCATTAGGAATTGATTGTATATGCAAAAATTAAATCGGAAAAAGTTTTGTTTTAATTTTATTAAATGTTATTTATAACTTGTGTATTTAATATTATTGTGTAAAGTCAAATCTTTAAACAACAAGCGAAAATCGACTATTTCAGATGTATTTAGGCATTAAAAATTGTTTTTGTAGGTCTAACTCGTCAGGAATTGGTTATACATGAAAATGTTAAATAAGAAAAAATTTTCGTTTATTATAATATACAACTTTTACATTTGATATATTTATGTAAAGTTAGATTCTGTCAAGTTATAGCCAAAAATCGTCAATTTTATGTACTTTTAGACGTTAAAAATCGTTTTTTTGGATTTAACTCCTCAGAAATCGATTTTACATAAAAATGTTAAATAGGAAAAAGTTTTGTTTTAATATTGTCTACAATTTTTACATTTAACATTTTTGTGTAAAATCAAATCATGTCAAGTTATAGCCAAAAATCGTCTATTTTTGACCTTTTTTGCTGTTTTTCGCCGTTATCTTGGCAAGTATTGCTCGTAGCGAAAAATGTTCAACAGGAAGAAAGTGTATTTTAATTAGTTTTCACAGATAGGCCTGTAGATATTAGCTTAAAACTAATTTTTCTAGACATTATGCTTAAAAATCGATTTTTTGAAATCTTTCTATGTGCTCGCATTTTTATATTTTTGAACGGATCGTTCCCAAAGTAGGACTGTCACTTATGTATGTCTAGACAAAGATGTACGTCCATTTGTGATCGAATTCGATGCATTTTTCGATATGATAATGTGAACACAAGGTTCCGTACATACGTACAGGCATACATACATCATGGGGAGCACTTAAAATGGACTCATTTTAGGTGGAAAACAGTTTTTATACAATAGATTATTGATTTTTGAGGTGTTACAATTTTCGCTCTAGTGAAAATATAAGGCTCTTCCGAGAAGCGGTCGTGCCTAAAAACGTATAAAACCGTATCTAAACATTGGTTTTTGGACAAATTTATACGT
This sequence comes from Torymus aiolomorphi, assembly GCA_036365515.1. NCBI lineage: Eukaryota > Metazoa > Arthropoda > Insecta > Hymenoptera > Torymidae > Torymus > Torymus aiolomorphi. The sequence continues at coordinate 221,622,971 of CM070874.1, forward strand.
TTTAATACGTTTTGATACGTTTTAATACGGTTTCACACGGTTTTTAACATTTTAATACAGTTTTCTACGATTTGCAACGATTTTATACAATTTCATATGGTTTTTTACGTTTTATAGAATTTATAAATCGTAAAAAATGGAAAAAGATAATTATATTTTTATAAACATAAAAACATAATTTATTTATTTTTCTATTCTTTTTTTTTATTTTTATGAAAATGTATTAAACTGTATAAAAATGTATAAAACCGTATAAAAATGTAATAAATTTGAAAAAATCTACGGAAATATACAGAAATATACATTTTTATACGGTTTCCTATCTTTTATTACATTAACCTTTTACAAACTTAACATGGAACAATTTCTGAAGTGTAAGAAAATGTCTGAAAATGTATTAAACTGTATAAAAATGTATAAAAATGTATAAAACCGTATAAAATATGTCGAAAAATCAATAGAAAGGTTCATTTTTATACGTTTTTATACGTTTTCCTACGGTTTCCAAAAAAATGAAAATTAAATTTTATGAGTCCACTCTAAGTAAAATATTAAAGAAGCACACCTATGCTACATATTGTACAATGCAAACATAATTTTCGGAAGGTTCTAAGAAAATTCAAATGTTTCTTTGTCTTCGTTATATTAAAGTCACACGATCTTATGAGTTACAATTGAGCAATATGAAAATATTGTTTTTTCTCCACGGAGAGATAATTATTTGAAAACTAAACTAATATGAAAACGAAAATGAGAATTAACAAAACTGTGTCTGCAACTCTATTATTACATTTTCAGTACCTGAAATTTTCAAAGTACCCTCAACTATCAATAAAGTAAAAGAGTGAAAAGTTTAGAAAAGGAAAAATCAAGTGTCGAGAGTAGATCCATCAAAATATCCTATCATGGAAATAAAAAATTTGAGATGTGTTCGGACATCACGGCGATTCACGCCGCGGGCTCGAGCGTCATGCCGCAAGCTCGAGAGCCGTGCCTCGGGCTCGAGCGTCACGCCGCGAACTCGACAGCCACGCCGCGGGCTCCAGAGCGACGCCGCAGGCTCGAGAGCTATGCCGCGGGCTCCAGCGCCATGCCGTGAGCTTGAGCATCGCGCCTATGCACGCCGCGAGCTCGAGCATCGTGTCTATGCGCGCCTTGGGCTCGATAGTTACGCCGCGAGCTTGAGCATCGCGTCTATGCGCGACGTGGGCTCTAGAGTTACGCCGCGAGCTGGAGCATCACGCCTATATGCACGCTACGAATCTACGATTTAGAGGGCAAACCGTTGCGCTCGAGGTTTATGTGGCGCGCGTGGGAAAAGACCTTTGTACGGAAGGGCGTAGAGGCCACCTGCCGTGCACGCTGTGCATCGTTGGGATTTCCTACACACGAGCACACGTGCCAATGTGCTCTTATAAAATTTAATAACTAATTAATCACGCGCCATGACGTGAATAAAACAAGGTAAGGTTATAAATATTGTTTAAAATTATTTCCAATTTGTTAAAGTTAATGAATAATATATTAAGGTTAGGTTAATATTACGTATTTCTTTATGCTAGCGACCTACAAAAGGTTCAAGCAAACGTGCCAATGTGCTTAAGGGGGCTAGACACCTTTTTTCTCTGAAATAAGAAGTCACATTTTAATACATAAATGTAAACTAATTATTTCATACTTTTTACATATAAAAGTGGGTATATTTACCTTACCTTAAAACTTTCTCCGATGGGCCTTTTATATGGTCCAAAACCATAGTCATCGATGAAACAAGTTTTTTCACTAACCGTAAGCTTTGAAATTTTCCTGTGGATGGATTGACTCCAGATTTGAACTAAATTACTCCTGAATAGTATAATTCTCATATGAGTGTAGGGATTTAGGATTAAATGTCGGAAAAAATTTTTAATCAGAAAAATTATGAAAAAATATAAAAAATTTTAAAAAATTAAAAAAAAAACTCTTGAAAAACAGCACAATTTTTTTTTCTCATTAGATCAGAAATCCCTACACTCATATGAGAATTATACTATTCAGGAGTAATTTACTTCAAATCTGGAGTCAATCCATCCACAGGAAAATTTCAAAGCTTACAGTTAGTGAAAAAACTTGTTTCATCGATGACTATGGTTCTGGACCATATAAAAGGCCCATCGGAGAAAGTTTTAAGGTAAGGTAAATATACCCACTTTTATATGTAAAAAGTATGAAATAATTAGTTTACATTTATGTATTAAAATGTGACTTCTTATTTCAGAGAAAAAAGGTGTCTAAGCCCCCTTAAGTCAAATTTAATTAATAAATTAAGCTAAATATAGGTTTAGCAGATTATTGTCCGCAAGGTTCAGGTGGTCCAGGCAGCCGATTACGGTGTCTAGATAGTGCGCTCCGTAGCTTTTTGTGTCTAGGTGTAGCAGATCATTGTCCGCAAGGTCCAGCTGGTCCAGGCAGTCGATTACGGTGTCTAGGTAGTGCGCTCCGTAGGTTTTTGTGTCTAGGTGTAGCAGATCATTGTCCGCGAGGCCAGGTGGTCCAGACAGCCGATTACAGTGTCTAGGTAGTGCGCTCCGTAGCTTTTTGTCTCTAGGTGTAGTAGATCATTATCCGAGGTCCAGCTGGTACAGACAGCTGATTACGGTGTGTAGGTAGTGCGCTCCATAGCTTTTTATGTCTAGGTGTAGCAGATCATTGTCCGAGAGGTCCACCTGGCCCAGGAAATCGATGACGGTGTCTATCTAGGTAGCGCGCTTCGTAGCTTTTTGCATCTAGGTGTAGAAAATCATTGTCCGTGAGTTTCAGGTGGTCCAGGCAGCCGATGACGGTATCTAGGTAGTAGGCTTCGTAGCTTTTTGTGTCTAGGTGTAGAAAATTATTGTCCGCGAGGTCCACCTTGTCCAGGAAGTCGATGATGGTGTCTAGGTAGCGCGTTTCGTAGCTTTTAGTGTCGAGGTGAAGAAAATCATTGTCTGCGAGTCCAGGTGATCGGCAGCTGATGGCGGTGTCTAGTTAGTGTATTCCGTAGCTTTTTACTGCCTGGACCACCTGAACCCCGCAAACAATCATTTTGTACACCTGGACGCTATAACCTACGTAGCGTTCTACCTAGACACCGTCATCGGCTGCCTGGACCACCTGGACCTAGTTGACACGTTTTACACCTAGACACAAAAAGCTACGGAGCGTATTACCTAGACACCTTTATCAGCTGCCTGGGCCACCTGAAACTCACGGACGATAATTTTCTACATCTAGACACAAAAAGCTACGAAGCGCACTACCTAAGCACCGTCATTGATTCCCTGGACCAGGTGGACCTAGCGGACAATGATCTGCTACACCTAGACATAAAAAGCTATGAAGCGTACTACCTAGACACCGTCATCGGCTACCCGAAAGACCTGGACCACGTATTAGGACCACTTGGACCTCATAGACAGTTAATAGATAAGCCATTTTGTTCGTTTTTTTTTCCACCAGGGTGAGTTTATTAATTTCAATTGTAGTTTTTCATATCGAGTTTTGTCGACTTATATTGATATTAAGGCCATGTGAAATCGTGAATTTCAATATTTTTTAAATCAACATTTAAACGTTTATTTGGAAAAAGACGAGCGTCAAGCGCTCCGTACACGTAAACACTATATTCAGATTTTTTTTTGGGTGATTCTATTGGTATTTTCATGAGATATCCATGTTTGAAAAGTAGCTTAATTGCAGATTCCTACTTACCGACAGTACAGTTTTTATTTAATTAAATAAATTCTCATCATTTTTTTGGAAAAACACGAACGTCAAGCGCCTCCGTATATGTTAATACTATACTCAGATTTTTTTGGACGATTCTATTGGTATTTTCATGAGATGTCTGTTTGGAAATTATGTCGGTATTTCACATCACCTCAATATAGATTTTATCGCATTTTATTAAGTTGTAATGCAGAAAATGGAATTAAGATTCACCATTCAAGTCGATAACAATATAATCGACTTCAATAGTGAATCTTATCGACTACTATTGATTTCTATCAACTTTTTCCAGCAGGGAATTAATAATAAACTATCTAATACTAATTTATAAATTAAATTTGACATAAGCACATTGGCACGTGTGCTTGAACCTTTTGTGGGTCGTTAGTATAAAGTAATACTTAAAATTAACCTAACCTCAATATATTATTCATTAACTTTAACAAATTGGAAATAATTTTAAACAATATTTATAACCTTACCTTGTTTTATTCACGTCATAGCGCGTAATATAGTCAACAGTAGACTATATGGAGAATTAGTCGTTAATTAGTTATTAAATTTTATAAGAGCACATTGGCACATGTGCTTGTGTGCAGCAAATCCCAACAATGCACAGCGTGCATGGTAGGTAGCTCCTACGCCCTTCCGTACCTTTGCGCTCCAGCACCAGTTCGCATGCGCGAGAGGTGCACGTGCTCTATCAGTGTTAGGCTGCGTCTACATCCACGCGCTCACGTCGTCAATTGCTAGACTACGTAGGCGACGCAAGGTTCGCGAGCGACGCCAGCTCTACACCGTTGCACACGGGTGTTCACCCTCATGCGCCGAGGGAACACACTTCACACATAGGGTGCACCGAGTGCCGCGTGTGCCGTTCGCTGATTGGTCAGTTCTATCGTACCACCAGTTTTTAAAATGTAATTAGCCAATCAACACAGGGTTGATATATTCAAGAGAGCGGGGCTCACGGCAATGGTGTAGCCCATGTAAAAATGCGTGCTCCATCAGCGCTCGACTGCGTCTACATCTACGTGCCCGTTTTCTCGAACGTAGTTTGCGTTTGGGAAGTGAGGCTCGTGAGCTTGAGCATTAGGCTGCGTCTACACCGATATGCACGGATACGAGGCCGCGTGCACAAAGAAAAGCGTACTTGCACATTTGCTTGCGTCAACATCTCAGATTTAGTTTGATAGCTAAATCACGAATTAATAAGTGTGGCACACGCGACACGTGTTCCAGTGTTATTCTGTACCTATACTATGCGCACGATTGTTTCACTTCGCCTTTTTTTGTTCACTTTCTGGTGATCGATAGCGAATTAAGAGGAGTTCGCTTTATCTGTAGGTGTGAGAGAGCGTCATAAATGGAGCGTGGCGTGTTCATAACGCCACGGCGTAACGAACACATTCCGAAACGACTGTATTGTCTATCAAGACTATTCGTTTTTCACTTCATATGTACAGGTAGGCTTTGTATTTGAGCAGCCCTACTAGCGCGCATACGTTTTGCATGGATAATTCACGCGTTCCTGAGCTTTACCCGCGTAGAAGCGTTAGACGCGCGATGGCTTCGTAGTTGAACAGGTCTACTCACTTCTCGGTGGTATCCGCGGACTCATGTGGTTGGATTTAGTAACTCTATATACTCGCTACTTGCGAGTACAAGGTACGTTATCGCGTTTCTCAAAGTCTATTCTTGCTCGTTATTGCCAGGCATTACTCGCGTATGGACGTTTTCTGCGAATTCTCTGTACGCTTGAGCAGTTTTACACATTCGTCCGCCTATCGTTTAATAAATTTAACGTGCACGTTTGCGTAATGCCTGAATTTGCCTTGTCAAACCGGCCTCGAATTTGAGCAGTTTTACTTCCGCGTCGACGTCATCCACAAATTGCGCGCTCGTACATGTTCACAGGCGCTTTTGGGTTCGCTATGCGTATGAGAAGTTCTACCGGCTTCTGAGCATTACGCGTATTTTCGCTTACTATTAAATAGATCTACCTGCAAAGGTATTACACGCTTATCTCGATTATGAGTAGATTTTTCCAGACATGAGTGGTGCATCTTGTGACATTTCATTGCCGGTTTTATTCTTCGAGTTTGCGAGCAACACATGCGATTGTAATTTTAGCACGAAAGGTATTGTAGACTGCTGGTATTGACGATCTGCTTATATTTACAAGATTTGATACATTAGTTACCCGTTTACAAATAAACCCGGATTTTTTTCTCTGTCTCGGTACTAGCGGCATAGCATTGCGTATATAGTACTTCATCTGTCAACAGTGCATAATTTCGAGACTTGGAATATTATCTTCTCTTCCGCTATCGTTCGCGCTACTGTGAATGCACTATACTTAGGAAAATGGGAGACACTGCATCGCGGATATAAAAAGCGGCGCATCCGGCGTCCGGCTCTCTACTCGTACTCCCACTAGCTACGGGGAACCTATGAGAGAGGTCTAAATTACATGACGACTCCAGAACGAGATAGAACGACAACGGAGTCTTCAGCCATGGATCCACGAGGAAGCTACGGAGCCACGATCACAACGATTCATCCGCGCCGCGCACATATATACATATACACGGTAGGACACCTCTCTCTTGGGCATTTGAGTATTGAATAAATACCACAGTTTAATTATACTTCCTGTCTTCTCGACTTCTTATTTCACGTAAAATCAACCTCTCCGGGTGCGTAACCCAGAGTGGCCGGGAACAAAAGATACCCCCTCACACGTAACACTTCCCTAAAGTTTGTATGTCAATTTCACAGTCAAGTAAAATTGGAATTTTTTTTCTATTCTTTCGTGAAATTCTCAGAAATCTTTCTTCAAACATTGATTTGGAATACTCCTACAAGATTTCGTTATGGCTATAGTAAAGGTATCCTGTAATAAATCAAAAATCTTTTTTGAATGCTTTCTTGTCTTCCTTTTTATTTTAATTATTCATTTTATTACAAGTTTGTCATGTTTTGCTCACGGCGTCATAAAAAATAGTATACGCTGCACGTACGGAAGATAACTCATACACTCGTTTTATTTGTCGACGACTTCGGCAATAAATTTGACTCGTGCCTGAATCTCCTGTTTCGTACACAGTTGCCCAATGTACTATATTTATCATTTATCAATCAATATTCAATTATATGACATTTTCAGTGGTTTATCTAATGTTTTATCTAAAGAGTTATCTAGATTATTTTATCTAGGTATAGTGCATGTCTAGATAAAGTATCTAGATAAATTATCTGACTGAATTTGTGAGAAAAAATTAATTTTTTTTATCTAGATACATCTAGATGTTTTATATAATTGAAATAAACTTCCCAGGTGGTTTATTTTTCAAACAAAAATGTTTAGGACATTATTTCTGATCGTTTCACAAGTTTTCAAGAAAAAGAAAAAACATCTGATTTTTAGATAAGATATATATCTGTATCTTTATCTAATTATTAGATAACATTTTTGCCCATGACTAATTGTGTTAAAATTAAAATTGTATTCGAAATAGCTGTACCATTTTCGGCCACGAACATTCTTCTAGAACCGATCCTACAACTTATCTAAGGCAAACCTTGTATTTTAAATTTATTAAAAAAACTACTGCCAATTCATTAGCTCGTGGCTTCCTCAAACTTAATTTTCTGATACTTTTAATTAATTTTTAATAACAAAACTTATATATTTATATTTTATATTTTATAATTTTTCAACAATTTATTATACAATTATAATTAAATTCATTTATGAAGATTAAAATGTACTAATTTTTAAATTATGTATAAAATATGAATAAAGTAATATGTATTATTTTTGTTTTTAAATTATGTGTGAAAAATAAATAAAATAATTGATTGTAATATTATCATCAAAACCCTTTAAAATTCCTAACTAACCTTTACTTTAAATTATATTTTCTTTGTGATATTTCACACATAGGGTACTTGTCCCTTGTAGTATGCCTGTCCGTATTTGTGTGCTCTTTTTGGAATTTCCGTTGTAAGAAAAAGATTCTTACCTTAAAAATAGTAAATGGCTATTACAAGAAACAGTAAAAAGACAATTTATTCCATAAATTACTGAGATAGATGTATTATTTGTTTATAATAATCGGTAGTTAAAAAGTGTCACTAATACGGACTGTCGTCTGCCTTAAGAGCACACTAATGCCGTCACTTACCCTATATTGCCTATACCACCCACAAAATTGTCTATAAATTTCATGTTTATATATAAAGCAATTCCTGAAAAATTATGATTTGAAAAGAAGACTAAAACAGTTTTAACCTCAAGTATCTCTGAAATTCATAAACAAATTCTTTTACCATAAGAACTCGTATAATAAATAATATACAAACTCTACATCTTTACAAAACACGTATCTTTTTCATCTTTTTCAAACTAATTTATCAATTCCTTTCTTTATAAGTTAATCTAATAAATGATCACGACGAGCCATCAATTTATGTAAACTTCTGTATTAGTGGTCGACATTTCGGCTCTCGATGAGAAGCCCTTTTCAAGACTAAATAACACAATAAAAACCATCTTATTTTAGACCAACGCATAAAATGCAATTACATAGTGATAACAGAAAACATATATACATAACTTACAATATAAAGAAATATAGAAACTTAGATTAGAAGTACGCCAAGAATTCTGTCTTATAAACTATTAAAATAATACAAAATATTGTATTAAGTCAAGATATTATCATTGTCAAAGGATTGACAAGTGACTAAGTCAAAATGAAAACGAGGCGGTGTATTTCTAAACAGAATATGAACGAGTGTATATAGATATAGTTGGTACATCATGTATCAAAATTTCAGAATAAATAACAGGTATTAACGATGAATTTCAAAACTTTTTAGAGAGTGTTTATACATATTTTTAAGATAACAAATGTCTAATTTTCTATTGATATTATTAGTATGCAGAAAAATGTGGATCATCTCAGAAAACTCTCGTCTAAACTTATTTTTTTCGGTATCTAAAACTTGAACTGTATTGAAGTCGAAACTATATTTATAAGTGGGACAGATATAAGATGCATACAGTTAATACAGTTAATTCTGTAAACAACTCCACTCTTATCGTGATTATGTAACAAATCTTTACAGAGTTTTATGAGCTTATTAAATTTACTATTTAAACTATTAATTAAAATAATATTATTTTTGTGTAATATTTTCTTAAATTGTGAATTCAAGGATGGAATGTACGGCAAAGCTAAAATGGGTTTACAAGGAGAAGGATGAGTAGCAGGAATGACAGTTTTATTGGCACCACTATTTAAATAAGATAAACACTTTTTGATGCATTTATTATTAAAAGCTGAAGGATAGTTGTTAGCAATTAAACATTTTTTTATAAAAGAAAGGTTTCTATTATGGAAAGATTTGTGGGCAAGTTTTGTAGATCTGTCGACAAGATTGTAAATTATTGATTTTTTAATGGTTAATGGGTGATGTGAGTGAAACGAGATAAAACGACCCGAAAAGGTATTTTTTCTATACCAATCGGTCAAGGAAACTGTATCAGGCACTCTCGTGATCGTGATATCCAGAAAACTTAAGCTAGTATGGTTTTCATTTTCTATTGTGAATTTCAAATATTTATTATACGAATTAAATGTTTCAAAAATGCGATCTGTTTTTTCACTATCAACAATCAGAAAACAATCTTCAACGTATCTTCTATATAAAAGGACTGAATTGACTGAATTACTTAAGATATTAATGCAGTGGTTTTAAATTTTTTAACCTCAAGTTTAATTTAAGTACTAGTAAAAAAGCTATAAATATTGAAAACAAATTGAAAAAAACTCGTTACAAAATGATAAGCATAACGTTCAGATTCAAGATCTCGATTTAGAAAACAATATAAATACGCACGAAAATGTAAATGGGTGGCTCATGAATATAAAGGAAAAGTCCTTTTATTGGTTAGGGGAAAGCCCCTAACCAATAAAAAATCTGTAATACATATCTGCAAGAATCTCGAAACCCTTGTGCAGATGAATCGAGATCTAAATCTAGAACCAGCCAGATAACAAATTTTACAAGGCATGGTTAAGGACAGAAAAAATAAAAAGTATCAGACTATCTTTGAAAAGAACTTACAGAACAACATTAAAATGAATGACTAGAACCTTTTTACATGATAATAATGAGTTACTTGTTACTAGAGCGGACAAAGGAAGCGTTACTGTTGTTATTGATAAGACTGATTACATCAATAAGATCGAGTCACGGCTGAATGACCCTAAATACTATTCTAAACTATCAAAGAATCCGATTTCAAAATTAAAAAACTGCAAAAAAAATATTTTAAACGTATGGAATAACAGAGGTATTTTTGACGATATCACAAGTTTAAATAATTACAAATCTTTTATTGACAATTCAGTTTTGGCAAAAGCTTACGAATTAATAAAAATCCATAAGAATGGTTATCCCGCTAGAATCATAGTTTCAAATGTCAATAGCCCTATCAGTATTTTTGACAAGGCTCTTTCTGAATTATTTCAGACATATTTACCTCGTCCAAAATTTTCTCTAAAAAATAGTTTAGAACTAAAAACGACTTTGGATTCGTTAGTGATGCCTAACAGCCACACTCTTATTTCATTAGATGTAGTTTCCTTATTTACTACGCTTACAACGTACTGCGACTTCAACGAGGAGCGAAGACTGACCAAGGCCTCGTACACACACGTGCCTTTGAGTTTGTCACCTTCGTAGCTCAGGAAAAATTTTTTAATTTTTCAATGATTTTTTAGGTTATGTAGGTAATTTTTGGCTAACTTGTAAATAATGATTTTTTGTGTATTTTTGCCTGTTCTTTCAAATGGCGGTGTTCGAATTTGCGTTTTCGAGCCGGAACATACTCAAAATTCGAAAAAACCGATTTTTTAAGCATTTTTCCCATGTTTTTGGCACATAACCTCAAAACCAATAGCTAAATAAGTGTTTATGAATAATTTTTTTTCAATTTCTTTCTATATCTTCGAATTCCACTGTCAGAACTACCATTTTTGCATCAAATAATGCTATAAAATCAAATTATAAACATTTTTTTCGTGTTTTTACCATGTTTTTGAAACATAACCTCAAAGAAGATCGTTCAATACGTGTTAGGGCATACAAAAATATTCTAAAAATTTTTAGAATCGAGTATTACTTCGTCGGTAGCTATAAAAGGCCTGATATAGCCTTTTAATTAATTATTTTTATTCAAATTCATTTGTAGATAAATAAAAATGAGTAAATATTTCTAATAGAAATTAATTATTATAAATATGTTATGAATATTTTTGTTCTTTTATTAAAACAATAAAATAAGTATGTACCATTTCATATTTGACCTTTATTCTTGCGAGAATTGTTTTTAGAAGTTCTATTTGACAAAATTACATGAGTAATAATTTTTAATATTGAATTATAATAATATTTTTAATCCTCGTCACTATCTTCGTCTATTACAGGATCAATATCTGAAGTAGTAAATAATTCGGAAAGAACTTTCGCTGGTCTAATAATTTTTGACTTATATCTTGCATTACTGAGATAATCTATGACTGCAGCAATGTGAGAACAGGATCCTACAGTTCGTAATCCATTGGCACAGTCAAACGCATGGCGTAGGATACCGCTGTATCCAATTGAGTTAGGTTTGTATTCGATGTAGCATTTGTAAGTCTTACTGTTAATATGCCTGGATCTTATTAATACTTTAATGATATTTGGTTTGATCTTAATATATTCCAAATTGATATTGTTACTATCATCCATTAACTCAGCCAAATAACATACGGCTTGACCTAATTGATAGGTACCTGAAAATATTTTGAGATCTCTTTCAGTCATCTCCGGAAAGTCAATGATTTCTTGGGATGTTAGCTTGATCGTAGTAGTGGGCCGTCTAGACCATCTGATTGTCTCAGCTTCTAATGCTAAAGTATTTTCACTTTGAGTAGAATTTAACATTCTTTCGACGATTATACCTTGTAAGTCACTGTCATCTTTATCGCTATTCAAACGCTTACCAAAAAGGTTGTTGAGAAAACATGCAATTCTACAATATGCACCAGCTTTTAGTAAAAGTTTATTATCTAATTGCTGGTGAAGAAGCTTATACTTTTTACCAAGAATACCACGAACAGCCTCTACAACCCATCTCAATTTCGTAACGTAACGAGATTCATTCGATTCAGTCATACTCAAGTTGGGTCTATTTCCCTTTAAGGAAGGCATGAGAATCTTAAAGCAAAGACTTTTTAAATAAGGTATCACATCCCTAAAACCTCTATCTACAACGCAAACATCACCTTCTCTCATGATAGTTCTTATACCATCTGGATCATCCATTACTTTCTTCATGATGCTTGCATTATTTTCTGTGGCTAAAAACGGACCAGGGACATCAACAACCAATCCGTCTGTAGTAGAAATAGTGAATGGCTTGGCCAAAGGATATTTCTTCTAACCTGAATATGACTTTCTTTGGTATTAATTATTTTTACTTTTTTGGTGACGTAAGTAAGTTCCATCAAAAACCAAAACAAGCTCGTTCTCTAATTTAAACAGTTTTTTTTGCATAAATGAAAGTGTGATCACGTATGAGATCCTCCCTTTTAATACTTTGTACTCCAAAATAATTCGGCAGGACATCTTTTTCAAATGAATTAATTACTGATTCACAAAAATCTGAAACTTTTATTTCGTTTTCTATTGCAAAAATAGACGAAAAAAATTATTCGACGATCCAGTTCGTAATTTAAATAAACATATAACCAGGGCTTGTGTAACGTCTCTAGAATCCGATGATCTCATGGAAACTAATCATTTTCTCAGCTCTTGCAATTGAAAGACTAGTAAAAGAGAATAATTGTTTTTTGCTAAGCTCTGATGATTTTATTTTATCTAAAAATGTTTCCGAGACTAAATCTGAATTTTTTTTTAAAAATAAACATATTTCATCTGCAGTTAATAAACTCGTGTTACTATATATCTGTATTAGTTTCAGGTCATCATCAAAAAATCGTTTTTTTATTAATTGCTCGGTACAAACTCGATTGCCATTTGGAATAAATATTTGCATTTCTTTGAAACATTGCAGTCTTTCAGTCAGTGGTACACATGTCAAGTTATTTTTGTTTCTACAAACGCAACATGCTGTATGAGAAATCATAGTTCTTTTGAGGGGCAACTCGGTGGAAGTTTTTTTTTCTACAGTTGGTTTTAATACTACCTCCACAACGCTCCCTGAACTCTGAGAGCTGGGTATTTCCGAGCTTGACTGCGAACTCATTGGCTGACTTTGATCACTGGTTGAAGGTTCTACTTATTAACTGCTCACAAACTGCTTCGACTTCACTAGCTGAATTAATGATCTTAATCTGAGCTGATATTTTACTGAGATTTCGCTTGAAGCAGTTGCAACATTGATCAGTATCATCAAATTCATCCATGTTCGATGTAAAAACTAAAATGGAGAATATTTAAGATATATTATGGGATCATGAATATAATTCCAAAAAATATCGGTGATCTTTAAACAGCTACTTGTGTAATAATCAATCTTTTTTAAAGCTAAGCCATTATGTAATTATCACAAAATTAATGAATTTGATTATTATTTTATTGTTACGTCTTGAGTGTCGAGGAATCTACTCTTATATGTGTATTGAAATTTGTATGGTTTATCTTCAAATTATATTTGAATGATATATATATATATATATATATATATATATATATATATATATATATATATATATATATATATATATATATATATATATATTATATTTTCAATTGATATTCGATTTATATTACCTTCATTTTGGGCGTAGGCTCTCGTAAATAATAAACAGCTGATTAATTAGATGCACTATTTATTGAAAGATATGAGGTTTATAAATAAGACTATGCGATTTACAACTTATTAACTTTGTTAAACAATCAAGGAGCGCGGGAGCGCTCCGAAGGCAAGTAACAGTCAAACAATGCAGAAGAGGCCTAAGGAGTGACCCGTGCCTTATATTCTTTGATATGAGAGCGCGAAAATTTTGATCGCGTTGTATTTTATCTATGCAGAATAAATATCTAGCATAATACACTTGTTGAAATCTATGTTCATTAAGCTAGAAAAATTTGAAGGTTTTATTCAAAAATATTGTCTCATTTAAGAGATATTGAGTATCAAAGAATCAGACTGGTCGATTCCGATCTTTAAATTTTTTCCTTTTCTTTCATCAGACCTGCATCCGCTTCCGATCACGTGATACGTATAACGTCACGTGACCCCATACGACCCAGCGTGTATATATATATATATATATATATATGTACACCGTATCCATCGACCTAACCTTATTTACATATAATCGACCTAACCTTATATTTACATATAATAACATGTCAGTATTTTTTTATTATACACACAGATATATATATTACAAATGTTATCATATCGTGATCATATCGTGATATCGTGAGTTAGTATAAATTAGTTAATAATATGTAAAAATCTCAAATAGTCAACTGGTGATGAGAAGAATTTATCTATTCTTCGTGTATCAATCAATCAATGGGAAAATAACTTTTATTAGATAAGTACTTACTGGCTAAATGTTAAATGGCTAAAATCATTTTGTAAAATTGATACTTTGTGTGATTTTTATTTTTACAGATTTTTTATAGATATTATACCAGAATTATACCAGAAGATTTTTTTCGAGTCCTTTTGGAAATATAGGGATAAGGAGTTCTAATCGTGTAATGTGTCTGAAAATTTTGAATTAGCAAAAATGAACGACTGCCCTCATGACCCTGGTTGTTATTTTATTATTAATGGACAACAAAAAATTATTTTAATACATGAACAGACGCTTAGGAATAGAATAATTTATATTAAAGATTTATCTATTCTTCGTGTATCAGTCAATCAATGGGAAAAATAACTTTTATTAGATAAGTACTTACTGGCTGAATGTTAAATGGCTAAAATCATGTTGTAAAAATTGATACTTTGTGTGATTTTTTATTTTTACAGATTTTTTACAGATATTATACCAGAAGATTTTTTTTCGAGTCCTTTTGGAAATATTGAGATATATGTATAATATAGCCAATAATGTTAAGGAGTTCTAATCGTGTAATGTGTCTGAAAAATCTAATTTTGAATTAGCAAAAATGAACGACTGCCCTCATGACCCTGGTTGTTATTTTATTATTAATGGACGACAAAAAGTTATTTTAATACATGAACAGACGCGTAGGAATAGAATAATTTATATTAAAGAAGATAGTAAGAATATATATAGCACTACTCAAGAAAGAAAAACAGAAGTGCAGGCAAATACTATTTACGATACAATATTTTCAAGATGTATTTTATAATATCCTCAACATGAAAATTTTATAAATCAAATGTTATTGATAACAAATTGTGATTGTGATTAAAAAATGACATCTACCAGTATTTGGTGTAATATAAAAAAATAAAATACCGGTAAAATGTGTTGCATGAAATGTTATATCAAATTAAAAAACTTCTCCTTAAAATCAGTTTCAAATATTTTGAAAATAGCTCAAGTGTGTATTAATAAGTAATTACGTCTTATGAGGTTTATAAACATCATAATAAACTTTTGCATACAAAAAATATTGCTCAGTGACACGCGAGGTTATATATATAAATATACAATATAATTTTCAGTGTTTAAAATATGGTACTGGTATGACGTGCTACATGAAGTGTTTATAATTAAATTTTAAAACTTCTATTAAAAATCAGTTTCAAATATTTGAGAATAGAACAAGTGTGTATTAATAAATAAAATAATTATTTTAGAAGAATATTAAAAATTGGTCTTCATATTTGACAGGATTAAATTATTATTATTACAAAACGACATCTAATCAGTGTTTTGCGTAATAAATAAAATAAAATACCGGTATGATGTGTTGCATGAAGTGCATATATAACTAAATTTTATTGATGACAAATAACATATAGTGATTAAAAAATGGCATGTAATCAGTGTTTTGTATTATTAAATAAAATAAAATATCAGTATGATATGTCCAATGAAGTGCATATATAAATCAAATGTTATTGATAACAAATTGTGATTACAAAATGACATCTATCAGTATTTGGTGTAATATAAAAAAATAAAATACGGGTAAAATGTGTTGCATGAAATGTTATATCAAATTTAAAAACTTCTCCTTAAAATCAGTTTCAAATATTTTGAAAATAGCTTAGCGTATGTATTAATAAGTAATTACATCTTATGAGGTTCATAAACATCATAATAAACTTTTGCATACAAGAAAATATTGCTCAGTGACACGCGAGGTTATATATAAATATACAATATAATTTTCAATGTTTTGTGTAATAATAAATAAAATATGGTACTGGTACGACGTGCTACATGAAGTGTTTATAATCAAATTTTAAAACTTCTATTAAAAATCAGTTTCAAATATTTGAGAATAGAACAAGTGTGTATTAATATAAATAAAATAATTACATGTTATGAGATTCATAAACTTCATAATAAGCTTTTGCATAGAAAAAAATATTGCTGAGTGATATATAATTTTCAGTGTTTTGTGTAATAAATAAAATAAAGTAACTGGTATGATGTCTTACATGAAGTGTTTATAATCAAATTTTTAAAACTTCTATTAAAAATCAGTTTCAAATATTTTTTTAATATAACAAGTGTGTATTAATAATTACTTTTTAAAAAAGTATAAACCTAGGCAAGTAACAGTGTATTACCAGCCGCTTCTATGTAATTTTCTCTACGCAAAATTTTTAGAAAGTCGAACTTGAAATGTTAAAAGATATTTAAAAAACTTTTTCTGTGAATACGTTTGTAATAAACTCGTTAAATACAAATCAAACAATAGAAAGTAATGAAATCAATAGCATAAAGTCAAGTATTTACTACTCTCTCCTCCCACCCCTCTCTCTTTTCTATCTCACACCAAAAACCTCATTTAAATCCATTCAATATACATTTTTCATAAAGCTTATGTAATAAAAAACAAAAGAAAGTTGTGATATCCCCCCGCCCTCTCTCTCTTTCTCCCCCCCCCCCCTCTCTCTCTCACGCCAAATACCTCATTTAAATACATTCAATATATTTTTTTATAAAGCTTTTATAATAAAACATTTTTATATTACTTTTTACAAAAGTATAAACCAAGGCAAGTAACAGTGTATTACCAGCCGCTTCTATGTAATTTTCTCTACGAAAAATTTTTAGAAAGACGAACTTAAAATGGTAAAAAATATTTAAAAAACTTTTTCTGTGAATACGTTTGTAATAAACTCATTAAATACAAATCTAACAAAAGAAAGTAATGAAATCAATACGCATAAAGTCAAGTACTTACCATTAATTCTTGGAATAAATAAAAAATTTTTTTTTTTATTTAAAGAATTCATTTAATCGCCAACACTTATATCTATGTGAATATTACTATTTCAAATACGTTTTGTCGATAGCTATGTTTTTTTCAACTTGAAGACCTAAAATTTATCTTCCTTGGAACATTGTATATTGGAATCAAAATTTCATTTAAATAACGATGTTTGATGTAAAAATTTCTACAAATTAAACAAAAGAAAGTTATGAAATCAATTCCTATAAAGTCAAGTATTTATTATCATAAATCTATTTTCGGAGTAAATACATTTTTTATTACAAACATTTATTCGCCAACGCTTATATATATTTTTATATGTTACTTCAACAAAGAATATAGAAGTTCAAAATTTCGAACTCAAAGACAAAAAAATTCATTTTCCTTCAAGATATATCATGTTGGAATTGAATTCATTTAAACGACATTTTTTAAATAATACAAAAGAAAGTTGTGATATCAATTCCCAGATAATCAAGTATTTTTATTATCATTTAAACCACGACATTTTTTATAAATTATGCAAAAGAATGTTGTGATATCTATTCCCAGATAGTTAAGTATTTTTATTATAATTATAATTGAGTTGATTATATATTATAACGATACTTTCTTTTTCGAACAATATCTTTTACATTATATATGATTGAGATGTTAATGGTTCAACGGTCAATTTTTACGTTTATATCCATGTGGCCTAGTGGAATTGCTTACTCTATTTATTATATAATATTTATAATAATAAGCCAGCTATCCCAAAAGTTCTTAAGAAATAAGAAATTTTTTCAAAAAGTTTTCCACAGAAATTTGAATATCTTTTTATAAAACTTTGAGATACTGTAAAATATTTATTAAACTTATAAGTAGATTTGTTTGACACATTTTAAAGGTTTTTCATTGTAAAAAATTAATGATAAACATACTTGCCGGACCCGTCCTTTGGCAGTTCAAGCTATTGAGCTACATAATTTGCTAAAGAAATATCGAATGATTATTAGTACATTAACGATTTAGAAATAAATATCCTTTTGGCACGTTAAGAATACAATTGCATAATAAAAGTAGAGTACTTCAAAAAATATTATTTGATAAAATTATAAAAGAAATTGATAATAATCTTATTATTGTAATGTTCTAATAATATAAAGTTCATATAACAATTATTATGTATACTGCATGCATTTGCGTATGACATTTAGTCATGAACTATACAAAAAATTAATGTTATCATTATGAAATCCATTCATGGCCAGCACTGACTCAAGTAGATGTGTTACTATTTATAATAATATTAATACTCGTCGTATAGTTGAATTCAATTAAACTATTGAATTTCAATAAACTATGTCAATAAACTAATTGAAATTGAAATAAAATTAATCGACAATCAATTTAAGGCGATGTTAGTGCCATCCGTTACTGATGATTGCAGGGATACATTATTTTCATTCAATTTTGAGTTTGGAGACAATATCACTCTGGTGTGTTATAGTTAGTTATCAAATCTATAACATGTCAGAGAGATTTTTTGTCAAAATTAAAAATTGAATGAGAAAAACGGGACTTCAGTCGGCGGTAACTAAGGGGCCTTACATCGCCTTACCGAAAAGCGAAAACTAAGCAATGTTGCCAAAACAGTTCTAGAAATTTTCTTTTTTTTAATAGTCAACTGTTTCGCTAAAAACTGCCAAAGGACGGGTCCGGCAAGTATGTTTATCATTAATTTTTTACAATGAAAAACCTTTAAAATGTGTCAAACAAATCTACTTATAAGTTTAATAAATATTTTACAGTATCTCAAAGTTTTATAAAAAGATATTCAAATTTCTGTGGAAAACTTTTTGAAAAAATTTCTTATTTCTTAAGAACTTTTGGGATAGCTGGCTTATTATTATAAATATTATATAATAAATAGAGTAAGCAATTCCACTAGGCCACATGGATATAAACGTAAAAATTGACCGTTGAACCATTAACATCTCAATCATATATAATGTAAAAGATATTGTTCGAAAAAGAAAGTATCGTTATAATATATAATCAACTCAATTATAATTATAATAAAAATACTTAACTATCTGGGAATAGATATCACAACATTCTTTTGCATAATTTATAAAAAATGTCGTGGTTTAAATGATAATAAAAATACTTGATTATCTGGGAATTGATATCACAACTTTCTTTTGTATTATTTAAAAATGTCGTTTAAATGAATTCAATTCCACCATGCTATATCTTGAAGGAAAATGAATTTCTTTGTCTTTGAGTTCGAAATTTTGAACTTCTATATTCTTTGTTGAAGTAACATATAAAAATATATATAAGTTGGCGAATAAATGTTTGTAATAAAAAATGTATTTACTCCGAAAATAGATTTATGATAATAAATACTTGACTTTATAGGAATTGATTTCATAACTTTCTTTTGTTTAATTTGTAGAAATTTTTACATCAAACATCGTTATTTAAATGAAATTTTGATTCCAATATACAATGTTCCAAGGAAGATAAATTTTAGGTCTTCAAGTTGAAAAAAACATAGCTATCGACAAAACGTATTTGAAATAGTAATATTCACATAGATATAAGTGTTGGCGATTAAATGAATTCTTTAAATAAAAAAAAAAATTTTTTATTTATTCCAAGAATTAATGGTAAGTACTTGACTTTATGCGTATTGATTTCATTACTTTCTTTTGTTAGATTTGTATTTAATGAGTTTATTACAAACGTATTCACAGAAAAAGTTTTTAAATATTTTTTACCATTTTAAGTTCGTCTTTCTAAAAATTTTTCGTAGAGAAAATTACATAGAAGCGGCTGGTAATACACTGTTACTTGCCTTGGTTTATACTTTTGTAAAAAGTAATATAAAAATGTTTTATTATAAAAGCTTTATAAAAAAATATATTGAATGTATTTAAATGAGGTATTTGGCGTCAGACAGAGAGGGGGGGTGAGAAAGAGAGAGAGGGCCGGGGCATATCACAACTTTCTTTTGTTTTTTATTACATAAGCTTTATGAAAAATGTATATTGAATGAATTTAAATGAGGTTTTTGGTGTGAGATAGAAAAAGAGAGGGGTGGGAGGAGAGAGTAGTAAATACTTGACTTTATGCTATTGATTTCATTACTTTCTATTGTTTGATTTGTATTTAACGAGTTTATTACAAACGTATTCACAGAAAAAGTTTTTTAAATATCTTTTAACATTTCAAGTTCGACTTTCTAAAAATTTTGCGTAGAGAAAATTACATAGAAGCGGCTGGTAATACACTGTTACTTGCCTAGGTTTATACTTTTTTAAAAAGTAATTATTAATACACACTTGTTATATTAAAAAATATTTGAAACTGATTTTTAATAGAAGTTTTAAAATTTGATTATAAACACTTCATGTAAGACATCATACCAGTTACTTTATTTTATTTATTACACAAAACACTGAAAATTATATATCACTCAGCAATATTTTTTCTATCCAAAAGCTTATTATGAAGTTTATGAATCTCATAACATGTAATTATTTTATTTATATTAATACACACTTGTTCTATTCTCAAATATTTGAAACTGATTTTTAATAGAAGTTTTAAAATTTGATTATAAACACTTCATGTAGCACGTCGTACCAGTACCATATTTTATTTATTATTACACAAAACATTGAAAATTATATTGTATATTTATATATAACCTCGCGTGTCACTGAGCAATATTTTCTTGTATGCAAAAGTTTATTATGATGTTTATGAACCTCATAAGATGTAATTACTTATTAATACACGCTTAAGCTATTTTCAAAATATTTGAAACTGATTTTAAGGAGAAGTTTTTAAATTTGATATAACATTTCATGCAACACATTTTACCCGTATTTTATTTTTTTATATTACACCAAATACTGATAGATGTCATTTTGTAATCACAATTTGTTATCAATAACATTTGATTTATATATGCACTTCATTGGACATATCATACTGATATTTTATTTTATTTAATAATACAAAACACTGATTACATGCCATTTTTTAATCACTATATGTTATTTGTCATCAATAAAATTTAGTTATATATGCACTTCATGCAACACATCATACCGGTATTTTATTTTATTTATTACGCAAAACACTGATTAGATGTCGTTTTGTAATAATAATAATTTAATCCTGTCAAATATGAAGACCAATTTTTAATATTCTTCTAAAATAATTATTTTATTTATTAATACACACTTGTTCTATTCTCAAATATTTGAAACTGATTTTTAATAGAAGTTTTAAAATTTAATTATAAACACTTCATGTAGCACGTCATACCAGTACCATATTTTAAACACTGAAAATTATATTGTATATTTATATATATAACCTCGCGTGTCACTGAGCAATATTTTTTTGTATGCAAAAGTTTATTATGATGTTTATAAACCTCATAAGACGTAATTACTTATTAATACACACTTGAGCTATTTTCAAAATATTTGAAACTGATTTTAAGGAGAAGTTTTTTAATTTGATATAACATTTCATGCAACACATTTTACCGGTATTTTATTTTTTTATATTACACCAAATACTGGTAGATGTCATTTTTTAATCACAATCACAATTTGTTATCAATAACATTTGATTTATAAAATTTTCATGTTGAGGATATTATAAAATACATCTTGAAAATATTGTATCGTAAATAGTATTTGCCTGCACTTCTGTTTTTCTTTCTTGAGTATATAATACCGATAGATTATTGAAATTATTGATATAAGAAATTCTCTTCGTAATTGAATGTAGGGTATTTGACCCGTATAAAATATTCGCTTCTCCTCTTGTCGGCTGGAATGGTACGGAGCTCGCGACTTTTGCACGATTACTAATTTGTGCGTTGAGAGTCACCGTATTTATTATGCGGTTAATTTGGGTTAAAGATGATTTTGACGCTGAGTAAAAATCCTTTTTTTAAACAACTTTAGTAAACATTTAAATATCATCCTTTCGATTTCACATTTAAAAGTGATGATTCTAAACAAAGTTGCGATGAGCGGTTGGTTTCACAAGGTCAGTGGCTCGCTACGTCACGCTGGCTGTTGCGTAGCCGAAATTGCTGTACTGTTAAAATTCGCACTCGCATCGTTTTGTGGGTCAAAGAAATTAATATTGAGATTTAATAACGTCATTAAACATATACGAAATATACGACATTTGTATGTCAGAAAATTACTGGTGATAAATATGCATTGTTAAATTGAATTTAGAGATACATCACAGACGTAACACTTCCCCCCTTAGATTGTTGAATATCGTAGAGATTCAACAAGTATAATAATAGTTAGCCATCAGTAATTTTCTGTTACAATAATTTCAAATTACAACAACGTCTTTCATAAAATGTTTTGAGAAATTTTTAAATAATTTCAATATGGTTCGTTTAAAATTGCGGTTAATTTCGTAGAAGGATGTTTACAATTTCCTTGTGTTGCAATTTTTTCTCTATACTAGTTGATACGAACAATTGTAGACAAACGGACAAGGGGTTATAATTTTAAATTGTATATTTGGTAAAATCTAGATCACCTTAGGGTTAGTTCACCAAGAAGTAAGATGGTTTTGCTTCAAATGGAAAAGTTCAGCTGCAATTATAATTCTCTATTGCTGTATTAAATTTGGAAAAAATATGAAGAGATTATGATCGATGTTAATATTGAGTATGTTTTCCATATCCTAAAACAAAAATGTTATGTTATTATTTTTTATTATTAACAAGGCTTAATTTATTTGTATGGACTGTTTTTGCCTTTCCTTTATAGTCTATGACAACATTATTATTTTCATTTACTTTAATAATTTCAAAAGGGCCATGATAATGATCTTTTTCAAGTTTCCCTGGTTTAGGTTCTTTGATCAACCATACTTTGTCTCCCATTTTAAATTCTCTTGGGTTAATAAATCTGTCATAATATATCATTGATTTTTCTTTTGACATTATTAATCTTTGTTTTGCTATTAAGGCAATTTCTCTCATATTATTAATCAGTTTTTCTAAATATCCATTATAGGTCGGTAATAATTCTGATTTTTTTACTGGTTCGCTAGACGGAATTCTAGCAGGACAGGCAAAAACTAGTTCATATGGTGTGAATTGATGGCTAGTATGTACACTAGTATTATAATGAAATTGTGCAAAATCCAATAGTTCATCCCATTCGTATTTCTTTGTAGAAAAATTTTTTAAATATTCACACAACGGGTGGTGTGCTCTTTCTAATGAACCATTAGATTGCGGCGAAAAGGCTGTAGTTTCAATTTTATCAAATTTAAACCTTTTAGCTATCTGTTTCATTATTTTACTCGTGAAATTTGCCCCTCTATCGGTTAGTACTATCTTTGGACATCCAAATATACATATAAATCTTTTTATAAAAGCATCTGAAACCGATTCTGCTGTTTGATCTTTTAAACATACTAAAATTACAAATTTTGATAATTGATCTTGTATAGATAAAATATATTTATTATTATTTTTAGTAATGTTAAATGGTCCTACAATATCCATTGCGATTTTATTGAATGTTTTCCCCGGTGTATCTGTGATAATCATTGGTTGTTTAGTCTTTTTCCGCTTTAATTTATTTCTTTGACAATCTTCGCATTTTTTTATTCTATTTTGGATGTCTGATTTTAAGTTTTCCCAAAAATATTTTTCCTTAAGTCTATTGTATGTTCTATTTACACCTGAATGTCCTCCTATCATAGAGGAGTGATACATTTCAAAAATTCTATCCCTGTCTTCAATTTTTACGTATTCAATATTATTTAAATAAACTCCTTCTTCTTGACCCAACGAACCAAATCTTTATTTAACTTAACCCAACGTTTCGGACATGTATTATGTCCCTTTTCAAGGCTACATAGAAGTTTACAAGTTTTAATTTACAAGAAAATTTTTTTACACTTTTAAATGAATAACGATTTACACTGCTCACCTCTTCAATTTTTGCTCGTTTCTTCAATTAACAGTCCGTTTTATGCCTTCGATAAATGTCTTAGCCTTTTTTTAAAAAAATACATACCTAAACCAAAATATTCTGTAAAAAATAGTATGGAAGTTAAGGAAAAATTAGGTACTATAACAATTCCTCTAGGATACATATTAATTTCATTAGATGTTGTGTCTCTATACACAAATTTAGATTTCACTCTTATTTTAAATGGAATAAGAAAGAAATGGAAATATTTTAAAGATAAGATCAGTCTTTCTTTGATTGAGTTTTTAAATGGTATAGAGTTATTATTAAATTCAACTTTTTTCAAATTCAATGAAAAATATTACAAACAGCTTATTGGTTCTCCTATGGGAGGCAGCTGTAGTCCTCGATTTGCTGAAATTGTCCTTGAGGAAGCTGAAGAAAGTTGTCTTGAAAAGTTACGCGACTCCATACTATTTTACTGTAGGTATGTAGACGACTGTTTATTAATTGTTAAAGAAACTGAAATTAACAATATTCTGAATACTTTTAATCAGTACAACGAGTATTTATAATTTACTATTGAGAAAGAAATAGACAAGAAACTTAGTTTTTTAGACATGCAATTAATTAGAGTTGATAATAGTTCTCCATTAACAAATTGGTATAGAAAACCTACCTTTTCTGGTAGGTATATAAGCTTTGATTCACACCATCCTATTTCACAAAAAAGAGCTCTAGTCTTTTCCCTAGTTGACAAAGCAATAAAATTATCCCATCGTTCTTTTCATAACAATAATTTAACTTTGGTCAAGAAATTTCTTCTAAATAATAAATTTCCGTTGCAGTTTATTGAAAAAAATATTAAAAAAAGACTTTGTCACATTTTTAATAGTAACAACTGTAATAATATTACAAAAGCTTATACAAAAAATCCTTTAATTATACTTCCTTATGTTAATAATTTATCACAGTCTATCAATAAGATTTGCAAAGAATATGGTATCATGCATGTAAATAATATGTCTAACAAGCTAAGTTTCGTTAAATTAGGAAAAGATCCAATCAAAAAATCAGATGTTATCGGTATTGTTTACAAAATAAAATGTAATGATTGTCATGCTGCGTATGTTGGACAAAGTGGTAGAGCGCTAAAGAAAAGATGCTATGAACATAAATATTGCATAAAAAATGCGGACGAAAG
This sequence comes from Torymus aiolomorphi, assembly GCA_036365515.1. Taxonomy (NCBI): domain Eukaryota; kingdom Metazoa; phylum Arthropoda; class Insecta; order Hymenoptera; family Torymidae; genus Torymus; species Torymus aiolomorphi. The sequence continues at coordinate 221,648,360 of CM070874.1, forward strand.
ATCTGCCTTATACATGCACTGCAAATACACAAAACATAATTTCGACTTTGAAAATGTTTCGATTCTTGATGTTGAGAAAAATAAATTCAAACGAGAATTTTCAGAAATGCTAAATATTTATGCCACTGCGAATAACATAAATCGCAAAACTGACATTGCTAATTTAAAATATTGTTACAAAAATAATATAAATGTATTACTTTCAATGCTGGAAAAAAAGAAAAAACACAAACATAAAATCAAAGTTTTACGTTAGCTTACAAATACACTAACAGCTCCCCACTACTCGAGGGCACAATATAAATACGAGCTATCGCTCGGTTTGGACTTTAAATTTCCGAGAACTGACGGCAGACGAGTCTCTGTGAGACATTATTACGTACTTTTTAACGATGGTTTTATAAACCTATTAATTTATTGATAGAGGTGAGCAGTGTAAATCGTTATTCATTTAAAAGTGTAAAAAAATTTTCTTGTAAATTAAAACTTGTAAATTTCTATGTAGCCTTGAAAAGGGACATAATACATGTCCGAAACGTTGGGTTAAGTTAAATAAAGGTTTGGTTCGTTGGGTCAAGAAGAAGGAGTTTATTTATTCAACAATCACCAATACGAACAATCCTCTAATCTTTCACAATATTATTTAAACATAATATCAAGGAGCGCGGGAGCGCTCCGAAGGCAAGTATAGAAGAGCCTTAGGAGTGACCGCGCGATGATATACATTGAAATGGATGTACGAGAAAATCAATACACTTATATACCTATTGCGTTAGTTTCAACTATATAACATATCCCTCTTAATCGAAAGCCATTTCATTACTATACACAAATCAAAAGATTTTATTTAAAAAGATTATCTCGTTTAAAAGATATAGAGAGCTGAATTTTTTTATGTCCACTTTCCCATTCTAAATTTTCTCCATAGTTTCAGACTCTCATCCGGTGTTGCGACTTCCTGTCACGTGACCTACACACACACACACACACACACACACACACACACACACACACACACACACACACACACACACACACACACACACACACACACACACACACACACACACACACACACACACACACACACACACACACACACACACACACACACACACACACACACACACACACACACACACACACACACACACACACACACACACACACACACACACACACACACACACACACACACACACACACACACACACACACACACACACACACACACACACACACATCATAACGACCTAACCTTACGCATCTCTCAACATATAACATATATATATATACATACACACAATATCACGGATGATTGTTTATAGTATAGGTATATATATTCGTTTCAATAATCAAAGATCTGATGAAGTCGACTGACGTAAAGAATAAAAGAATTTATTTACGAGCATCAATGAGGCAACAACATTTTTTAGATAAGTATTAAAATGACTAAATGTTAAATAGTAATTTTTTTAAAGATTTGATACTTTGTGAAAATTTTTATTTACAGATAAGTAGTCAAGATTAATATATATTCAAAGATCTCAAGTAGTCAACTGGTTATCGAAGAATTCATCTTCCCTTGTCTTATATATATATTCCCGTGTCTGGGCGATGACAACCTAACCTTACACATCTTTACACACACAGATGTTACAAATGTTATCATATCGTCGTGAGTTAGTTTAAAATTAAAATTAATTAATTATTCAAAGATCTCAAGTAGGTAAGTGGTGACAGAAGAATTCATCTATTCATATATCAATCAACGGGGGTTTTATTAGATAAGTATTGAACAGCAAAATGTTAAATGGCTACAATCATTTTTAAAAAATTGATAATTTTTGTGAATTTTTTTATATTTACAGATTATACAAGATTTGTTTACAGTCATTGAAATTTGATGAGGTGAAGAATATTTATTGATATATACGTACTACAATATAATTTATGATGCCGATTTGAAATATTGGTTTGAGCGCTGGTTTAAAAAGCATCGTGTCATCTTTAAAAAACTTAGCCGATATCAGTGTTGTGCATATTTATTCAAGTGCCAATGAAAAAATTATGTCTAATGAACATGGAAATACGGAAAAGGGGAAAAATGATGTGTTATTGCGAAAATTTCAAGGAATGAAAGTGCTCAGTTAATCTATTTTATGACTTTCTCATGGTAGGAGATGTCAAAATGTTTCAGAGACGTTTTTAGTACATATTTTTCTATACAAGATTCAGATAATAATAATGCTTAATTCATCAACTGGTTGTGTTTTTAATCCCAGGGTGGAAGACGTCAAAAGTTTGATCTATACAAGAAAATATCAAGAAAGTTTTTAGTAATGATTCTCAGTTCATAAACTGGTCGTATAATATATACAAACAATGAAGAAAGAAGATGTAAAATAAGTGTAAAATAAACAATGGAAATTTTTTTAGTATACAGAAACTAAAAGATTATGCCAAATAGGAAAAGCGAAATGGATGTGTTATATTGTGAAAATTTAAAAAAATAAAAGTGCTCAGTTATTCTCGTGTATGATTTTCCCAGGGTGGAAGACGTCAAAAGTTTCATCTATACAAGAATATCAATAAAGTTTTTAGTGATTCTCGCAGTTCATAAACTGGTCGTATAATATACAAAAAATGAAGAAAGAAGATGTAAAATAAGTGTAAAATAAAAAATGGAAATTTTTTTAGTATACAGAAACTAAAAGATTATGTCAAATAGGAAAAGCGAAAAGGATGTGTTATATTGTGAAAATTTAATAAAATAAAAGTGCTCAGTTATTCTCGTGTATGATTTTCCCAGGGTGGAAGACGTCAAAAGTTTGATCTATACAAGAATATCAAGAAAGCTTTTAGTGATTCTCAGTTCATAAACTGGTTGTATAATATACAAACAATGAAGAAAGAAGATGTAAAAAAAGTGTAAAATAAACAATGGAAATTTGTTTAGTATACAGAAACTAAAAGATTATGTCAAATGAGAAAAGCGAAAAGGATGTGTTATATTGTGAAAATTTCAAAAAATAAAAGTGCTCAGTTATTCTCGTGTATGATTTTCTCAGGGTGGAAGACGTCAAAAGTTTGATCTATACAAGAATATCAAGAAAGTTTTTAGTGATTCTCAGTTCATAAACTGATTGTATAATATACAAACAATGAAGAAAGAAGATGTAAAAAAAAGTGTAAAATAAACAATGGAAAATTTTTTAGTATACAGATTACAGATAGAAAGAAATATCGGCTATGTATGAAATGACTTGTTTTTGTAACATAAAAGCCATGAGGTTTTTCAGTGAAATATATTTGTCGACTTTTATGGAAGTAAAAGTATATGCTGAACAATTAATTATATATGTAAGCACATTCAAGTTGTTCACTGCAAATCAAACAAATGAAAGTTGTGAAATCAATTATCAATAGTCAAGTAATGCAAACAACTCTCGGAAACTACTGTATGACTGTTCTCAGAAATGTATTAAAATTTGTTCATCTTTCTATACAAATTAAACACGAGAAAGTACTGAAATAATATAAAACTTTCTACGAAAGTATAAAAAAAGGCAAGTATAGACGTTCTTTCTGTATAATCTATAAAATAATAATATTTATGATTTTTTAAAAGGAATCAAATAAATACCAGTGAAAAAGTCTTTTACTTCTTTGAGTCATTGTATGCTGAACAAATTATATGTTAGTAAGTACATTCAAATTGTTCACTGCAAATCAAACAAATGAAAGTTGTGAAATCAATTATCGATAGTCAAGTAATGAAAAAACTCTCGGAATCAACTGTATGATTGTTCTCAAAAATGTATTCAAATTTGTGCATTCTTCTATACAAATTAAACACAAGAAAGTACTGAAATCAATTTATTGTAGTCAAGTAACCGTAAGTTAACTTGACTGACATAATAGAACTTTTAGTACCTTTTGTGTAAAATTACATTTTACGCCCACGTTGTAACTTCAAAAATATTTAGCCAGCGGGCATAAAGTACTACTTAACGCCTAACAAGCGCAATAGCTCACATACTCCTACAAAACTTTATAGAACCTACGCACTTTACGCCCGTGTGGGTGAAAATTATTTTAATTATATAACTATTATGCCTTCCTTTTATTTCTAAAATTCATAAGAATTTTATCAGATATTTACGAAAAGTTAAAGCCTATATAAAAAAATTACATAGTTACCAACACATCCCCATTTTTCATTATTCTTTCTCAATTTTGAAATTTCTATAATATTACGCATCTTGGGAGGACAATAGAAGTCTATATAGAGCTGCTCTAGCAGTGGTGGTCCTCCAATCTCCCATACATACTTGGCGGGCCCGACGGTTTGCAGTTTACCGGTGGGCTTTGTAGTATTATACATTTACAAATGTAGAATACTTACTAAATTTTTGAATAAATTGATTAACAATGTTTATACCTATAAGCCCACTATAAATAATAACAATGGCTCTAATTTTTAATTGATACCGCTTAAATATTATAATATCCCTATACAAGTGCATAATCTCATGATTTACTTTCATTACCCTAAATATTTTTCCTTGTGTCCGTCTTTTTTAAGTGGGAATGAGATAAAAAATGCATATAAATTTATAGTTTACTCAAAAGTGCTTTAGATTTTATTAACCATTTTGTAAGCCACCTATTTTAATTTTCATCCTTTTACCGTGTGTAAATATCATATACGAGATCTCATATGAGTATTTCAGACATCAGATCGCATGTGAGATATCATATATTAATGTCATCTGCAATTTTACTTATTACGGGATCTCAAATGAAATCTCGTAAGAGATCTGATGTCCGATATTCTCATACGAGATCTGATGTCCGATATTCTCATGAGATCTCATATGATATTATCATGCGTGTTTGCACTTTCTATTTAAAAACAGAGTAATAAATTCAATACGGATCAGTATTTAATATGTAGAAGCAACCCATTTATATATTTTATCTGACCTTAAACATATTCATAGAATATTTATATGAAAATGACCATGTCTACACCTTAAACTGCAAACCGTCGGGCCCGCCAAGTATGTATGGGAGATTGGAGGACCACCACTGCTAGAGCAGCTCTATATAGACTTCTATTGTCCTCCCAAGATGCGTAATATTATAGAAATTTCAAAATTGAGAAAGAATAATGAAAAATGGGGATGTGTTGGTAACTATGTAATTTTTTATATAGGCTTTAACTTTTCGTAAATATCTGATAAAATTCTTATGAATTTTAGAAATAAAAGGAAGGCATAATAGTTATATAATTAAAATAATTTTCACCCACACGGGCGTAAAGTGCGTAGGTTCTATAAAGTTTTGTAGGAGTATGTGAGCTATTGCGCTTGTTAGGCGTTAAGTAGTACTTTATGCCCGCTGGCTAAATATTTTTGAAGTTACAACGTGGGCGTAAAATGTAATTTTACACAAAAGGTACTAAAAGTTCTATTATGTCAGTCAAGTTAACTTACGGTTACTTGACTACAATAAATTGATTTCAGTACTTTCTTGTGTTTAATTTGTATAGGAGAATGCACAAATATGTCAGTCAAGTTAACTTACGGTTACTTGACTACAATAAATTGATTTCAGTACTTTCTTGTGTTTAATTTGTATAGAAGAATGCACAAATTTGAATACATTTTTGAGAACAATCATACAGTTGATTCCGAGAGTTTTTTCATTACTTGACTATCGATAATTGATTTCACAACTTTCATTTGTTTGATTTGCAGTGAACAATTTGAATGTACTTACTAACATATAATTTGTTCAGCATACAATGACTCAAAGAAGTAAAAGACTTTTTCACTGGTATTTATTTGATTACTTTTATATTTGTATTGCTAAATATTTCTTTTAATACTTCCTCTATTTTTAACCAATTTATATTTAAAATTTCTATATCCCTAGAAATACTATAAATACATATATTCTTAGTAATTAATAATTCTTTTAATTGATTAAATAATTTCGCTAAATTTTCTTTTATTAATTTACATGATACGGACGTATCTATGTATAACATAAATAGTTTTTATTCTCTATATTTATTATATCTATACTATCTTTTGTAAGTGATAGTTTTGGTTTTATGTTTTTATTTTGAATTAATATTTCTGTATTTTTATCTAGCCATTTTCCGTTAAAGTTTATTAAATTAACAATATTATCCTTTCTGAATTGTATTGAATTTTTAGAATAAACGATATTGTTATTTTTCGGCGTGTTTTCTTTATTTTCATCAACTTTCACCTCTTTTTTACCCGCAGTTGTATTTTTTTTATTATTTTTCCTCGGTCTGCCCTTCTTTCCCGTTGTTTTCTGTCTGTCTTCTTTGATTATTTTGATTTTGTCATCATTACTAAGGATTTTCGGTTGCTCACTATTTTTATTCAATATTTGTCTATTTTGTGCTCTCGTAACTACGAATAATTCTATCGGATTTCTGGATAGTGCATCAGCATTTGCGTTCTGTTTCCCCGGCTTGTATACGATATCAAATTCGTAATCTGATAATTTCAGTCTCCATTTTTGAACTCTTGTATTATTATCAGCTGATTTTAACCATGACAAAGGTTTGTGGTCTGTTACTATTGTAAATTTATTACCATAAATATAATTTCTAAATGTTTTTATTGCAAACATTATAGCTAACGCTTCTTTTTCATATGTATGTTATTTGGTTTCGGCTTTATGCAAACTTCTCGATGCGTAAGCTATTGCTGGGTCTTTGCCAATTTCGCCTTGCGACAAAACTGCACCTAAAGCAAAATTTGAAGCATCCGTTGTAATAATGAATGGTTCGTCAAAACGTGGATATTCTAAGATTGGTGCGGTGCATAATATTTCTTTAATTTCCTCAAAGGCTTTTTGTTGGTCTTTTTCCCAATGAAACTTCACGTCCTTTTCTAGCAATATATTTAAGGGTTTTGTTACTTTTGCGTAATTTTTTATAAATCTTCTATAGTAACCTGAAAGCCCTAGAAACTCTCTAATATTTTTAACATTTTTCGGTGTAGGAAATTTCATTACTGCTTCTATTTTCTTTGGATCAGGTTTTATTCCGTGTTCACTAATAATGTGACCTAAATAACATAGTTCTTTTTTAAAGAATTCACATTTTTCTGGTTCTAATGTTAAATTCGCTTCTCGTAATTTTTGTGCAACTGTATTGAATCTTTCATTGGCTTCTGTTATAGTTTCGCCAAAAATAATTATATCGTCGATGAATATGAAGCATATCTTACCGATTAAATCGCCTAAGACTGTATTTAAAACTCTTTGAAATGTACGCGGTGAGTTTCTTAATCCGAAAGGTAATACTCGAAATTCAAAACGTCCCAATGGATTGATGCTAAATGCAGTTTTATGTATATCACTTGGTTTCATAGGAATTTGGTGAAATCCCGACTTTAAATCTATAACGTGATAAAACTTAGTTTTCCCCAATTGATCGAATATTTCTGTAATGTTTGGGAGTAAATATGGATCTGGAATTGTCTTTTCGTTTAGTTTTCTGTAATCTATTACTAAACGCCATCGTTTTTTCCGTCTGCTAACTGTTTTTTTGCTACAATCCATGCTGGAGCGTTAAAAGCACTTTTTGAGTTTCGAACTAGGTCATTTGTTATTAATTTATGAGTTTCCTCTATCGCGATTTCTTTTAATTTATGAGGTAAAGGAAATTGCTTTACGTATACGGGTTTATCATCTGTTAAATTTATTTCATGTTGTTCTACATTACATGATCCTAAACTGTCTCCCTCCAGCCAAAATATATCCTTATTTTTCAATACTAGATCCTTAATCATTGTTTTACTATTTCCAGGCAAGTTTTCGTAACATATTTTTTCTAATAATCTTTCTTCTCTATTATATTCTTTAAAATCTTGTACTGACTCATTTTTTCCTATAAAATTTATTGATCCCAAATTTAAAATTTCATTTTCATCTATGTTAAAGTCTTCTGTTATCTGAAAACCTTCAGGTAAATTGTCTATTTCATAAGATATAAAGCTATATTCTTTTTCATTTCCATAGAGTTTATTATAATCTTCTAAATCTACTTCAATCTTTTTATTCATTATTGTCAAAAATTGCTTATAATCTGTTGATTCGATTTCCTCAAAATCGATTGCTTGGTCATTATTTTAAGAAGCAATATTAATATTATTTATTAATGACTTAATATTATTTTCGTCATTTTCCAAAATTTCCTCATAATGTAAATCATTTATATTTTCTGGTAGAATTTCATTTAACATTTTTTTTTGTAAATCCTTTCCTTCTGCATTTAATATTGGAATCGTATTTAAAATTTTCATAACGTCATCATATAATGTTATTTCTGAATTTATATTTACTTCATTTTTAGTGATTAACTCAGGTTCATAAGATATTAAACAAGATGATTTCTCTATTTCATCCTCAATTTGAAAATTTTCAGTTTTTTCGTTTATTTGTATTACTTGTTCGCAATTTTCATGAATTATGGGTATTAAGCGTTGTTTTTCGTCCGTATTTTCTAACATTTTCTTTAAAACTTCCTTCTGTTCTATTGTTATTCTTGATTTTAATTCTTTATCCGTTTTTTGTGACTTTTCAGATACTGTATTAAGATTATGATTTAATTTATGGGCTGCTTTCAGTTTGATCTTACTATGATTTATTTGTAAATAGCCCTCGTCTAGTCTTAATTTTTGTTCAGTAAGAATTTTGATTCCTAAAATCCCTTCGTAAGGTAAACAAAAATTTGGTGGTGCTACATGGAAATCAATATTCAGTCCATTTATATTCATTTTAATTACTCCTAATGTTTCAATTGTTTTATCTGTAATACCAGATAAATGAATTTTCCTATTTTCTAAAATTATATTAGAAGGTATCTGATTTCCCTTGATAATATTTAACTGAGCCCCACTATCTACAAGTAAATTACATTTTTTATTTGTGTAGTGATTTTCTATTTCAATATACTGCAGTGAGTTTTCTAATTTCAGAAAATACATTGCAATTTTGGTTGCTGCTATTCTTTCTTGTGTTTTTTCATTTTTAATACTATTTATTTCAAAATCACTTAAATTTATTTCGTTATTATTTATAATTTCTGATCTATTTATTGCCTTATTTTTCTCGATGTTTTCCGTAATATTCTTTAAATTCTTTGTAATCAATAAATCGATGTCTGTGTCTTTCCCTCCGTTGGTGATACCATCACTATTAAATGTATCTACTTTAATATCTGCGCTATCTTTGAGTGGTATTTTGTTAATCCTTCTAGTCCACTCATTTCCAGAAGAATTTGTTAGTTTTCCGAAGTTTGTTGATTAAGTACTGATCGTGACGCACATTCCTCAGTTGTGTGATTCGTGTTTTTACAAATTTTACAAAATTTATCTAATTTATTTTGTAGCATCTTGATTTCATGGCAATTGCAAAAAGAGCATTTAATTTGTGCCGTCAGATTTTTTAATTTTCTACAATCTTCCAATGTATGCCCGGTGAAATTACAATATTCGCATTTTATACTTTGTGTATTAAAGTTCCCCCGATAATTACTGTTTGAATTCCTTGAAAAATGATTGCTGTTCTGGTTATTTGTTCGGAAAAATCCATTCTTATTTTTATCTCGATGTTCATAGGATTTATTTAAGGCATTGTAATTGTTACTTGGGAATGTACATTGTTGGTTATTGCTTATTTTCCTACAAGTTTTTGCTGAATGCCCCGGCATCTCGCAAAATTGACAAACTTCTTTATTCTGAGAGTTTTGTTGTCTATTTTGCATAATTAAAACTTTTACGTTCTCGCAATCTGCGGTTTCGTGACCTTCATCTGCACATATCGCGCACCATATCGTCCCTTTGTTTATCGTGCAGTATTTCATTAAATGCTCGAGGTTGTTGCATCTCTTACACAATGCTGACGGAAATTTTTAGCTGTGTGTGACGCGCTGCCACAGGCGTCGCATACTTCCGTAATTCTTACCGAATTATTGCATGTAAGCGGATAGTGTCCTCTTTCCTTACATCTCCAACACAGCTCGTATTCTACAATAGTAGGACATTGCGTAACCTCGTGCCCCATATTTTGGCAGTATTGACAATGATTACTCTGCATCTTATTTAATTTACACGCATCTATTGAGTGGCCTTCCGTACTACACAATTTGCAAATTAATTTTATTACGTGCTTAGCTGTTCTGCAATGATATGATACATGCTCCTTACTTTTGCAATAAACACATGAAGCTTTCATGTAAAATAATGCTTCGTGATTTATTTTCTTACATAATTGGCAAAAAACTTGTTTAATTGTGTTTGGAATTGGAGTTTCGAAATTAAACAATATGCTTGTAGTATCATTTCTTAAGCTATTTTACTTTTTTAAGTTTGATTCTATTTCAATTACTTTTTGTACTGCGTTATCCATGTCTTGGTGTTCTCCGAGTTCGATTCTAATTTCTTGTTTTAATCCTTTTTTAAAACTACTGAGTATGTCGGTTTTTAATCTAGTTTTATATTCTGTTAGAATTTCTCCTGTTACATTAGGTTCTAATTTTTTTAATTCTATTATTTGTGTACCCAACACTCGTAATTTGTTTGCAAAACATAGTACATCTTCATCTCATTTTTGAATTTGTTGTGTTTGGTTTCCGTATAATGAATGTATATTATCCGTTGATGGATATATTTTACGTATTGTTTTAATAAAAGTTTCAATACTTTCAATTTCTACATTTGCTAATGCTTTATAAATTTCTCCTTTGAGCTTTATTTTGAGGATCTGTACTAGATTCGATTCATTATTATTCGATATTATTCTTTTTGCTTGTTCTAATTTTTCTATATATTCCTCTAGTTGGATATTTTTCCCCTCAAAATCCGGTACTAACTTTGCAACTTCTTTAAGTGGTAATTTTAATGCTTGATTTGCCATTTCTGGTTCTAGATTTATTAAATATTCGTTTATTTGAATTTCTGCCTGTTCGTTATTACTTGTATTATCTCTAGCCAAAATCAAACTTTGTTCATTAAAAAATCCTTCTATATCCGTGTAGTCGTGTTGCCTACCGTTTTCTACATATATTGATTCTTCAAAAAATGCTGGGCTCTGACTTGGTGTGTTTGGAGTATGAAAATTTGTTGGTGATAATATATCCCGTTTTATTTCCGGAATAAAAAGATTATTTATATTTTTATTTGATATATCTTGTTTTTGTGTGGGGTTTTTAATATTCTGTTTTTTGACTGAATGTTGTGCGGCTAGTTCGTTATGGTCTATTTTTGAAGTTGATGGAATTGAAAGTATTTCCTCATTTTCCTGTGTTTTTGAGTTAATGTAGATATCCGATGAAGTTCTATTTAATTGTGTATTTGGAGGTGATCTTGGTACTTTTGGTCTTCTTTCAAAAATGTTCGTTTGTTTATTTATATCATCTACTTGCTTTTTAAGTTCTGGATTTCTTTGGGTAGTCCGTCTGGTTATAATCCCTTCGTTTCCCTTATTTTCTATACCTTTCTGATTTGACATGACATATTACTTCTTTGTTTATACTATACTTAATATATCTTTTAAAATATGTTTTATTATTAATTCCACTATTTTTCTGTATATATTTTGTAATTGTTTGTTTCACAATATAATTTATTTATTTATTTGTCACTTTTATAAATTTTTTCCTTTGCTTAGTTTTTAGTGTTTTATCTTTTATTGTTTAAACTGTAATGTTTATTTATGCAATTTTTATTTAATTGATCAATTTGTTTAATATTATTATTCATTTTCTTGAGCTGCGTTGATCATTATTCTATGTTTATTTTTCGTGTGCTGTATTTTCGATTTATGTGATCGTTGTTCTTAATTTTTTTGTAATTATAATTTGTCTTTATGATATTTTGTTTTATCTATTGTAGTATTTTCTTTTGGTTTTACTTTTATATCTTTTTATTATTGATTTTTTTCAATTTCTTACTTGTATTAGACTGCTATTTTCGCGTAATATATCTTGATTTCACTCTGTAAATTTATCTTTTCACTTGCTATTTCAGCTATAATTTGTTATATAATTTGTTGTTAAAAATTTTTCTTACTTCTTTGTTTTGTTACTCCTTGTAGTGTCGTAACTTTTTTCGTTTGTATTTTTATTTTTCAATTTTCTAATCTGTGTTAGACTGTATTTGTATTTTGCGTAATATATTTTTGAAAAATGTCATTTGTTTTGTAGAAATTTTTCTTATTTCCGTATTTATCATTTATTGAATACTTGTTAATAACTCGACGAGCCGTACTTGCTTATATTCCGAAATTTGGGCGATTCATGCTACAATGATCCCCCCCAACTTCTTACTGCAAAGCACGAAGCTCGGACTTATTCTATGTTAGTTGTATTTATATAAGAATATTTTCCTCGTCTTTCAAGAGCTTATTTTATCTACTTTAAAACATTTAAAGTTTGATTTAGCTGATCTAACGAACTTTTCGTTCGACTGTGTACCGGAACCAATGTGACGTTCCGAAAAATAGTTATTTTATTTCTTTTATTTTAAATAGTCTAGTGAACTAATTTTCGATCGGTACCGGAACCACTGTTAAGTTCCGGAAAAAAGTTATTTTTATTCTTTAATTTGAAATAGTCTAGTGAATGATTGTTCGATCGGTACCGGAACCACTGTTAAGTCTTGAGTGTCGAGGAATCTACTCTTATATGTGTATGGTTTATCTTCAAATTATATTTGAATGATATATATATATATTATATTTTCAATTGATATTTGATTTATATTACCTTTATTTTGGGCGTAGGCTCTCGTAAATAATAAACAGCTGATTAATTAGATGCACTATTTATTGAAAGATATAAGGTTTATAAATAAGACTATGCGATTTACAACTTATTAACTTTGTTAAACAATATATAATACCGATAGATTATTGAAATTATTGATATAAGAAATTCTCTTCGTAATTGAATGTAGCGTATTTGACCCGTATAAAATATTCGCTTCTCCTCTTGTCGGCTGGAGTGGTACGGAGCTCGCGACTTTTGCACGATTACTAATTTGTGTGTTGAGAGTCGCCGTATTTATTATGCGGTTAATTTGGGTTAAAGATGATTTTGACGCTGAGTAAAAATCCTTTTTTTAAACAAATTTAGTAAACATTTCAATATCATCCTTTCGATTTCACATTTAAAAGTGCTGATTCTAAACAAAGTTGCGATGAGCGGTTGGTTTCACAAGGTCAGTGGCTCGCTACGTCACGCTGGCTGTTGCGTAGCCGAAATTGCTGTACTGTTAAAATTCGCACTCGCATCGTTTTGTGGGTCAAAGAAATTAATATTGAGATTTAATAACGTCATTAAACATATACGACATATACGACATTTGTATGTCAGAAAATTACTGGTGATAAATATGCATTGTTAAATTGAATTTAGAGATACGTCACAGACGTAACATTATATTAAAATGATTTTTTTCACCAAGAAATATAATGCACTTAAAACTATTTTGATAATAATTAATGAATGGTAAAATATTAAATATTTCTTGAAATGTGGACTGTATTCTGTTTTTTGTTAGGTATTGTCGGAAATTGAGATGACGATCTATTCTAATTGACTCGAAAGTACAAGTATAGACATAGATAATTTAAGCAAAACGAAACCTTTATAAAGAGAGGGTTCTCTATTAAGAGACAGCTTTTAAATACACTTCTTTTAACGCACACTTTTGTAAGAATGAGATTATCTATATATAAATACTTTTTTGGCAACTTGCTTGCGGAAAGCTAAGCAACATCTAGTGATTACAATCCCATACAATCGCTAAAAAAAAGAGATATGTTCTTAATTATTTATAATATTGTTTAAAACCTGGACCATCATTATTATCAATTTCCTTTAATATTAACTACTATTAAAATACTATTACAATACTAATAACATGTTGTGAAATTATATAGTGCAATATTTCATTATATGTAGGCTAGGCTTAAAACTGTGCATGACAATGCTTGATAGCAAGTTCTTATAAATAAAATATATGTTTTCAATGAAAAGATTTGATCTTTTTTTATTAGTTAATAAAAAATTCATTGGATTTGCAACATATTCCAAGAAACTAAAAGTTAATTAAATCTATACAATATTGTACTTAATCATCAACTAAGTTACCAAATATGTTGCACAATGGGTGCACTTCTCAATTTAATAAAAACCTCTACTCATTGGAAAAACCCATTTTATTTATGAGAAGATGATATTAAGTATAGTGATAAGAATTCTTAAATCCCACATCTAATATTTTTAAAAACTTTCCAGACAAAAAAAGCTCGATTTATAACTGCATTACATAATGTTATTTCACAACGCATTCAAAAAAATTAGTAAACTGTTCAAGATTTGTTTAGGTTATACAACATGGTAAATGAGATAAAGTTAAAAAAAAAATTTTGATCGCTTTACCTAGAAAGCATTAAAAGTATACAGAAATAAAATATTTAATAAACTCGATGCTAGTAGATTTCATATATTTTGATAATCACCAATTTCTATCAATAGTATGTTCGTGTACTTATCAAATTCAATTTTGCAATAAACAGTGGTTTACAGAGTTGTTTTCCAAAACATACTTTAAAAATGTATAACCTGGCAATTAAATATTTAGTTTGTGTAATCGTGCAAAATAACCGATACTTTCCTTTGATAAAATTAAATAAGAAAAAAAAAGAATAGTAATATTCTTCGTACATATATCTGGAAAAAACTTACAACATACAAAACAGATGCAAAAACTAGCTGGCTTTGCAAAAAAAGTTGTACTTAAATATTTGAGAAAAAATTAATAAGTTTTCGACTATCCTTTTAAATAGACTTGCAACTAGCAAGAAATTGTGATGTACTTTTTTAGTAGCAAGTATTTAAAAAAGTATTGTTCTTCATTTTAGATAAACAATATACTCACTCAAACTCATTTCACTAGGCCCGTTATACTAAAAAAAATATAAGGACCAGATACGGAAATACCATGGGTTAGTATATCTATATATATGAGATGCTTATTCCCGCTGTTCCTCGTATATATAGATATACTAACCCATGTTATTTCTGTTCATTTCACAAGTGAACAGACCATTCCGGTCGTTTCTCCTGTCTAATTAACAAAATAAATTAGTTAAAATAGACAATTTGAGTTAAATAGAATGAAGAAAAGTAACATTTTTTAATTTTATTATATTTTAACACTATTTGTCTATTTCAACTCTTTTTTTTTATAACTAGACAGCAGAATCGACCGAAATAGTCTGTTCACTAGCGAAACGACCAACAAAAAACGCACCCCTCATGTTGATATTCAATTACTGAACTATTTCAATCGTTTGTTACTTTAAAGCATATTTTTATCATTATAATTATGCAGATAGGTAGTTGAAGTACAGATGAATATATACTCCATGCGGCACTTGACTATCTGCATATCAACTCATAATAATTAATATTGATGCATAGTTACAAATACATACATATGTTCATATGTTTCAGGAATAATTCTGTAATATGCAGTTTCCCTGCGCCTGAAAAAGGCTATATCAGGCCCTTTGTAGCTACCAGAGAATTAATACTCAATTCAAAAAAATTTTTTTCATTAAAAAAATTTTTAGAATATTCTTGTATGTCCTAACACGTATTGAACGATCTTCTTTGAGGTTATGTTCCAAAAACATGGTAAAAAACACGAAAAAATGTTTATAATTTAATTTTATAGCATTATTTGATGCAAAAATGGTAGTTTTGACAGTGGAATTGGAAGATATAGAAAGAAATTGAAAAAAAATTGTTCATAAACACTTATTTAGCTATTGGTTTTGAGGTTATGTGCCAAAAACATGGGAAAAATGCTTAAAATATCGAATTTTCGAATTTTAAATATGTTCCGGCTCGAAAACGCACATTCGGACACCGCCATTTGAAAGAACGGGAAAAAATACACAAAAAATCATTATTTACAAGTTAGCCAAAAATTACCTACATAACCTAAAAAATCATTGAAAAATTAAAAAATTTTTTCTCAGCTCAATTTTTTTTTTTTAAATCTGAAAAAAATCAGACTGTTTTTTTACTCAAAAACACATGTCTGTGAATTCTTTCAGATTTTTTTAAAGGGTCGAGCAGAAAAACATTTTTTCCAAAAAAAGAGTTTTTTAGGTTAGGAGACTCAAATCATCACCTAGGGAGCTGAAAATTTGGCTAGAGAGGTTTTTTATTAAAAACCTTATTATGTACTTTCGAATGGTCAATCCCAAAAAAAAATCCAGGTGAGTGCAATTTTGACCATCTTATCCCGCTATAGCCTTTATGGTTCGTCGTGATCATTTATTAGATTAACCATTTAATTACCAGCGAGGATTTCCTACATATGAATCCTTTTTTTATACTTTTTTATAAAATAATTTTTTTCTCAAAAACAAAAAGAAAATTTATTGAACTTTTAACCAAATATGGTTTTTGAGAAGTGTAATAAGTGGTTAAAATTTTGAGTCTATTTGTAAAATATTCTCTAAAAAACACGTTTCTAAAAATATTTCAAAACAATTAGTTCTTTAAGAAATAACAAACATCTGTATTATTTTAAAAAATTTTTTATTTTCATCTTATCTGCTTTTATATTTGAAAACCGCTGTAAGACTGTGGGAAAAACGATCATACAGGCAGCAATGACGAGAAAAGTTAATTAATTGACAATTGCAGTAATTCTTTAATAATCAAGGAGCGCGGGAGCGCTCCGAAGGCAAGTATAGAAGAAGCCTGAAGAAGCGACCCGTGCTATATATACATTGAAATGGGTGCCCAAGATTTTGAAATATTCACCGCGTTTCTAAATCGCATTTATATTAATCCAAAATAAATAAACACGAAGTCCCTGTTCTACTATACATATATACAAAAAGTGTATAGAGTATGTGAGCTATTGCGCCTCTTAGGCGTTAAGTAATACTTTATGCCCATTGGCTGAATATTTTTGAAGTTACAACGTGGGCATAAAATGTAGTTTTACACGCAAGGTACGAAAAGTTCTATTATGTCAGTCAAGTTATCTTATGGGTACTTGACTACAATAAATTGATATAAATTACTATAAAAGAATTCTGCATTATCATGATTTCTCTCAAAAAAATTGTCTGTTTAGTTTGGGAGTTGTAAGAATTATAAGCTTTTAAAAAGAAAACACGTTTTTGTTAATAACAAAGAACCGTGATAGCCAGAAATTTCTTTTTTAGAAAATATTGGTATTATAATTCTCTTCCTAATACTACCCAACCGATTCAGATACGTAGAACCGGTCACGAGAAATTACGATTTGATAAAAAGGCTAAAAAAATTATAACCTCAAATATTTCTTAAATTTATCCACCAATCATTTTGCCCAAAGAACTCGGCCGAGAGCTATCCACAATCTACCTCTACAAGGAATTTTGAAGGGATTAAGACAATTTAACTCCCGTAATTGTTGAACATACAAAACTCATTTTTTTCATTTTTTAATTTTCTCCTCAAAAACTAACCAACAGAATGAATTCTAATTTTTACAGATTATAGGTAGTTATATTCTGCATTATTATGATTTTTCTCAAAAAAATTGACCGCTTCGCTTGGCACTTATAAGCTTTAAAAAAAAAAAAAAAGAAACACGTTTTTTTTAATAACAAAGGAACCGTGATATCTAGAAATTTTGTTTTAAAGAAAATACTGGTATTTTAATTTTCTATCGAATGCTGCGCACACACACACACGCACGCACGCACGCACGCACGCACGCAGGCACACGCACACGCACACACAACCATATAGACATTTTTCAAAAAACATATATTTTTATTCCTAACACATCGGAAAACAATTATAACATGGTTTTACAACAACTCAAAATAGTAGATTATGCACCAAGGACGCAAAATGAATGATTCTTGGCGAGTGCGAGATTTGTGGCCGAGCGCAGCGAGGCCGCCAAAGCTCGCACTCGAGGGAATGATATATTTTGCGTTCGTGGTGCATAATCTACTATTTCTTTGTCCAAAGGCCGCAAAATAACTTTTCGCGGCCCGTATAGAGGCCGCGAAATATTAAATGTATTGTGTGGTCCAGGCCTTACATTTAGCATTTCGCGGCCTCTATACAGGCCGCAAAAATTCATTTTGCGGACTGGGGACAAAAAAATGAATTTCACAAAGCTTCCTCTAGGAGGAAGCAAAATCTCGATACATTTATATATATTTATATGCATTTATAAAATTTTCATAAATTGTGCTAATTAAGCATGCCTAAAGAATGTTATTGTTTACTAAATTTTTTTTCAGAATCACTTTTTGTGGAATAACTATGAAAAATTACGTAGAAGCAAATATTTCGTACAAGTCCCACACTACAGTCAAGTATACAATGAAAATGTTATCCAGTAGTTCTGAGACAATAATATTTATGTTTCTTGGCGTAGCAACAGTAAACAATAAACACAATTGGAATACAGGATTTATTATAATTACTATACTTCTTTGTTCAATTTATAGAATAATAGGTACGTATTTTCATTAATCTTTTTAAGAACATGGTAATGATAATATACATATTGAAATGTAAAAGATTATGTAAATAAGAATAAAGCATAAATTATTCGATAGCAAGTAGAATCGAAAGCAATAGCCTTTGTTACGAAATCAGTTTATACTTACAGTTATGCTATTAGAGCGATGGAAGAAACCATTCATTCTATTAGTTGTGGACACTAAACTTTTATCTTATAAAAAGTTCTTTAAATACCACTTATGCGACGCAAACATTTTTGTAACCACGAAAATATTGCCCTCTATAATAAGAATCATCGCAGTTCATCTCAAAATACGCGCGGATCTTCATGAATATAAATACGAATCATGACACACAAACACACACTCACCCACCCATCCACCCACCCGCCCGCCGCCCGCACGCACACGCGCACGCTTAAACACTGCCAAATAATATGTATGGGATTCTTTTTCTATTCGTCGGTGTCTAATTTATTGAGATTAATAAAATTATGGGGTTGGTTAACTTAGTGGCTATGTTTACAAATGCTTTCGGTTCACGAAGTACCCAACGGATGGCGCCTCCGTCGTGCACACACGCTTTGCCGTATTAGTTATAGACAGCTCACCGTTACAGCGTTAATACTGAGAATAAAATCGAATAAAAAAGCCAAATGAGCTTTATTCATTCATTCTTAAAACAAGGATCGCGGTTTTTTGGTTATAAAACAAAAGAAAATCAATAAAAACTCAAATCCATCAGGGTACCTTTCTTTTCCCGCGAGACAAAGAGAATAAGCTTTGCCCGACGAAAATCGGTCGATTCTTTTCGTAGATATGAAGAGTTCAAACACACACACACACACACACACACACACACACACACACACACACACACACACACACACACACACACACACACACACACACACACACACACACGCACACGCACACACACACACACGCACGCACGCACGCACGCACGCACGCACGCACATTCAAGATAGCGGATCCAATATGGCGACTGCTTCGAAATGATTTCGCTGTTCATTGCGTAATTTACACAAAAATGGGTATGCGGGGGTTTTTGGGATCGCTGGTTATGATTCTGATATTAGTTTTACGAAATTTAAGATGGCCGATCCAAATAGCGACTGTCTCAGCCAGCTTTGCAATTTCTGAATAATTCCGAAAAAAATGAGTACATAGGAGTTTTCTGATTTGCTAATTATGATTTTAACGTCCCGATGACATAAAGTTATGTAACTAAATAAAGATTTTCATGAAAACAGTCGTAACAAACAATAATAATGTATTAATTAATAAATAATAATCTCGAAAAAATATTTATTTTTCGAAATTTCCAAAATTTTTTTTTAAAAAACTAGCGTACGAAAAATTCTGAAAAAAATATATATTATGAAACTATGTACGAAGAATACGTAAAAAATTTTCAGAGCTTCAGTTATGGAGGTTACACAAAAACCGATTTTTTCCTGAAAAAACCGAGTTGTTCACGTCAATTATTTATAACAAACATATAAATAAATAAATTATTGCAATCGTGCACGAATTTTTGATAACTTAGGTATCCAGGAGTCTAAAAACATTTATTTGAATATAGAAACTGCAAAAATATATTAGAAATATGAAAAAAACTGAGACCAAATAAGTGGGACGTAGCTATTGTCATAAGCGCGCTTCCAAATCTGTGAGAAGCACCGATCATGAATTTGCTGATATCTCAGTCGATATAACAACTACGAACGAAGTTGCCGATATCGAAGTTGATATAAGCGAAGATTTTTTACCAAGTACTCCAGAACGCATCGACGAATTTAATAATGAAATAAGTATTATGATGTTACAAGAGAGCAATTAAGTATTTATTTGTATGGCTCGACAATAAGCTATGATTTTTCGAGTAGATTACAGAGTTTTCAGAAAAGACTGCAAGGTTCTCAGCGACACTGAACTGGCTGATGGCCAACGTTTGCCGACCAAAACCGAGTAGGCAACAATTGATGATACCGGTAGTACATCACATTCTGCTTTACTAAGCGAAAGTGTAGACCAGCGCTCAAAATGGAATAACTCTCGGAAAAACCACATAACTCGACATTGTTTTCTGAATAATTCCCGTAAAAAACCATATAACTCCACTTTTTTCATCCAATATTCCGGAAAAACGATACAACTCCACTTTTCCAATAAGACAAACAGACAGACGTTCCTTATTTTTATGAGTGTACCCTATAGCAAGGCAGCTGTATTAGAAAGAGTACACACATTTACCCCTAAAAGCTCTCGTGAGCGGTAGTTCATATTTATCATGTATAGTTGTCGACAAAACAATATAATTGCCATTGAGACCGGAAAACGCACGTAGCTCCACTGAAATTTTTGTTTATTCCCGGAATTACCACGAAAGTGAAAGTCATTTTCTAACAAGGGAAGGATACTTGGTGTCCGTCTCCGATTCTCATGAAACTTTGCAGGTGATTAGAGTACTGAATAATATTTGACACTTGTTTCTTTTTATCGGCGGAGAAAGCCATCTAGGGGGTGAAAACCGCCCTTAAAGTTCACCCCCAAAACCCGTTTTCTTTTTAATAGCTTGAGATAGAATCGGATCTTTTTAATGAAACCATCGCCTATTTGTTTCTTATAAAAAGACGAGTATTTGGGCACAGTTTTAATGCTGCGGGGTTGCATCCCCTATTTTTTATGAGGGTAAATATGATTTCTTCCCTTGTGTTTTTGATATACAAATATTTTAATGACCTAAATTTGATTGAAAATTGCCATGTTATAAAAAAAATTAAAAATTATAGTTGACCTGTTTCGGGGTTATAAAAAGACATGGACGGGGTGAGTTACCCCTAATTCAATTACTATATTTCGATATTTCCTTGGGAGAGAATGCTTGGTGTACGCCTACGATTTTCATGAAATTTTGCATGTGGGTAGAGTATACAAATACATTTTGACCATGTATTTTTTCCGCGGGAAAAGGCATCTGGAGGGTGAAAACCACCCTCGTACTAAATACATACTGATAACGCGCATTTAACACTTCACTGCGAATTACCTTTTTTGTGGCGGTTCTTGTAATTAATTTTATGAACAAAAGAATTAGTAAAAATTTTAGTCCAATACATTAAATTTTAAAAATATTTATAGATAACATTAAAATAATTTTAATACATATTGCTTTTGGTGTGATCTCTATTTTTATTAATATTATAATTTTTAGGTTAGGTTTTTGAACATTAAATTTTGCCAAATATTTTCCGAATACCGTAGAGTAATATGATTTTTGGCAAAACTTTTACGATAACTAATCCCATTAATGTGATTTTTTAGGAAATCTAAAGGCACAGTAATATTAATCTTGAATTTTATTAACACAGCATAATTTTTTTTGTAAGATCCCGATAAATTAAAAATTAATAATAAAATTTATGAAAAATAAACGATTCAAGCCCCTCCGGCCCTTTTTCTAGGGCATCGGACAAGGCCCTAGTGTTAGCCCTACGTCAATTTCCATTCGGGAGCCTTCTTGAACGCGAAAACAACGAAGCGCGTTCTTGAATGTCAATTTGAGATTGCGCCTTATTCGTCCAGACCATCAATATACTATCGGGTTTGTTTACATTTGATTACAGATATCTAACGAGGCTCTTGTATACGTTATTTAAATTTTATGTGTCTTCAATTTTGTTAACATTATTCTTGTTAAT
This sequence comes from Torymus aiolomorphi, assembly GCA_036365515.1. Taxonomy (NCBI): domain Eukaryota; kingdom Metazoa; phylum Arthropoda; class Insecta; order Hymenoptera; family Torymidae; genus Torymus; species Torymus aiolomorphi. Next base: position 221,670,700 of record CM070874.1, read on the forward strand.
ATTTATGTGAAGCATTTTAAAACTCTACTGAAAATTATCACGTGGTATATCACTTGACATTATGACACCAATCATCACGTGACATATCACCTTCTAGGTGATTTGTCACTAGCAGCCGTGATATTATCGAAAAAATGTCACCTTCTGAAATGATAGTATCTCTTTGTCACGTGATATAGCACGTGATATGTCACGTGACATATGACCCATGAAAATTTGTCACCACTCGTAGTGATATCGAAAAATCTCAAATTGTGAAATGAATTATCCTTTATCATGTGATGAAACTTAAAATTATCACGTGTTATATATATATATATATATATATATATATATATATATATATATATATATATATATATATATATATATATATATATATATATATATATATATATATATATCAAATGCAGCTTTTGAGGATCTATGTCAGCATGGATTCGATACTTTGAGTATTTTTCGGACTTTTGAGGACATCCTCAAAATTCCTTAGGTATGAAACGGTACTTTTGAGGATTTATATTAATACCTTCAACGCAGAGAGGGAGTTACTTCTTTAGTCAAGCATATACGAACTCTGGAGAAAAAAACTATAGATCCTCAAAAGTACCGGTTTGCGAAATACACACGCACACACACATATATATATATATATATATATATATATATATATATATATATATATATATATATATATATATATATATTTATGTTCTATGTTAGTTTCCAGGACATTCCAGATGTTTAACGTTAGTTTCGGGGACATTTGTTAGTTTTGGGGATAGTCCCTGAATCTACATATGTTTAACGTCAGTTTTGAGGACATCGGCCCCCATAAGAGACATTATTTCTTTAGCCACGTATAGGTATACAGTAACATGGGGTCCTGGAAACTAACGTTATACAACTTTATATATATATATATAGTATATATATCACCAATATATATTACCAACATTTATGGTAAATACGTAATGTGATTTGTACATACCGATGGCTGATAGGGTTTAGCGGAGGCTTCGAGAAGTAGCTATTTCAGATGATTCCTTCGAGAAGTAGCTATCACGACGATTTCTTTCAAAAAGCAGCTATTTGAGCATATGATCAGAAAAATTGCTTTTCGTACATTATTTTTACGTACCTAAGTACAAATATGCAACCTGTGCGCGCGATTCCCGCACTCGCATGATTTCCGGTCCGGCCTGCAACTCGTGCTCTGCGATCACTACCTGCTCATGCGTAAAGTGTTCCTTCGCACACTTGTTGCATAAATTTCTATTATTATATTAATATTTAAAAAAACTTTAGAAAAATGTAAATTTCTTTATACCTTCAGCCCTATTTGACGTTGATGTAGGTGGTTTAACTTTATTTAGTTATAAAATCTTAACTTTTCGATCAATTTTTTCTTGTTTTATTATTTTAAAATTTTTAGATGCAGTTTGTCCTTTTAACAAAGAATCTGCTTCTGTAAAAGTAATAAAGGCATTCTATAAGTGCATTGTTTTATAATTAATAGACATAAAAATAATTCTATTATTAAAGGCGAATGCCGAAGGAAAATAAAAGCCCTTAAGTTAAATAGAATCGTAATAAAAGAGTGGTTTTCGCATATCGTGTTTCAGCATTTTGTTACTTGAGACACTCTTTATCAACGATTGCAGGGACCTGTTTTTTTTCATTCAGTTTTGAATAAAGAAAATATCGCTATGAGACACTGTAGATTCAATAATAAACTACCACGAATCTGAGATTTTTATCAAAATTGCAAATTGACTGATAAAAACAGGTCCCTATAATTGTTTACAGCTACTTGCTACTACAAATACATTGACGATCTCTAGAATTTGGATATAAATAAATCACATCACAACTACGGTTTTTTTATAACTTCTTCATTTGACACTGCCCTGACTAAGAAGTTGCGCAGGAAACTCCTTAAGCAGTGGAATAAAAAGAAAAAAATACATAAAGGATCTCATTTCTATTAACCAAACCTTGCTTATTGAATTTTAGTAATGGTAACAGATATAACTGTTCATTACTTATTTTCTTCGAAGTAATTAAAAATAATTGAAATAAGAACACCGATTTACTTAAAAAGGATAAAAGGAAGTTGCAGACATAAACTGAATAATAGTAAATTACGCACCTAGGAAGTAAAAGTAAAGAATGTCACAGATCGCATGTAAATTGTCGTCCGAACCGAAGGTGTGGGTGACAAACATGTGATCTGAGGCATTCTTTCTTCGCTGCAGTGGTGCGTAAAAATTTATCACCGTACCGAGGCCGAAAGAACCACTTTCGCTTCCGGCTCAAAAACGCGAATGTATTTCCGGTCTAGCCAGGCAAAAAAATCGTATACGCACCACGGGAGAAAAATTGGTAAATATCTCTTGTTTTGCACACCCACATTCGGCTGGGGTAGTAATTTACACGAGCTGTGGCTATCCAAGTTCTTTCCTCTCTAGTTAAGGTTTTTCGGTAGGTAAATAAAGAAATTGTGTTTTAATAGAGAATCTCGATCGGCGCAATCGTGGTGAAGTAAGAATGTACTTTTCATCGTTATACGCAGCGGCGGCTATTTCTCACAACACCTACCGCTTGAACTTTTCGTGGAATTATCCTGAGGAGATGGGAACCGCAGAAATAGAATAAATTTAAAAAAACAAACTGATTTATACGTAGATATTGCAATGGTACTGCTAGATGGACGTAACGGGTACTTGCATCTCGTATGACTCTTTACCAAATTCTATACTCCTCGAACTTTTAATATAAATGTTCTACGACAATGAGACTCAGGCCGATCGATTCAGCATTAAATAAAGAAATTTGGTTTTCATAGAGAATATTCGTCGCCGCTATCTCATTTAAGTAATAGGCCAATCAATAGAGGTTTTTTGCGTGCCATAAATCTTATTAGTAAGCAGTGAACGCTATTGTACGCAGAATAATCCACAGTATAAGTGGTATATAAACTCGACTAGCAGCTCCGTTCTATATATATTGTTATTAACAATTTAATGCAAAAAAAGCGCTTTTTTATGGTTTTTTGCTTTTATAGCCGAAACTAGTGGACCGATCTTGATAGTCCAATGAGATAAATTGTAGTAAATGAAATTACGAACAAAACTAGATGTTGATCGAATCGATCGGACGATTAGTTACGGAGAAAAACGTGAAAACCCGAAAAAATGGCGTTTTTTGAAAAATTCATATATCCGCCATTTTTTAAGATGTGGCGGATATCTCTGGCGAATTGATAGTAATTCACATGTACTTTATGTGTGCGAAAATCAGGGACTGTGCGATTATTAGTTTTTGCGTAATCGCGATTTCAATTTTTGAGTAGGCTATTTTTGAGCGAGGCTGTATGCTCTACGGGTTATCCGATTTCAATTATCAAAAATGATTTTGAAAGTTCAAATGTTGAACTATAAAACGTCTATCTTGGATTTTTGATTAAGAACTGTTTTATACCTGAAAATAGCTGTCAAAGTTGACCAAAAATGCCCGAGCGCACGGAAGTGGCGGAGTGGTGGGAGGCGCGCGGCGGCTGAGGGGAGCCGATATATATAGTAATAGAACGCGCTGCACGCAACGCACAGATCTTTGCTTTTAATTTCCTCAGTAACTAGAGGAGCTATTTTAATCATATTTTTTTATTTCGGGGTAACTCAACCCAACTAAACCGATTCTGCACTTTTATTTGATGAAAAACGAACAGAAAGGTAGTTATTGGACGTTTTAATAGGTTGATAAAATAATAAATATAAACTTTCTATTTTTCTTAATCTACATTATATTTATTAGAAAAATTTACAGTGTTACTTAAAAACTATGTTACATTAATTAGTTTTTTTCCGCTTCGGTGGTAGCAATTCGATTTCATCCTCGCAGTGATACGAGTCGAGTTCGCATTCGTTCTCGTCACTCGAATCATCTTCTAATTCTAATAATGTTTTATTTATGACTAAGTTATAACATGTATCTTCGTGGCAGTGTGCACAAAGATTTGTGCACTCTAAGCCGTGCTTTTTGCAACTGCACGAAGCATCTATACATCCTTTTTTCGAGCAAGTGCATGAAATTTGCGATAATAATTTTTGGGGTATCGGCGGATCCGTCGTTCCTACCGGGAGCAAAATTTATTTTTTATTTGCCAACCCCAATCAGTAGGTATTGAAAAGTTATTACCTAACCATAATTGGAGTTGGTAATACACTCTAAATGCATGTTGCTTAGCGGATCCCTGCGTTCGTGGCAAAGTTTCTAACGCAAATTTCGTTTTCGTTTTGGCTTTGCAAAAATGTAAGTATCGCAAATCATCCAGTGAAAAATTACTGCTTTTTTCGATTAATTTCTTTTCTGCTTTGTTGCTGTACAGGTCGATTATTAACTTATAGGCATTGCTAGCTATTTTTTCAGAACTGGCATTTTTTCATAAAATACTGCAGATAAATCTAATAATTTTTCGTGGTTAACTGTATCTATTAATTTATTTTTGCCTATTCTATAAAAACAAGAGGTTGTATCGCAGCCAGAAAATGCATGTAAAAATGTTATTCTATTTCTTAAAAAGGAATATTTGAAACTATTACTATTAAAATACTGATTTGGTGTTGAGCCTTTGTTTTCTTTACAAAGATAAATGTTGTTAATGTTCTCTGCTAGTTCTGAAAAAATAACTAGCAAGTCTATGTCTTCGCCCACAATCACCACAGTTGTTTTATAATCAGCGCGGGCATTATTTATCGCAGTCATTACTATTAACCGATCCGCGTCCTCCGGGGCTATTTTTGTTTGAAATCGTACAGCATTTAGAGTTAAACAAAGCATATTTATTAATCTCGTTTTATTTTTTTCACTGCTCAAAAATTGCTTTTGATTAACAACAATCGTTGTATTGCTATCGAAAGCAATTTCACGACCTATATTCTTCAATTGCCTACGCGAACGCTCTACAGATTTTGTTGATATTTTATTGTCGTCGGGATATCCATCAAAAATAATATAACTATTTTCGCTGTAGTGTCTTGTCGCATACGAAACGTAGGTATTTATTATTTCTGCCATTTTCATGTTACTTTGCCACACGACTCTATGCAAAAATAATCCGCCGTCGACAACATGTGTTATCTTTGATGGTACGTTTATACTCGGTAATGAATCAAAATTGAGGTAGAATGCGGATTTAGATGTTTTCCGCATGCCATTTTCATCAAACAATGACAGCGGAATCGGCGATAGTTTATACGAACTACAATACTCTTTCATATCGTCTTGGTTTTGAATATTGAGCGAAATTTTTTGGAAAATTAGCAACGGTGAGATATACACATCCTCATTTGCACTATTTTTTATAGTGGAGTTCGCAGCTGCCAAATGGGTAACTTTACTGCTTCTTTTATATTTTACGTCAGTAAACTTTTTATTTGACGCCTCATCCATCAAAATCTTTCCTAATTCAAAAGCTTTGTGGCAATTCACGAGCGATAAATCACCAATCACTCCGGAATATATACCAATTAATTTATCGCTTTCTGGGAATGGATCAAATGTATTAAAAAAGTCCTGCAGTTTTTTTAAGTCATCTGCGTCTCTGGAGATACGAGAAACTCGATTGTCGACATGCTGTTTAGATGTAGCAAATGTCATGTTGCAAAATAGCTCTATGGCATTGCTGACCTCTAATGCAGCTGCCCTTGACAACACCCATTTTCCAATGACATTTTCCGTGAGTCCACGGCCGTGTGTCAAGCCTCCAGCGCATTTCATTGACCGCATCAAAACCTGCTCGATGGTCATATCAGACCATAATCCGCACCAAAAGCGATTTGAACGTCTTATCGTATGAAATTATCGTATGAAAGCCCTGCTTACAGAATTTATCATATTCCACTATATCCATGCTTTCTTTTAAATTAACCATCTGTTGGACGTACAAAAGACACGCCTTAGCGTATAAATGATGACCTGAAGCGAAAAAAAAGGTATCATTAACGTTACTGTTTCTACATGTTGGTAAAAATTATCAGAACGTTCTGCATCTATGTATCTTTGCAGTAAATAAATTAGTTTAAAATATTGTAGCCACAGTTGACTTGTTGCGCTATTATTTTCTAAATTCGTTATTACCGATGAAAATTTTATTTGTACGCTTTTCATTAAGAAAGTCATTAAATAATTTTCAAAATTTTCGGTTCCTACTTTTTGTAAATTATCATCTAAAAACGTTTTCTCTTCTTCTGTAAATTCTATTTTTTCTAAAATAATAGTAGCAAGCGCAGCTTGTACTAAAAGGTGACCTCGCACAGACCTCGAAAAAGCATGACCTGTTAAAGCCTTATCCGCTAATAATTCGGCGTATATCGTCGAAAAAGCTTCTTTCAGGCCGCTACCTGCCATTATATTACCAATAGCGCCAAGAAAAGACATCGCAAGATGAAATCCTCCTAATCGTGGGATTACTGAGCGGATATTATGGGGATCGTTATCTGCCTCTATAGAAGCGACGATTTCGATAGCTTTCATGTATAAAGGCAAATCAAACGTTACAAAGCAGTGCTTTTGATTATTTGCATTTGCTCTCCGTCCTGCATCGATTAAAGATGTTAAAATTGTTGTATGGTCACTCGGTGGCGCTTTAATAAACGGCAAAGCAATAATTCTCGTCGTACAAAAATCATTATTCAATAAATGAAATTTATTCATAAATCCGTGCCAATTCGGGGTCTTCCGTGATGCAGTATGCTTGCCGTAAAAATATAAAAAATCGATCGCTTTGATTTCAATTGTAAAGTCAGCACGATGTATTTCTTTCCAATTACGTATAGTTGTATTATCTAATTTGAATGACTTGTTATTCTTAAAATCGGTCAATGGAAGGAAACCAAACGTGCCATCAGTACTAGTAGATAATGTTCCTTTTAAACGAGGCACACAATTATTAAAATTAACCGAACTTGATGGAGTCGCACACATAATACCGCCCATACAATGAAACGTATTTTTGCCATCAATGGTGGCTGTATTATGGTCCGCATTATCATATACGAATTGCAAATAGGTATCTCCAATGAAATCGAAATGTTCAGGGTCATTAACGAGGGAGTTTTCGAATCGTACTGTTTCTGCGTAGGACTCACAGAGCCCAATATTGTAGAGACAATCTATTAAACCTCGTGCTGCAAATTTCGTATGTATCATACATGGAAGTCCTAATAATATAGGCGATGAAAAGGATCGTGGTCGCATAGATGATATTAAAATATGGGCTGCGGTAACAATTCTGTTCTCCCACTTATCCCAAGATCCATTTTTTCGCTCATGTTTATGAGTTTTTATAAGAATTTCGAGCATTAGTTGCAACGTTTCCGGAATATCTTTAATGTTATTTAAGAAATCCGTTGGCGTATTATAATTCTCTAAGTCAGCTTTCATAGCCCTAACATCTTGTAGAATAAAATGACTGGCTAATTCCACTATTCTCAACCTTTCTTCTTTTTCATTTACTTTGCGATTTGAATACCAGCTATCTTGTATACATTTACCTAACGTTTGTTTAAAACAAATAAAACGATCATTTGAGCTAAAATAAATTACTATTTCATCTTCGAAATGATTTTTTAAAAGTATTTCTATGCGACCAAGTCGGGGTAGATCAGTATCTCCGAACTTATTTACATATATTTGTAATATATCTTTTAAAGAAAATTGACACTGATCGCTATTCTCCAATAAATAGTTGATAATAAAAGATAATAAGTTACTCATATCTTCGGTTATCGGTCTACCCTTAACATTACAAGGACTATATGAGTAAAATACGCTTAAGCATTTCGAGTGATAATAAACGGTGTTTTCTATATAATAATTATCAGATTCTTTTTCCAAATTAGATAACCGCGACGCTAGAATTTTATTCTCTTCGCTTTTAGGGAGAGCTTGTAATTGCGCCAAAATATTATCGATAGTCTCCTGCTTTGAAACGCGAGTTAAATTTTGCTTACAACTGTGACATTGATTCGAACAAAAAAAACAATGAGTTGAGAAAGCGAACTCTCGTCCTTCTTTACAACGATTTCGGTCTTTTAACCGTGTTAATGCCGATGCTGCTAACGCCCTTTTTATATTAGACTCCCTCGTATAGAGAGTTTGACAAGTTTTATGTACTGTGACTTCTTTTAATTTTTGTAACTTTAAATGCTTCTTATCTTTTCTTTTATGACTGGCTAGAATAAGATTATTAATGCCCCGTTCTTTCAATATGTGCGATTTAGATGGTTCATTAAGCTTGTCGCAAAGTAAACAAATTTCATCGTCGTCAAGCCACTCCTGTTCGTCTTCCATAGCTTGTGTATTTTCATCGTGCCTGAATAAAAAAATATTACTGGAATACGTAAAGTTAAAATTCATATATGTGCAGATCTCACGAAAGATGCGACAAAACCTGAAATCACGTTTTGAAAATTTTTTTTCGAGCACACCTTCGAAACCTAGTTTTTCCTATTGTTTGTAGTATATAAAAAGGAGATCCGCAGTTGTTCAGCGTCCATCAAGTTGCCTATTTTTTCTAGAACAACTTCTTACTTTTTAAGAAAATGGCCAAAAAAAGCCCTTCTCTTCAAACCTCAGCTATTTAGCCCAGAAACGATCTACTCAAAGTTTTCAAACAGAAATTAAAACTAGCAAAAAAGAGCTTTAATTCCTTTTTTTAAAAATTAAAAAATGTTGATTCCTTCAAAAGTTACAAGGGTTTGAAGTTGAACGTCGAAAAGGCATAAAAATGCTCTCAAAGTCGGCGCGTCCGATTCCTGCGATTTTTTGCATTTTTATGCTTTTTCGACGTTCAACTTCAAATCCTTGTAACTTTTGAAGGAATCAACATTTTTTAACTTTTAGAAAAAGGAATTAAAACTCTTTTTTTCATGTTTTAATTTCTTTTTGTAAACTTTGAGTAGATCGCTTGTGGGCTAAATAACTGAGGTTTGAAGAGAAGGGCTTTTTTGCCATTTTCTTAAAAATTAAGAAGTGGTTCTAGAAAAAATAGGCAACTTGATGGACGATGCTCAACCACGAATTTCTCTTATACATACCACAAACAACGAGAAAAACCAGGTTTGGTAGGTGTGCTCCAAAAAAAATTTTCAAATCGTGATTTCGGGTTTTGTCGCATCTTTCGTGAGATTTGCACATATACGTTCGTCGTGGAGAAAATTAGTATATGCACCACGGGAGTAAGTAAAGAATCCATCAGATCGCATATAATTGTCGCTCGAGTCGAAACCTTCGGCTCGAGCGACAATTATATGCGATCTGAGACATTCTTTACTTTTACTCCCTAGGTGCATAATCTACTATCAGTGTGAACACGACCGAGTAAATAATTTTTCATTTAATTTTAATAAGACTGTTTAATTTGGGTGTTTTTGCAATAACATTTACCTAACATTCGTAGATGTAGATGCTTTTGCCTCGTCGGTAAGCTCCATTACGATGTTTTGTATACTGATCTTGTATACTGATTATCTAGGAATTTTAATAAAATATAATTAATATTTACGACTCTTATATTAAATTTAACTAATGAGAATCAGTATTATATACCACTTGTATAACAACACATATCGAGTGTTTCAAATACTTTCAAAGTCTTATTAACAATCTAAATTATTATTAATTTTTAATTGTTATTTATAATGTAAATTTATAAAGTAATGTTTCTTAAACTCAAATAACAGGCACAAATTAATAAAACAATTATTGGAAAGAAATTTTGAAATATATAAATATACATACAAATACACCACACTTACACACTATATACACATAAATTAAAAAAAAAAAAATAAGAAAAAGAATTAGAAAAAATGGAATCGTGATAGTATCGGGGATCGAACTCCGGCCGCTTGAGTGAGAATCAAGTGTCTCTGCAACTTGGCTATCCTTCACACTGCTATTTGCTCTTTCTACTCGAATGATTAAACAGAATGCCGGCAATACCGATTCCATTTATACTCATACACTTTCAAACTTATTCTGTTCATGAAGCTATATTACTTATAATAAAATTTAAGTTGATTTAAACCTCAAGTTATATAAAAAAAACGCTACGAATTAGAAAAAAAAGTTTAAAGTTTTAGTTAAAGTAACCGGATTTTAACATGCTACTGATAAACTAAAATATTTTACAAGAGACTACTTGATTAAAAATTATCCTGTTTTGATTTCTGATTGTTACAAAGACTTTCACCTATACTACATATACTACAATAAAAATTATACATACTTTTGTGTGCACCTCGTATAATGAATGTACAGTACGGTGTCGACTCCACTCCAAAAACTTGATATTACACAATAAAATCATTGAACTTATTATTAACTAGCAATATCACGCGCGCTTCGCGCGCGCTTAAATTTACACTTATTTCGTTGTAGAAAGTATATAAATATTTAAATATATTATTAAAATAATTATTGAAATAATTTATTAAATATTTTAACTCTGGACCGAGAGTATAAGTTTAATTTATGAATATAACTCCTTGTAGACATAGTTTTTAATTTGCAAACTTTGTCTTTGATGATCTCCGAGGTAAATTTTGAGGGAATCCCATGATCGAACTCTGGACATTGCTACATATAATTGGCCATGGTTAAAGACATCCCTTCGAAGATCAATAAGAATTTTTTTAAATGTTTGACCTTGTGATTTATCGTCATTGCAAAAGCTAATTTAACTGGAAATTGTCTTCTTTTGAAAGTAAAAGGATATTCATTTTCACAATACAAAGTAATGCGGTTTAAAAATACAATATCGTTTGACTTGTCTCCAGTTAAAATTTGACATTTCAATAAGTGATTAGAAAAATCTAAAATTCGAAGTCGTGTACCATTGCATAATCCTTCATTAACACTTATATTTCTTATAAGCATTATAATGCAATTTTTTCTTAAACGTAATTTGTATGGTGGTAAACTCGATGGATTTAATGAATTTAAATATTCAGGTAAAAGAACTTCATCTAAATCACCATTATTGCAATTCTCAGTGCTATCAATACCAGTATAAATATGCTCTGTATTTCTTTCTAAGAGATTAGTTACTTCTGTATTTATTTCATCAACATCGACATTTCGCGCTGATAAAATAGCACAGTTACTCATTTCTTCGAATTGTTTCTCTTCTATTAATTTTCCATATATAGTACGAACTACATTACTACTTGATTGAAGAATACAGTGTTCAGGAAGGGTTAAATTATCATGAGCATCATTTAGAGTTCCATCTCCCACTGATAACAGAAATTTTGCAAAATCAACTTCGTGAGGCAAAACTCTCATGTTCACAGTAAGATTGTATTTAATAAAATGTTTCCATAATTCACTGTATTTGATCGAAAGGTTTAATGTTTCAGACCGAGTTGTTTCTTTAACTTTAATCGGAAGAAGCTGTCGAAAATCACCACCTAAAATCATAATTTTACCACCAAATGGTAAATTATTACCCATTATACTTTGAAGTGTTCTGTTAACTATTTCTAAAGCATACCTTGGAGCCATTGGTGCTTCGTCCCAAATAAATATTTTGGTTTATTTTAGGAAAAGTCCCTCATTCGATTGTGCTTTAATATTTGACGATGAGTCATTAAACATTGGAACCGGAAGACCAAATGTTTTATGCACTGTTTAACATTTGGAAGTAATGTTGCGGCAATACCAGTAAATGCCATGGAGCATACTTTAATATTTTTAGCTGTCAATAAATTATATATAGTGGTATAGATAACAGTCTTTCCAGATCCTCCTGGACCATTTATATATATATACAATTATTTGTAGAAATGTCATTATCTATTGCTCGAAGAATGGTATGAACGATTTCTTTTTGTTGTTCATTTAATTGCATGTAGCATCGTTGTCCAATATCAGACATTTGTGCTAGTTGTACATCATTAGTTTCAGACAATATATGTGTTACTATTGTTTGATCCATTGAAGGAAAATCAGATAAATTTCGACCTTCTTTGTTCAATAAACTATTAACATGAGCATACGCAAGTTGATGGCTTATTTCAATTTCATTTGATTGTAAAAAATCTTCCGACATTGCATTTTTGAATTTTTCCCACAAGTTTTCAGGATGAATAGGGTGGCAATGTATTAAAATTCGAACAAATAATTGACGAAGTCTTGCAGGCATCATCCACATTGTAGCTTCTTCCATTGCTCTTGCCCACTCTTCGTCATCTTCTATAAGTCCTAGTGCTAGACAGGCTGATGTAAATGAAAGATGCATAGTACCATCAACAGTTCTTAAGGAATCAAAACTTGTAGCACCTTTTACATGTAACAGTAACAATCGTAAATGAAATAATTCTAATTGAGTTGGACTAATAGAATACATACGACCAATACAATTGAAGGCTTTTTTGCGAGTTTCCCACTTAGAAATATTTACACCATCAACTTTTTGTTTTTTATAAGTGTAAAAAAGGGGAATGTCTTTATAAAAATATTGTCGTGCATTTTCATTTTCTAAGTTCAATTTAAAATAATCAAGTAACATACTACTTGCTTGATTTAGATTTTCTATGATATTAGGTCTATTATTATTAGAGATAATTACACATTGTTCATTAGGCAAATGTACTGGTAATCGAATAACTGTGTGACTTTTGTCTTGCAATGCCTTACTAAGTATTCGATAACATGCTTCAACGGGACTAACATATCGAGTTTCAATAAAATTGTTTATTTCATCATGATTAATGATTGTTTCATTATTACTTTCTGTAATAGTCACAGTTGCTGCATCATGGCCTTTGTAAACATATTTATATAAATACTTCACAGAGCGGATACTCGTAACTATTTCAACATTAATATGGCAGTTGAACATTTCCAATAGTTGAGGACAATATGGTACAACCCATCTATTATCAATCTGGTGACCATTAGGTAATTCATACACCATACCATTATTTCTTCGACGATAATTGGGATAACCATTTTCATCCATATTTGTTTCATTATAAAAAGATTTTGGAAATCTTTTTGAACATTTTCCATCTACCTTGCACCAATCACCACATGGACCATGTACCATATTTTTCAAAACGATTTCGTGCAATATAGGATTTTCTGTTTTATTTGGGATTTTTGCTAATATAAAATTATCAACAATATTAGGAGTAGTTATTTTATAATTATGTGATAAAGTAATTAACAAATGCATATGTGGTAATCCTCTCTTTTGAAATTCAATAACATAAACATGAGATGAAACTTCTCCAAAGAACTTATTTTTTACTATGAAATGTAGTAAACGATCTTTTTTAAGGTGAAATACTCGAGCCACAATGTCAGGTCTATCAGAGGCTTGTTGATTAGGTAACAAATTTTCTTCGATTTCTGGCCATTTTGGATTACATGTCATTGTAAGAAAAATATCTGGTTTGCTTTTTTCATTTACTATGGCCATAGCGTCTTGATAGCATTGTTGCATGTAACGGGGAGATCCAAGAAATGAAGATGGGAGAATGACAGTACGTCCTACTTGTCCATTAATATCATTGGCAGAATTTTGCAAGTAATCATGTAATCCTTTATAAGTGTCTGCTTTTATTTGTTTTTGATTATCTTAACACCATTGAATTCTATCTTTTTCAATTTTTACGTAAGAGTCTACAATCCATTGTTGAAATAATCTACGGGCTAAAAGAACACATTTAAATTCATTCGGTCTAATAGCAATTTTATATTTAGTATAAGCATTTCGACTTACACGTGTATTTTTACTGTTATTATTAATGTTAATACGTTCTATATTTGGATGCCAACCTAATGTTCCATAAGGATACAAAAGCGGGTAAATCCATGGCTCAACATTTGGATCTAACGTACTAACGTATTGTAAAGTTTTAGTTGTAGTATTTCTAACAGTGACATATGATTCAGGAATTTCGCCATCAGCATTCGTTGAAAAAATAGCGGCAACTTCATTTGTTCGTTGACAATTGTACCTCCGTCTATCAAACCCTGGTTTCAAAGAAAACAGCAATTGCATCTCAGGCTCTTCTTCATTTGAATTCATGAATAAACTCTGATTAGCAATTTCTTGTTTCATCATTTCATAGGACTGGGCAAAAATATTATTTTCTCTAATTATTCTATCTAATATTGAGATTGTTTCGTAATCAAGTTGAGAATTTTGATTTATTCTGTAATCAATAGCTTCCTGTGGATCAACAGTAAACAATTGTCCATACGCAGGTTGTTCATTTTCAGATGGATATAAAGCTGTATTAATTTGATAGTAGATTTGTCCGTGAATTTTAAAGCAATATGGCCCTGAACGGCGCGTGTGAAAATGAAATAAATTAGCATTAAATGAAGCAAAGGATAATGAATTATTATAGACGCGAATATTTTGAAAAAATTTATTTGATTTAGCATGAGTGCCATTGAACATTCTCATAAGTTCATCAGGGAATGCAGGTGTGGGTTCTAAGTGGACTGTTTCATGACTACAACAATCATTAAAAGAAAAACCTTTATTTGCGACTTTTTCTAAAACAAAATGCTTCGCTCCACAGTGAATACATAAAACATCCATTTTGCCTAAATAACCTCGCTGTATAGCAGCATTTCTACGCTCATCATTTATAATATTACGTGCTGCTTGTCGTCGGATTCGTTGATTTTCAGCAGCTCGTCTTCGTCTCTCAGTTTGAAAAATTTCTTCTTCTTGTTGCGTACGTTGTACTCTTTTACGTGGCATTGCAATAATAAAATATTAAATAAACGAAAAAGAGAAACTATTTAATAATTTTAATTAAAATTTAAATAACAAATTTTTTATAAAATTGTAAAGCAGTATCAAAATTGTAATTTAATTTTTTTACATCTATTGTAATTTTTTGGTCAATATTAATATTATAGTTTCAATTTAAATTCATGATTAAGAAATACTTATAGGTAAATGAAAATCATGGTTGAGTAATAACAGCCAAATAAAAATAATTATAATAGTTTTAATTTAAAGTTATGTTTGAGAAATACTTATGGTAACAGTTAAGCTAAAGTTATGGTTAGGTAACGGTTAAACAAAAGTAGTAGTAATGGTTAAGTAATAGTAAAATGTTATGGTTGAGTAACAGTTGTTGTTTGAATAATTAGTTTTGGTTGTGACTTAGTGGATTAGGTTATAAGTAATATTATATATGTTGAGGTTGACGATAGAATATCTTTATTTACAAAAAATAATACAAATCAATATTTTTTATAACAATTTTTGTATTTCAATAATCAATCAATTAATTTGCTGTGCTCTGAAATCCTTTTCTTGTCAATTGCAATAGGATGTCTGCTGGAAAACCTGAAACAGATAAAAATAAAATTTTTGATTAATTTTTGGTTAATATATAAAAAGTTTTGGATAGCAAATTTTTATGTCTTATTTTTTTAATTTTATTCAACACCTTTCAAATTTTTTCTACTAAAATTAAAGTTTTTTATTTTTCTTGAAAGCATTTAACTGGTCAATATTCAGTATAAATTTATGAAATCGTAAAAGCAGAGCATCGAGAGCAATATTTTTTTTGCTTTTTTTAATAATACTTTGAATTAAGATCTTGAAAATGAACCTTGAAACTCATAATATATTTAACAGCATATTGGAAAGTGTGACATGTTTCTTTAATAAAAGCAAATAGTAAATATTACAGTATATCATTAAAATACCTTAATAGGCGTATTAAAATTATACAATACGTATTTCTTTTGTTTTTCATCAATCCCATTAAACTTCATAATATTATTTATATTTCAATAGTTTTTATACAAATAAATAGCATTAAGCAGTGCTAGCATTTTTATTTTAGAATTATAATTATTTTCATAATGTTTGGACATTAATTTGATGCTATATACTTCATTTACTTTTCTTGATGAAGTTTATCCTATTCAATGTTACTGTAATTTACAACTTCTTAAAAACAAAATTTTCAGTATTATCAAAAGTAATTGCCTTTGCAATATTTACTATCATTTAGTTTCTTGAAGCTGTAAATTTATTTCACAAAGTATTTTATAGGTTAATTTTCTATTTCAAAAAATAATACAACTGGCATAAAATTGTTGATTAAGTGTATATATTTTTTAAGATTCATTTTTGTATATAACTTTAACTTTGTAAAATGGATTTACGGCGTCAAGAAATTAAATATTAGTAGTACGACATAGCCAATTACTCTTAATATTGAAGATGTTGTTTTAAAGAATTTGTAAATGAAAGTAATAACTTGCATTATTTGTATATTACAACAGTATTTTAATGTAAAAACATGATTGAAAATAGTTACAATTCTAAAATAAAAATGCTAATACTACTTAGTTATTATTTTGTATCATAATTATTGAAATGTGAAATAGATGCTCTTGTTTGATGTTACGTGTGCATAGTATTGACTATTGTATAAAGTTATGCTGAATATTGACCGATTAGATACTTTCAAGTTAACTTTTTCCTGTACAACATGCTATTGAGTCTCTTTGAAATAAAAAATGTCAAAATGTTGAACTAAAATGTTAATGTATAACTAAAATTTGTAAAATATTAATGTCATAAACTAAAATATATCCGTAGACTCGTGTTAAATAGATGAAATAAAACTTATGTAAAAGACCTACTCTATAAAATATTTAAAAATTATTTAAAATGTTTGAGAAGTATACACTAATATTTGCAAAAAAAGATTTCATATCTATAAAAAGAACCAATTCTTACCTGTAAAAGTTTACTCGGTTAAAACTTGGGTATATTTTTTCGAAAATATTTCATCTCTAAATTCAAATCCGTTGTATATTGTCAAAATAATATTCCCTCTTGAATGTTCCAATACTTAACGTTCTAAAATCTTGAAATTCAAATGTGCTGTATGAACATTGTCAGAATGTATCCCTTTTGAATGTTGGAATTCTTATCTCTCTGAAATAAAAAGAATTGTTTTAAAACTTTTTAGATAAATACAAAGTATGAAATATTAAATAGGTAATGAAATTATTTTCAAAATAATATGTATTTAAAGATTGTATATTATTTATCATTCTTATAAAGACATGAATATCAGTCAGATCTAATAATATTTAATTTATAAATAGCTATATTTCTATTACATTGTACTTTTAGATTTGCGCACCTCAAAGAAAATTCTTTAGTTCCATTATATCCATTATATATATAGTTAAATTAATGTATAAAAATAATTTATTTTATATTGTAATAACAGATTTTGATGCTTTAAAATATAGAAATCCTTTAGTATTAAAAAAAGAAATTTTATTATGACAAACAGTAAAAGAAGGTTAGGTACAAAAGAACTTGATTACGATAATCTATAGCGTATTTTTATACTTACCAAAGGAATAACAATTCTGAAATTTTGAAAATAAATATTTTCAACAATCAATCAATATATCAATAAAGAAATTGATAATTGCGTGTGCACATCAAATGTGTGTATAACAAATGTCTAATAATAATGACAACACGTTATCACGCTTTAGGCTGAGATCACATGCGCGAAATAGAGCTGCAGAATAAAGATTGCGTCATGGAGACAACCAATCAGATTGATTCCGCAAATGTGAAAATAGCTCTGATTGGCTGTCTCCATACGGACCTGCTATTCTGCAGCTCTATTCCTAACCATGTAATTTTAGCCTTTACATTAGGCATGCTACTTCAGCTAAACTCTGATGTCAGCGCTAACCAATCACAAACTTTCTTTAAACGGACTTAACCAACTGTAAGCGTCTTATTTCAGTTCGACATTTATTACCATCATCACTTTTTTCTTAAAGAGAAATAAGTGGAAATTAAAAATGCAATAATTGTTATTAAAATTTAAAAATATTTAGTATATTTTTTATTTAATATTATTACGTAAAATGTAATTACTTTTACTGTGTATAAAAACAAACCAAATCAGTATTATATAACCCCAATAACTACGAATATTTTGAAAATTATATTACATTTTTTATAATTTTACTTATAACGATACATACATACATTAAACAAAATTATTGTTGGTGTCAATTCAATAAACTTCAAATAATCTTGATAATTAAAATGATTGTTTGAAGTACATAAACTGAAGCTTTTCTTTGCAAAATAAAATAAAATGAAATGAATAATAGTCATTAAAATAATTTTTTTTTTGTTGCTACTTAATTATAGTTTAAAAATATTATAATAACTAAGAAAAGAAAGAAGGTCTGTTATTGATTAAGGTTACAAAATTAAATTTTAAGTTTAACATTGGAAATCGCAAAAGTTATTTATTGAAACTTATAATTAACAACTTTAAGTTACGATAAACTCATCATGTTATTATATACATGAACTCTTAGTCAGATTTTTATACATTATACATACTTTGATAATCTCACTTAAAAATTTGTCACCAGTCCTAAATATTCTGAAATTATTTACTACTACTAAAAGTCTATTGATTAAGACTACAAAATTAAATTTTAAGTTTAACATTGAAAACCGCAAAAGTTAATTATTGAAACTTATAATTAACAACTTTAAGTTACGATAAACTTATTCATAATTATTAACTCTTAGTCAGACTTTTATACATTGTACATACTTTGATAATCTCACTTAGCAATTCGTCACCAGTCTGAAATATTCTGAAATTATTTCCTACTACTAAAAGTGTAACTTTGCGTGCAGTAATATTTTTCACATTAACGCAAAAAACAAAAGTATTTAAATGTTTTAATGTTTAATAATAAATTCTTCAACAGTATTCTTTAAGAAAATTACAGCAATAACTTTTTTAACACGTTCAAACTCACTGAAAATATTTTTATTATTACACATTCACATATTTATATATTTAATAATAAAATTTTCAATGAATTTCTAATTTTGATTACATTATAGCTAAGCTGTTTTAACACGTAATTATAAATACGTTGAAGGTATTATTATTAAACATTGTCATGATATAACATAATCTATTATACTAAAAGAACATTATTCAAAAATGATGAATCAAAAATAATCTAAATATGTTACTAAAAAGTAATAAAACAGAATGCTATTATTTTTGCATATGAACGTCGAAAAACATTGTGATTTTGAAAAATCGTAAAATTATAAGTTTAATTATCTGGTGCTTTTCGTTTAAGCATTCTTCCTCCATAATAGACTTGTTCGGACGACATTACGTCATGTTCGACATCAGCAATAACGCATGAACTATCTTTGCATGAAATTGTTATCAGTCCTTCTACAAAATAAAATAAAATTAATGATGACAAATGTAAATAGTTACATATACGTATAATTAAGAGTACGTAAAAGAGTAAACATACCATTCCCAACATTTTTAATTTTCCCGATTACTTTAACGTATACACCTTTTTTAATATCAATCGGTACGTAATTGCAAATATGTATGGTAATTTTGTGTACACCATCAGTAATTGCTCCGCAGCCATAACTCATATTTTCGGATCGGCTTGACGATTGCACAAATTTAGTCCTTATATAACCCTCAATAGCTGTAAATAAATAGATTAATGAACATAAAATAAGTATTTAATAAAGCTATATATATATATATATATATATATATATATATATATATATATATATATATATATATATATATATATATATATATATATATATATATAATAAATACTCACCAATTAATCCTGACGCTTCAGTGATTGATTCGAACGTCACCGAGTTAGGTCTCTCAGCAGTAGCATTTTTTAGATTAGGTAAATGATAACCTGTAAATTCAACTACAGTACTTTTTTGAATTATAATCTCGAACGGTACTAAATTCTGATTCTCTTTTAGATAAGTGTTTAGTACAGCTTTGGTATATCCACCTTCAATGTGAATTTTCTGAAACAAATAAAATGAAATGAAAAGAATTAAAAGTTATCAAGAAAGTATACTGTAGTTAGAGAAACATTTATTAAAAATAGTTATCCCGTAAAATTTATTGATAAAATGATTGATGAGAGAGTGTGGGAAATTTATAATGGTGGATTGAAGCAGCGGGTAGATAATCAAACAAGGAATAGAAATGGAAAGAATGCATATTTTAGTTTACCATATGTTAGAGGTTTGTCGGAAAGGATTAGAAGGGTTTTTAGTAAACTTAATATTCAAGTTTTCTTTAGAAATGATAATAATTTAGAAAGGTTATTTAGTAATTGTAAAGACAAGGATGATAAATGTTTGAAATCGGGAGTTGTTTATAAAATTAATTGTAGGGATTGTAATGGTTGTTATATTGGTCAAACGGGTAGATATTTGAAAAAGAGAATATATGAACATCAATATAGTTTACGCAGCTCAAGTTGTACATCGGGTTTGAAAGAACATTGTTTAAATAGTTTGCATTCTTTCGATTTTGGGAGTGTGGATATTTTGGAACAGGGGATTAAGAATAAATATAAGAGGGAAAGCCTTGAAAGTATTCACATTCTAAGAAATCGGAATAATGTAAATTTAATGATAGAGTCAAGTAAATTAGATAGCATTTATCATTCTTTATTAATTTAAGTGAGAATGGCAAGTTGGAGAGGGGAATGTAGCGGGTGGTGGGGTAAGAGAAAAAAGAAGGGGTATGGGTGCATGGTATATAAGGAGGTGTATCGCGGGTTTTATTTCAGTCCCTGAGGAGGAGCCGGAGCAGGCTCGAAACGTCGGACAATGTGGTGGTGGTGGGCAGTCAGATCGTCCTTTGCTAACAAAGTTTTTTCCAGATTTTAATTAAGTTTTTATTTCAGATTCTGCGGGGGTGATTATAAACAAGGGCAATCTGACTGCCATAAATATTAATTATTTTAATTTAATTTGTAAGACTGTAAGACCGATGGAAAAATTCTTATCAGTTGATATTAAATTGCAGTCGACATAAGTAATATTTTTAATGATAAAGTATACTGTAACTTATAAATCAAAAACAAAGGTTTAAATACAATATGCGAAACAATTTGCATTATTAAATCAGTAATTCATTATCATTATAGCACTATCGGTAATCATAATAATATAATGAATTACAGTATCAAAAAAAATTGCTTGTTTTCCCCGAGACAATAAAATCTAATTCAAATATAGAAACTTAAAATGTTATATAAGTAAATTAAAGTGAACGTGTACATACATAAATCAAAAATAAAGGTTCAAGTACATATGCGAAACAATTTGCATTAGTAAATCAGTAGTTCATTGTCATTATAGCACTATAGGTAATCATCATAATAATCATAATAATAATAATGAATTACAGTATTCACCAAATTGCTTTTTTCCCAAGACAATAAAAACCATTTTAAATATAAAAACTTAAAATCTTATTATAAGTAAATTGAAGTATATGTGTGCATACATTTTAAATAATATAATTTTTGTTTCCTTGAAATTAAGAAACTTACCCGATTAATTGTTATTTGTGGTTGGTGCTGCTGAATGAGCTCGTCGCCCCATATCAAGCATTGAACTCTCTTTTTAGAATCATTACTAACAACAAATTTGAATAACTTGTATTTTTTCTGTTGCCCTACTTCCTGAGCAGCACATATTTCGTCAATGTATCCAATCAGCTCTCTGTACTTTTGTAATTTTCAAATAAAGTATTTTATTGTATTATATATAGAATAAAATAAACAATAAAAAATATGTTAAATATTTACTTGACTTACGTCGTTTGATCTTTATCAGTGAGTTCAGCTAAGTCTTCGTCGGAAGAGTATGGCAATTCCATTGTACGTGTGTATTCAAGTACGCACAGTTAAATGAACAAATCCAAAAAAATAAAAATTCCAACCACAAGAAAATAAAATGAGGGCAAGTATCAAATCTGAAAAATAATGATTAAATGATTAAATTAATAATTAATAATGATTAAATTGATCAGTGTAAGCATATACACGTGACAAACATAATTTTTCTACAAATTGTTATAATTTCCAAATTGCTTTTGAAAAATTCTATTTAAAAACTACTACTCAGAAGGTTACTCAAATAAAATTAATAAATAATGATTAAATTGATTAGCGCAAGTATACACGTGGCAAACATAACCTTACTTTCCATACAAAAGATTACAAATCGATTTTTATAAATTCTAATAAAAAACTATTCGAAAGATTACTTAGATAATAATTTAAACAATGATTTTGATATTTACTTACTGTACATTTGTTGAAATAAAACTCGATGTTTGTCGATTCAACGTACGTGCTTATTACCGCACAACAGATCGTACATGCTTATCGCAGAACAAATATGACGACACTGAAGAACTAATACATACTTAATTACATATTCATCATATTCATAAGTAAATTAATCATCATAATAATATAATATAAGGCTGGGATGAGGTAAACTTTAGCGCCATCATCTGGTGATAATAAGATACGAAACCGAAATGTTAAACACATGTACATGTGTGTGTGTGTGTGTGTGTGTGTGTGTGTGTGTGTGTGTGTATGTGTGTGTGTGTGTGTGTGTGTGTGTGTGTGTGTGTGTGTGTGTGTGTGTGTGTGTGTGTGTGTGTGTGTGTGTGTGTGTGTGTGTGTGTGTGTGTGTGTGTGTGTGTGTGTGTAATATTCTCGGCCAATCAGCTAAGATCTTAAGCGAAAAGCTAACCTCACCGTCGACCAATCACGAGCTCCTTTTAAATGGACTTGACCAATCCCAAAGCTTTTATTTCGGCTTCACATTTCCCTCATCATTCTTTTAAGAGAGGATTTAATACAATTAAAATTAAGAAAAATTAACAACTTTAATATTTTAAAATAATTAAAATATTAGTAATAATTAAGTAGCTATTTATAAAATAAACACATGTATCAAAGATGCTTTGCAAAGGTATAGTAGCTATAGAGTCTCGGTGGCAACTGTAGTATAAATAGCTAAAAAGACCGTTGGTAGCGTCGCTTTCTCCTTCTTTGACCGCTTCAGTCCACGATATACAATAGTATGGTATAGTGGAAGAAAGTGGGGACAGAACAGAGTGGAGCGAATAGCATTACTATAATGTATATACAAGCAGATGTTCCGAGCGTAAACGTCCTTGATTATATAATACACGCCCGAGTAGATACGTATATACCTGCTTCAAATCTCAAGAAAAAATTAGTGTTTCTCTTCATTTTTCATCAAATAAAAGTGCAGAATCGGTTTAGTTGGGTTAGGTTACCCCGAAATAAAAAAAATGATTAAAATAGCTCCTCTAGTTGCTGAGGAAATTAAAAGCAAAGATCTGTGCGTTGCGCGCAGCGCGTTCTATTACTATATATATCGGCTCCCCTCAGCCGCCGCGCGCCCCCCGCCATTCCGCCACTTTCGTGCGCTCGGGCGTTTTTGGTCAACTTTGACAGCTGTTTTTAGATATAAAACAGTACTTAATCAAAAATCCAAGATAGACGTTTTATAGTTCATCATTTGAACTTTCAAAATCATTTTTGATAATTGAAATCGGATAACCCGTAGAGCATACAGCCTCGCTCAAAAATAGCCTACACAAAAATTGAAATCGCGATTACGCAACAACTAATAATCGCACAGTCCCTGGTTTCCGCACACATAAAGTACATGTGAATTACTATCAATTCGCCAGAGATATCCGCCACATCTTTAAAAATGGCGGATATATGAATTTTTCAAAAAACGCTCATTTTTTCGGTTTTTCACGTTTTCCTCCGTAACTAATCATCCGATCGATTCGATCATCATCTAGTTTTGTTCGTAATTTCATTTACTACAATTTATCTCATTGGACCATCAAGATCGGTAAACTAGCTTCGGCTATAAAAGCAAAAAACCATAAAAAAGCGCTTTTTTTTGCATTAAATTGTTAATAACAATATATATAGAACGGAGCTGCTAGTCGAGTTTATATACCACTTATACTGTGGATTATTCTGCGTACAACAGCGTTTACGGCTTACTAACAAGATTTCTGGCACGAAAACGCTGATTTTTTTCTCTATTGACTGGCCTATAAGGATACATTATTAACTCTTATTAGCGGTGTAAGGTGTTTCTCTTGCTTGGGCACATTTGAATATTTCGAGGGATCCCGTTCAAGTAGGGATAGACAATTAACGTTAATTCGCTGCGTAAGCCACTTCGCGCCACTGGATCCAATTCAACTTTTCGAAGGATTATCCAAAGGACATGGAGCCGACAAAAATCGAAGAAATATAAAAAAACAAACTGCCTTCTAGCAAACATTGCAATGGAACTGCTAGATGGACTTAACGGGTACTTGCGTCTCGTATGATACTTTTTCAAAGCCCTGATACATATTGAACTATTTATATAATTGTCCTACGAAAGTAAGACTAACGCAGATCGATTAATCATAAAATAAAGAAATTGTGTTTTCATAGAGCATCTATATCGACGCAAACCGTTCAAGTAAGGATATATTATTAACTCTTATTCGCGTCGTAAGCCTTGCCTCGAGAATGGGCACACCTGAACTTTTCGAGGGATTATACTAAAGACACGGGACCGACAAAAATCGAACAAATATAAAAACCAAACTGCCTTCTAGCAAACATTGCAATGGAACTGCTAGATGAACTTAACAGGTACTTATGTCTCCTATAGCAGTGTTTCAAAGTGCTGATACTTCTTGAACGTTTTATGTAATTGTCCTACGATAATGAGACGCACGCAGATCGATTCATCAATGAATAAAGAAATTGTGTTTTGGTACAGCATCTCGATCGCCGCAATCCCGTTCAAGTAAGGATACACAATTAGAATTTATCTTGGCGTAAGCTGTTTCCCTTGTTTGGGCCCAGTTGAACTTTTCGAGTGATTATCCTGAGGCCATGGGACCGACAGAAATCGAATGGAAGTAAAAAAACAATTTGACTTCTACAGAGATATTGCAATGGAACTGCTAGATGGACTTAACGGGTACTTGCATCTCATATGGCCCTTTCCCAAATGCTATATTTCTTGAACTTTTAATATAAATGTTCTACGACAATGAGACTCAGGCTGATCGATTCCGCATTAAATAAAGAAATTTGATTTTCATAGAGAATATTCGTCGCCGCTATCTCATTTAAGTAAGGATACATTATTAGCTCTTATTAGCGGTGTAAGGTGTTTCTCTTGCTTGGGCACATTTGAACATTTCGAGGGATCCCGTTCAAGTAGGGATAGACAATTAACGTTAATTCGCTGCGTAAGCCATTTCGCGCCACTGGGCCCACTTCAACTTTTCGGAGGATTATCCCAAAGTCATCGGACCGACAAAAATCGAAGAAATATAAAAAAACAAATTGCTTTCTAGCAAACATTGCAATGGAACTGCTAGATGGACTTAAAAGGTACTTGTGTCTCGTATGACCCTTTTTCAAAGCCCTGATACTTCTTGAACTATTTATATAATTGTCCTACGATAATGAAACGCACCCAGATCGATTAATCAATGAATAAAGAAATTGTGTTTTCATAGAGCATCTATATCGAAGCAACCCCGTTCAAGTAAGGATAGACAATTAACGTTAACTCGCTGCGTAAACCATTTCACACCACGGGGCCCACTTCAACTTTTCGAAGAAATATAAAAAATACTTCAAAAATCGAAGAAATATAAAAAAACATACTGACTTCTAGAAAACACTGCAATGGAACTGCTAGATAGACTTAACTGGTACTTGTGTCTCGTATGGCAGCGTTTCAAAGTCCTGATACTTCTTCAACTTTTTATATAATTGTCCTACGATAATGAGACGCACACAGATTGTTTAGTCAATGAATAAAGAAATTGTGTTTTCATAGAGCATCTCTATCGCCGCAATCCCGTTCAAGTAAGGATACACAATTAGAATTTATCTTGGCGTAAGCTGTTTCCCTTGTTTGGGCCCAGTTGAACTTTTCGAGTGATTATCCTGAGGCCATGGGACCGACAGAAATCGAATGGAAGTAAAAAAACAATTTGACTTCTACAGAGATATTGCAATGGAACTGCTAGATGGACTTAACGGGTACTTGCATCTCATATGGCCCTTTCCCAAATGCTATATTTCTTGAACTTTTAATATAAATGTTCTACGACAATGAGACTCAGGCTGATCGATTCCGCATTAAATAAAGAAATTTGATTTTCATAGAGAATATTCGTCGCCGCTATCTCATTTAAGTAAGGATACATTATTAGCTCTTATTAGCGGTGTAAGGTGTTTCTCTTGCTTGGGCACATTTGAACATTTCGAGGGATCCCGTTCAAGTAGGGATAGACAATTAACGTTAATTCGCTGCGTAAGCCATTTCGCGCCACTGGGTCCAATTCAACTTTTCGAAGGATTATCCAAAGGACATGGAGCCGACAAAAATCGAAGAAATATAAAAAAACAAACTGCCTTCTAGCAAACATTGCAATGGAACTGCTAGATGGACTTAACGGGTACTTGCGTCTCGTATGATACTTTTTCAAAGCCCTGATACATATTGAACTATTTATATAATTGTCCTACGAAAGTAAGACTAACGCAGATCGATTAATCATAAAATAAAGAAATTGTGTTTTCATAGAGCATCTATATCGAGGCAAACCGTTCAAGTAAGGATATATTATTAACTCTTATTCGCGTCGTAAGCCTTGCCTCGAGAATGGGCACACCTGAACTTTTCGAGGGATTATACTAAAGACACGGGACCGACAAAAATCGAACAAATATAAAAACCAAACTGCCTTCTAGCAAACATTGCAATGGAACTGCTAGATGAACTTAACAGGTACTTATGTCTCCTATAGCAGTGTTTCAAAGTGCTGATACTTCTTGAACGTTTTATGTAATTGTCCTACGATAATGAGACGCACGCAGATCGATTCATCAATGAATAAAGAAATTGTGTTTTGGTACAGCATCTCGATCGCCGCAATCCCGTTCAAGTAAGGATACACAATTAGAATTTATCTTGGCGTAAGCTGTTTCCCTTGTTTGGGCCCAGTTGAACTTTTCGAGTGATTATCCTGAGGCCATGGGACCGACAGAAATCGAATGGAAGTAAAAAAACAATTTGACTTCTACAGAGATATTGCAATGGAACTGCTAGATGGACTTAACGGGTACTTGCATCTCATATGGCCCTTTCCCAAATGCTATATTTCTTGAACTTTTAATATAAATGTTCTACGACAATGAGACTCAGGCTGATCGATTCCGCATTAAATAAAGAAATTTGATTTTCATAGAGAATATTCGTCGCCGCTATCTCATTTAAGTAAGGATACATTATTAGCTCTTATTAGCGGTGTAAGGTGTTTCTCTTGCTTGGGCACATTTGAACATTTCGAGGGATCCCGTTCAAGTAGGGATAGACAATTAACGTTAATTTGCTGCGTAAGCCATTTCGCGCCACTGGGCCCACTTCAACTTTTCGGAGGATTATCCCAAAGTCATCGGACCGACAAAAATCGAAGAAATATAAAAAAACAAATTGCTTTCTAGCAAACATTGCAATGGAACTGCTAGATGGACTTAAAAGGTACTTGTGTCTCGTATGACCCTTTTTCAAAGCCCTGATACTTCTTGAACTATTTATATAATTGTCCTACGATAATGAAACGCACCCAGATCGATTAATCAATGAATAAAGAAATTGTGTTTTCATAGAGCATCTATATCGAAGCAACCCCGTTCAAGTAAGGATAGACAATTAACGTTAACTCGCTGCGTAAACCATTTCACACCACGGGGCCCACTTCAACTTTTCGAAGAAATATAAAAAATACTTCAAAAATCGAAGAAATATAAAAAAACATACTGACTTCTAGAAAACACTGCAATGGAACTGCTAGATAGACTTAACTGGTACTTGTGTCTCGTATGGCAGCGTTTCAAAGTCCTGATACTTCTTCAACTTTTTATATAATTGTCCTACGATAATGAGACGCACACAGATTGTTTAGTCAATGAATAAAGAAATTGTGTTTTCATAGAGCATCTCTATCGCCGCAATCCCGTTCAAGTAAGGATACACAATTAGAATTTATCTTGGCGTAAGCTGTTTCCCTTGTTTGGGCCCAGTTGAACTTTTCGAGTGATTATCCTGAGGCCATGGGACCGACAGAAATCGAATAGAAGTAAAAAAAAACAATTTGACTTCAACGGAGATATTGCAATGGAACTGCTAGATGTACTTAACGGATACTTGCATCTCGTATGGCCCTTCACCAAATGCTATACTCCTTGAACTTTTAATATAAATGTCCGACGATAATGAGACTCAGGTAGATCGATTCGGCATTAAATAAAGAAATTTTGTATTCCCGTTCAAGTAATGATACTCAATTAACGTTTATTCTCGGCGTAATTTGTTTCTCTTGTCTGGGCCCAGTTGAACTTTTCGAGGGAGTATCCTGAGAACATGGGACCGACAGAATTCGAAGTAAAAAAACTATTTAACTTCTTCGCAGACATTGCAATTCATAATTAAATTATTATTTTACAAATATTTAATATTTATTTGTTATTTTAAAATACTGTATTTCTTATAGTATTTCCACGGCGTCGAAGAGAAAAACTAAAATTTGTGAATGGACTATACTTGTGAATTTCATAAAATATCGATAATGCCGAGCAGACAGTTATAGTCAGGCTCATCTTGCATGAAAAGTTGCTGAATCCGATATCACCACAACAGTTAAGGCATTTTCAAAGTCGAATACGTTGATCAATGGCCTCCGTTACGTTTGCCTTTAACAAATTAATTTGAATTGATTATAGCCCTATATTAACTATGGTGTGTATCAATTTCGCAGCTTAGCGATACGGTACCATTTGTCAAACATGTACATTCCCGTACCAAAACTATATACTCTTTATTGTTGCTGTAATTAGCAGTTGAAAACTAAAAAATTAATTTTTTTACTTACTAGTCGACGAACCGATGTGTAGAAACATTCAAATGAAATAGCTTAAATTACAACACCTAGACGCCCCATTGGACGCGTTACGACACCTAGATGTCAAAAACTATGGAGTTCACCACCAAGATTACATCATTGGCCCCTCCGAACACATAGACCACCCACTGGATGCGCCAGGATATCTAGATGTAAAAAAACTACGAAGCGCACAATCTATACTCCATCATCGGCCACCCCGAACACATAGACACCCCATTGGATGCGCCAAGACACCTAAAGGTAAAAAAAACTACCAAGCGCACGACCTAGACTCCATCGTCAGTTACACAGAACACCTAGAGCACCCATTGGATGCGCCAATACACATAGAGGTAAAAAAAAAACTACAAAACGTACCATCTAGACTCCATCACCGGCCACCCCGAACACCTAGACCCCCCATAGGATGATCTATGACACCTAGAAGTAAAAAACTACGAAGCGCACCACCTAGACTCCATCATCGGTCACCCTTAACACCTAGGCCCTCCATTTGATGTACTACGTCACCTAGACGTGAAAAACTACGGAGCGCACGACCTAGACTCCATCATCGGTCACTCCGAACACCTAGAGCCCCATTGGATTTTCCAGGATACCTAGAGATAAAAAAAAACTACGAAGCGCACCATCTAGGCACCATCATCGGCCACCTCGAACACCTAGACCCCCCATAGGATGAACTACGATACCTAGATGTAAAAAACTACGAAGCGCACCATCTAGACTCCATCATCGGTCACCCTTAACACCTAGAACCCCCATTTGATGCACTACGTCACCTAGACGTAAAAAACTGCGGAGCGCACGACCTAGACTCCATCATCTGTCACTCCGAACACCTACAGGCCCCATTGGATACGCTACGACACCTAGACGTAAAAAAACTACGGAGCGCACGACCTAGACTCCATCATCTGTCACTCCGAACACCTGGGCCCTTCATTTGATGTACTACGTCACCTAGACGTGAAAAACTACGGAGCGCACGACCTAGACTCCATCATCGGTCACTCCGAACACCTAGAGCCCCATTGGATTTGCCAGGATACCTAGAGATAAAAAAAAACTACGAAGCGCACCATCTAGGCACCATCATCGGCCACCTCGAACACCTAGACCCCCCATAGGATGAACTACGATACCTAGATGTAAAAAACTACGAAGCGCACCATCTAGACTCCATCATCGGTCACCCTTAACACCTAGAACCCCCATTTGATGCACTACGTCACCTAGACGTAAAAAACTGCGGAGCGCACGACCTAGACTCCATCATCTGTCACTCCGAACACCTACAGCCCCCATTGGATACGCTACGACACCTAGACGTAAAAAACTACGGAGCGCACGACCTAGACTCCATCATCTGTCACTCCGAACACCTAGAGCCCCCATTGGATACGCTACGACACCTAGACGTAAAAAACTACGGAGCGAACCACCTAGACAACATCATCGGCCACCCCGAACATCTAGACACCCCATTGGATGCGCTACGACACCTAGACGTAAAAATCGACAGAGTGCACCACCAAACTTACAACGGGCTGTTACATCGCACGTTGTTGTGCGCCGAGGCATACGGTATGACACTTGGATGATATTCAATCGTTGCCTGCCGCTGCGCCGCGCCGTTGGTCGTCGCGCATCGGTGCGTCAAACGATGGGGAGAGAAAGGATGAGCGAGAAAGAGGTGGAGAGGGGGAGAGAGAGGGAGGGATAGAGAGAGAGAAAAAGAGTGGGAGTAAGAGAGATGGAGGGAGAGACGGGGGGAGTGAGAGAGGGAGAGAAGTCTTGTCTATCTACGACAAGACTCGTCTCCGGCGAGGACGCCGACAACGGAGCAACTGCAGCTCGCCGTCCTCCTCCTGTGCGTATATGAATATTTAGATAGACTTCGAGATTACGCGATTTCCTCAGCACGTAGCGAAACACTGCGCCGTCGAGCCGTACTCGCGCCGTCGTGTACCACGTGTGAGGACGTAGTGCTTCCCATTACATAGCCGCAGGAGGTTGGCAACGTTTGTAATATTGTTCTTATTTTACCGGCAATAAAAGCCAAATTTATTTCGAACGCGCGACTTTTTATTTCGCGCGCCCATCTCTTCTAAATTTTTCCCTTCCAGCAAGTGGTCGGTGGTGCGCATACCACCGCCTTCGCGGGCACGTTGGGCGACGAAGCGCGCGTGCAGTAAGAGTAGCCGAGAAGATATGTTATTAACAGAAGATAAATAATGCAAAGACGGATAATTTATGATAGAGAATGCTTTACGTCATATTCTAACTCGTACCCTTTTCCAACCATGACGAAATAAAAATAACAGTAAACAGCCGTTCGACAAATTAGTGCTATACTTTACTTTTTCATATGAGATGATTCTTGTTTTCGGTTATTGTTATTACCCTGTTGAAGATATCCATGTAGATTTTACACTGATTTCCACATGGAATCTATACGGATTCCATATGGATTCCACGTGGATTCCATGTGGAAATCAGTCCCAAATCGTCCTGTGGATTTCCACATGGAATTCCATATAGATTTCTATATGAAATTTTCTACAAACATTTGTAAAACAAAATCCGTATGGATTTCCATGTAGATTTCCATGGGGAAATCCAGGTAAAAACGACATGATCTATATATAGATTTCCATATGGATTTCCATATAGATTTCCATATGGTAATTTCAATGTTTATAAAAATTTTTATTTATAATATTGTTATATTTTTTTTACTAGGATACATATTTTTGACAACAAGTACTGTAGAATCTTTTCGAAGAATTACATAAGATGAAATTATATTTTATAATTTTTTGTGCTTTACTGGAATGGTAAAAAACGTATCCCTAGTAAAAAAATATAAAAATTTTATAAATAAACATTTTTATAAACATTTAAATTACTACATGGAAATCCATATGGAAATCTATATGGATCATGCCGTTTTTACCTGGATTTTTCCATGGAAATCTACATGGAAATCCATACAGATTTTGTTTTACAAATGTTTGTAGAAAAATTCGTATAGAAATCTATATGGAATTCCATGTGGA
This sequence comes from Torymus aiolomorphi, assembly GCA_036365515.1. Taxonomy (NCBI): domain Eukaryota; kingdom Metazoa; phylum Arthropoda; class Insecta; order Hymenoptera; family Torymidae; genus Torymus; species Torymus aiolomorphi. Next base: position 221,702,765 of record CM070874.1, read on the forward strand.
AATTCACAGGACGATTTGGGACTGATTTCCACATGGAATCCACGTGGAAACCATATGGAATCCGCATAGATTCCATATGGATTCCATATGGATTCCATGTGGAAATCAGTGTATAATCCACATGGATATTTTCAATAGGGTATGCATAATAATAGTAATAAGCGAATAATAATAGTAATCATTAATAGAATAAGAGTTTTTAATGTAATAATACTGAAAGCGATCTCGTAAAATTTTAATATCTTTATTTAAATTATTATGGTATATCTTTCTTTTCGTTGATTATCCATCTTCAATTCCAAAGAAAACGCAGAACGAACATATTGGCGACATATCTGAGCAATGCACATCAGATAGTTATGTAAACAGAGCAAGTAACCTATTCTTTCTGACACGGCGAGAAGTTGCGCGTGTCATTTCATTCCTCTATTCCAACCCTACCGAACGTTTGAAGCCTCATCCACATTTCTTTCCGTTTTCATCGCAAGATTTATGATTTTGTACATCTATTTAGAAGTAACGCATTTACAGAGTTGATACGAAAAACACCTACTCTCAATTCTTTTTTTCTGTTCTTTCTAAAAATGTATAAGTAAAGTTCGAAAAAAAAAATTTTTCCGGGCATAAAATTTCATAACTTCGTTAATACTGATTCTATCGCAGAATAGATGCAACCAATCGATAGACGAGCTTAAAGAACCTAAAATGCCGACTACACGGTATCGATATTTCAATTCAATCATTTATTATAATGTTTAAAAGTGGTGCATTGGTGAATTGTCACTCGGTATTATAAATTATACATGGTATCATCAAGCAGATATAATAATTTTTTCTGAAACTTATACTTTAAATTCAGATACATTTAATATTGATCAATTTAAAATAATATATAGATCTGATTGTAATAATCAAAGAAAGAAAGGAATAATTTGTTTTGCTAAAAAAAACCGCTGTCAATTCATTGGCACGTACCTTCTTCAAACTTAATTTATTGATTCCTTTAATTAATTTTTACTTCTAATATTTAAAATTTAATACTTTATCTTGTACGGCTAGACTAACTAGGAGGGGGTCATGGGTCTGGCTTCAGCTTAAACTGTGCGTTATATCTTTTTCCGTAATGAACCGATTTTTTTGGGCAACGAACTTGATCTGAAGATATATAAAAGCTACATCTGTGCCAAATTTCAGGACGATTGGGTAATCTTTGCTCTTGTTATCGTGCGACAACGAAAACGCAAATTTTTTCTAAAATAATTTTTTTCTAAAAATTTTCTTCTATAAATTTAATAAGTGGTTAAAATTTTAAATCGATAAATAAAATATTTTTTGAGAAATTAATTTATGAAATATAAAAAAGTTTTCCTTAATAACAAATGACAAACTGAAGATATTTTAAATTTTAAAAAAGGAAAATATAGGTAATTTAAATACCTTTCAAGAAAAGTTTATTATATTATGTAATAATGACTGTAAGATATGAAAATATCAAAAAATCTGAAAATTCAAAATTCGTTTCTGGAAAATAATTTTTTTTCTAAAAAACAAATGAAGATAATCTCTTGAAGTTTTAACCACATATAGTCTTCAATTAGTGTAATAACTGGTTATTTATTTCAAGTCGATAAATAAATTATTTTTTGAGAAATTAATTTATGAAATATAAAAAAGTTTTCCTTAATAACAATTGACAGAGCAAAGATATTTTAAATTTTAAAAAAGGAAAATATAGGTAATTTAAATACCTTTCAAGAAAAGTTTATTATATTATGTAATAATGACTGTAAGATATGAAAAAATCAAAAAATCTGAAAATTCAAAATTCGTTTTTGGAAAATAATTTTTTTTCTAAAAAACAAATGAAGATAATATCTTGAAATTTTAACCACATATAGTCTTCAATTAGTGTAATAACTGGTTATTTATTTCAAGTCGATAAATAAATTATTTTTTGAGAAATTAATTTATGAAATATAAAAAAGTTTTCCTTAATAACAATTGACAGAGTGAAGATATTTTAAATTTTAAAAAAGAAAAATATAGTTAATTTAAATGCCTTTCAAGGAAAGTTTATTATATTATGTAATAATGACTGTAAGATATGAAAAAATCGAAAAAACTAAAAATTCAGAATCGTTTTCTGGTTATAAAACAAAAGAAAATCAATAAAAACTCAAATCCATCAGGGTACTTTTCTTTTCCCGCGAGACAAAGAGAATAAGCTTTACCCGCCGAAAATCGGTCGATTCGTTTCGGAGATATGAAGAGTTCAAATACACACACACACACACACACACACGCACACACACTCATACGACCACGAAAACAAAAATGATCAAAATCAACTAATATACACATATATCGCCTTAAAACATCTTTTTGAACATTTCTTTTTTCGAAAATTTTTTTCACCGTCACTAAGCTTCCTCTATGAGGAAGCAAAATTGTATATAATATAATAAAACATGAAACGTATAATTGCTATGAAAATGATAATTTACAGCATATCGACTTAATTTTGATTCAAATAAATAATAATTTAATTCTTACTGGCTACAAATCACCATCTGTTGACAAAAATATATTTGAAACAAATATAGACAAACTTGACATATCTAAATTTATTAATAATAATATAATCCAACATGGCACCGGGAGGCAAGGAGCCGCCCGATACCATCCTCACTAAATTCTACAAATGCCACCCAACATTAAAAGTAGGAGCGGTATTGTGTTTATTGTGTGAAAATTTTTATCACACTAATGAAATAGTGACAAAGTATAATGCAGGATGTCCAGTGAAACTCATTAGTAATTCACTAATGATTTGCCAGGACCATCCCAACGTGGCTTTAACCTCAAACTTGCCATATGGCGCGCTAAGCAGCGAGGCCAAGCAATTAATAGCACAGATCAAACTTACAACGAAAGAGCAAATCAAACAAGAAATAATCAGTGAAATAAATCTGGAAATACTCAACAACAAACAACAAGGCCATAACGAGATAATCTACGAAGAGTTTAATGAAATTGAATCGCTAAAAATAGAAAACCAACTGCTAAAACAGCTAAACTTCGAATTACAAGATAAAAACAAAATCTTAAACGAATTACTTACCAAGGAAAAACAGGGCAAAAACAATAACTCCAAGACCTACGCAGAAGTTACATTTAAGGAAAAACCAAAAAGCAAAAGAGTGCCAAAATTGATTATTAAAAAAACAGACAAGAAAGACAGCACTGACTTAGAAAAGACAGTCTTACAACATTTAACTCAAGATAAAACAATTCAAACAAAAAGTGTAGCATGCAAGAACAATGATACAGTTATTATAAACTGCATGAATGAGGAAAATATTAATTCACTTGTGAATACACTGGGAGAAAAACTGTCAAGCAATTTTAAAATAGAAAAAGAGCAAATTAACAAACCTAAACTAAAGGTAATTGAGATTGATATTGATAATAGTGATGATAGTGAGATCGAACTAGACATTAATCAGAGAAATTTTAATAACATTGAAGACAAATGCAAAGTTCTTCACGTATACAAGAACGAAAGAACAAATAGAAAATGTGCAATTATTGAGGTAACATCTAATATTTATAAACTTATTAAAGATAACAAGAGCAGATTATTTGTCGGACACCAAAGTTGTAGAGTTTATGACATAATAAACACTACTCCGTGCAATAAATGTTCGAGATTCGGGCATAGCAGTAAAAAATGTACCAACAGTGCTACGTGTAATAAGTGTGCAGAAGCCCACGAAACCTCTAAGTGTGCAAGTATAACAAATAAATATGCAAACTGTGACTATAGTAATAAAAAGTTCAATACCAAATATAATATTAACCACAGTGCAATTGATAGTGAGCTTTGTGAAATATTAAAATCAAAAATCAAAAAATACATTGAAATGACTGATTACCCGACGCAACCTACCTACCCGAGATTCTTTGGTAAGGTAGAAAAACTACAATATCAGCGGACGGCACCGATTAGGAGAGCGAGACTTACGAGTACTGACTCGTCAACTTCGCAAGCATCACGTAACATGGAGAATACAACACCAATACGAAACCTGGTGACAGCAACTTCAACTAACCAAAATGGATAGCAGTGTTAATATAATTGATGATTTACAAAACAATATAATTTATAGAGACTGTAAATGCGATAACATTGGTGAACTAAACAAACGTATGGCTTTAGAGAAGGAAGTAATTTTGAATGTAAATATTAGAGGCCTAAATGCAAATTTTAATAACTTACTTGTATTCATTAAAAACCTTGTTATAAAGCCATGCATTATAGTTTGTAGTGAAACCAGAAAACTTGAACACACTGAATCTTTTAACATAGCAGGGTACAAAATGTACTATAATCACGGTAATATTAATCAAAATGATGGCCTGGTAGTTTACATAAGTGAATACATTAATGAAACTACAGAAATTTTAGATATAAATAACCTCAAAATAATTAATACAAAAATTGCAATAGAAAATGATAAAGAAATAATATTATCTGCATTATATAGATGCCACAATATAAAAAAGACTGAATTCATTATAAATCTCAAAAAATTAATAGAGCATAACAAAATATATAAAAATAACCTGATCATGGGAGATTTTAACTTTGACATTTTAAATCAAGAATTTTTACATATACTCTTGGAAGATGGTTATTGTCCAGGCTTTTGTAATATTACCAGACCATCTGATAAAACAGGTAACTCAGGAACTTGCATAGACAATATTTTTATTAAATTAGATAAAATAGCCTATAAAACATTCACACTCAGAGTACCACTAACAGACCATTTCCCACTATTTATGTCATTAAATAAGATAAGAACAATTGAAAATGTACATAATAGAAATAGCATAAATCACAGTAAACTCAAGGCAGTTGCCTCCACTATAAACTGGAGTGAATTGTCACAAATAAACAACACGAATATTGCTTTAAATAACCTGATTGATAAAATAAAAATATGTCTTAGCAAAGTTGAAATTACCAAAAAAACAAATAATACTAACTACAAGAAACCAAGGAAAGATTGGGTAACAAAGGCAATTATGATATCATGTAAAACCAAAGAAAAACTATATAAATTATGGAAAAAAGATCCTAATAATAATAGAAAAAGAGAAGAATATAGGAAATTTACGAATATCCTTAAGGATATTATAATTAAAGCAAAGGAATTGTATGACAAAAAACTTATAGAATCAAGCATGAATAATATGAAGAGTATGTGGAATGTGATTAATCAAAAACTAGGAAAAAATAGTAAAAAGAAAAATAACATCAACTATGTAATAGAAAACAACAAGAAAATATCAGAGCCTAAAGAAATTGCTGAGCATTTGAACAAATATTTTTGTAACATCGGCAAAAAGTTAAGTGATAAAATAAATCCCCCGGTAAATGAGGAAATTAAACTCCCTCCAATGAACAGCAAAAGTATATTCTTTGAGCCAACAAACCAGCATGAAATAGAAAATATCATAAATAACATGGAAAACAAAAATGGAGGAAATGATAATATTAATGCCAAGACATTAAAAACCCTGGTCGAATTCTTAGTAGACCCCCTAACCCACATCTTTAACCACTGTATAGATAAGGCCATATGGCCAGATGCCTTGAAAATAGCAGATGTAATACCCTTACATAAATCAAAAGAAAAGCATATTGCCAATAATTACAGACCTATATCTCTTATTTCTAATATAGCAAAAGTACTAGAAAAAATAATTCATAAAAGAATAATTACTTTTATCAACAAATGTGAAATACTTGCCAAAAATCAATATGGTTTTAGGAAAAACAAGAGTACAAAAGGTGCGCTAACACTAATATCAAATGTAATATATGGTAAGTTAGATAAGAGTACACCAATTGCCATAATTTTTTTGGACCTCGCCAAAGCTTTTGATACTGTAAATCATCAAATATTACTAGATAAACTATATAATTACGGTGTCAGAGGAAGTGCCCATAATCTAATAAAAAGTTATTTAGATAACAGACTACAAAAAGTAAAATTAAATAATGCAACAAGTCATCTCGAATCTGTCAACGTCGGTGTTCCACAAGGAGCAATTCTGGGACCACTGCTCTTCTTACTATATATCAACGACCTGCTACTTGATATCCCGGAAGATACGCTAGTCTCATACGCAGATGACACAGCAGTAGTGACGTCGGCTAAGACGTGGAAAGAAGTTGAAACCAAAATGAACGAAACACTACTCAAAATATCAGTATGGCTAGCTCTTAACAAGCTTTCCTTAAACACGGACAAAACAGTATACATTGAATTTGGGAATCAAGTTGACAGCACACCAAAAAATTTAGACATAAATATACAAGGCACAAAAATCAAAAGAGTTGATAATACCAAATATTTAGGTATATCTTCGATAGTTACATGAGATGGAACGAACACTGCCAATATATATACAACAAAACGAAATATCTCATTTTCGTATTCTATAAGCTATCAAAACTTATGACGACTGATACTCTAAGGATGATTTATTACGCCCTCTTTCACAGCATAATTTCATATGGAATTATAGCATGGGGAGGAGCTTATTCTAACAGTAAAAACCTGCTCATTAAACTACAGAACAGAATACTTAAAATAATCAATAAAAACAAATTTGCAGTCGACAAAAATCCTATGAGCATAGATCAAATTTTTACTTATGAATCACTGTCTTATCATTACGAAGTCTTACAGTCAGCATACATAAATTCCAATAGCAACACTAGAAACAGAAGTATACAGATTCCAAAAAGATACTTGACCGTTAGCATTAAGAACAGTTATATTAGAGCAATAACACATTTCAATAACCTACCAAATGATTTAAAAACAATTAGAAACAAACTAAGCAGAAAACTAAAACTAAAGCAATGGATACGAGAATGTACCTGATGCATCAAGAGTATAAAAATTTTGATAGTTATTAATGTTAAAAATATATATAAATTGTTACTAATTTTAAACACTGTTAAATTTTCATACAAATTTTATAAACACATACCAAAAATGAGAGTGGGCTCTGCTTAATACTCCTAGGAATATTAAGCTGCTGCAACTCTCATAGCTACTACTCAAATTATTAATCATAAGTAAATATTAACCAAATGAATTTTAGGTTAAGTTAGTTTTAGTATGCCGGACCAGCGAACAGGAATTTTTCCTCTGCTGGATTACATTGTACTTACTTTGTAATATAAACTATGTATAATGGTTACAAACTTGTAATTTTTTGTACTTTACTCTGGTTTAAATAAAATAAAAAATAAAAAATAAAAAAAATCTTTATTGGAGATTTCAATTTCAACGTTAATTTAGAATATTCATATTTAGAAAATTTTTAAGGAATAAAAATTTATCAAGTGCATTACCAAATAATATATCGACAACAAATTTGAATACACAAATTGATGTTATATTTATTTCAAACAATATAAAAAATTATAAAGCAGGAGTATATGAATTTTTTTTCAGATCATAAGCCAATTTTCATTGGAATAAACAATTTAATAAATAATATTAATAATTTTTTTTTCTACGAGGGAAACAGTGAAATCTTGCATCAGTCCGGTGGACCAACTGTTCCACGGGACCGCCTGGGCCGCATATCCATGCCTGCCCAGGAGATACCGCGCGAGGTTCCGCACTCCCGCGGTATGTGGGATTCCTACCCACTAAAACACTAACCCTTCATACTCTGCACTACTGTGCAGACCCTCCCCAGGCACCGTTTTACACATTACTTCAGGGGAGGGCTTACTTTGCCTGAGCGGCTTCTTCTCTCTTCAGATCGGCCCTTAAGCCCAGCAGGGGTCTTTTTTTTCTTTTTCTCCGTGAACAGCTACGACGCCCTGCGGACGGCCGATCTGCTGTTCTCGTCTGCCCTTTTTTGGCGCAAGATCACCTCCACGTAGGAGGCGACTTCCGCCCATTGTTGAGGACCTTAGAACATCAGCCTGACTATATTGGCAGGTGATATGCAACCAAGGTCTCTCTCTAATGCCCCCCTTTCAGTAGGCACAGCCTGGATCCGCGACTTTACCCATCTTATGTAGGTATGCGCGGAACAGACCGTGCCCCGTCAAGAATTGGGTGAGTTAGTAATTTACTTCACCCTCTTATCGGAACAGCCAGGTGTCCACTTGTGGGATCAGCCTGGCCGTCCACCTTCCTTTAGTGGAGGATTCCCACCGATGCTGCCAAACCTGGATGGTGTTGGCCCTGGCCGTTGGGTGGACCTCCACTACTCCAAGAGCAGGCTTCTGCTGTTAGACGAAGCGTCTCTCCAGTGCTAGAAGGTCGATGGGTATTACCCCAGCGACCACTAATATTGCGGGCTCGGAGACCGTGCGGTAAGAGCACGCGATTCGGAGTGCTGCTCTCCGTTGCACTGCGGCGAAACGCTTCCTGTGCACGTCTTTCCGCAGCACATCGGCCCAGACTTCCGCTCCGTACAGCATGACGGCTTCGGCGGCACGCATGAGTAGGCGCCTTTTACAAGGCCGGGGGCCGGTGGTATTGGCCATGTGCCTACTCAGCGAGGATGTTACTGCTGCCGCCTATTCCGTCACTATTGTGAGGTGTTCCCTGAAGGTGAGCTTGTTAACAAGCGTCATCCCCAGGTACCTCACCGCGCTTTTTGCCTGGACCGTCGCGTCTCCTACTTGGAAGGGGCACATGGTATTGATGTGCCTCTTCGTAAGAAGCACGACCTCCGTTTTCTTTGTGGCTAATTTAAGCCCGCGATCCTCCAGCCAGGAGAAAACTGAACGCATTACCCGGTTGAGTAGCAGCTTAGCGAGGTCAACGTCTCTGGCTACGATGACCACCGCTATGTCGTCAGCGTACCCAACCAGGAAGGTGCCCTCGGGCATTTCCATGCGCAGGATCCCGTCGTAGGATACATTCCATATGTCGAGACCCAGCATGGAGCCCTGAGCTATCCGAGATGTTCTTTTCCTCTTTATTGGTCCATCCTCCGTGTCGTAAATTATCGAGCGGTCCCTCAGATAATCCCCAAGAATACGTAGAACATACGCAGGAATATCAGTAGTATACATCCTACTATAGCGAGTCGACGACGCATGAGTCACCGGCCCGTTCCGGGACGCGGCACCTTTGTTTTGATAAATATGGTAATTAACTCATGTTTAATTGCTTTTTAATGGTTTGTTTATATAAACAAAAATAAATAAACGTGTTTGTTTATGTTTATTTACATAAAAAATCAATTAAACACACATTAACTACATGTAATGTTTATGAAAAACATAAATAACGCGTGTAATTAATCAGTGTTTTATTGCTTGTTATGATTGTTTATATAAACAAACCATTAAAAAGCATTTAAACATACATTAATTACCGTGTTCATCAAAAAACAAAGGTGCCGCGTCCCGGGACGGGGCGGTGACTCATGCGGTACAAGTCTGCGACAGCTATCCCGGTATAGCGTAATACATTTGAGACTGTATCAGCATGGTACAGTGGGGCACGATTGAACTCGTGCTCTGTATAGCGCGTTCTTTTCGAAGAGTATATGAGCATGCTATAGTGGCGGCAGCTGAGCGAGCTCGACCCCCCTGTCGCAGCAGCCGAAAGCCAGCGTCTGCAAATCCTTACCTTGCGGAGACCTTGGTGACGTCACGATTTTTATCGAGTATAGCTGCGATAATTGTGCATGTATGATAGCCTCCCACCGCGGGCGTGTGTGTGTGAATGTGTGTGTGTGTGTGTGTGTGTGTGTGTGCGTGTGTGTGTGTGTGTGGGTGTGGGTGTGTGTGTGTGTGTGTGTGTGTGTGTGTGTGTGTGTGTGTGTGTGTGTGTGTGTGTGTATGTGTGTGTGTGTGGTTTTTATCCTACTCCACTGTGTCGCAGAGCCTACTCTAAATTTCGGCTCCGGAGTTAAGTGTTAATATATTATATGGGTTAGGTAGAATGAAAAAAATTAGAAATATTATTAGAAATATTATTATTTTTATTAGAAAAAAATTAATTTCAAATCATTACAAAAAATAATACAAATTAATTTTCGGAACATATAAATGTATAAATCATTAGCCAAGTTGCATAAGCCAAAAAAAAAAAAAAATAGTTTGAATAATATTACAAAAAAAATACAAATGAATTCCATTATTATTAAAAAAAGTTATTAAAAAAATTTTACATACTATTACAAAAATAAAAAATTTTTATCTCTTTTATCTCTCACTTTTTTTGAGAGATAAGTCCAGCGGAGATTCCCCTTCTTCTTCTTCTTCTTCTGACAGTTCCTTGTTGGGGGAAACAAGGTTTTGGTTGCCCAAAACGTCTGACACGTTTTGACAACTTTACGACATACACCGCACCGCCACTTGCCACACACTGCACACAACTTCCACGAGCAGTTTTTGTATTTTCTGTATATTTTCTTTGAACACGTGTCACACGTGTATGGCACCGGTAGTAAATGTTTTTTAGATCGCACCATTCGCCTCTGCTGATGCTCCTGCTGCTCCTGCTACTCCTGCTGCTGCTGCTGCTGCTGCTGCTGCTGCTGTGCCTGTTGCTGCGCCTGCTGCTGATGATGCACCTGCGGCTGCTGCTGCGGATGCTGTGCTTGCTGCGCATGCGACGGCTGCTGCTGTTGCGCCTGCTGCTCCTGCTGCTGCTGATAATGATGCACCTGCGGCTGCTCCTGTGGTTGCTGATTCGACGTCTCTTCTGTTGGGGAAGCAGGCGACGTCATACTATCGTGGCATACGCAGCCACTAATCGCACAGTCGTCACATCGTAGTGTCGAACAATAATCGCACTGTATGACAGCAGGAGCGCGCGTTTCTTATCTTCTCACTGAGGTGTCTGTCGAGCTGCTTCTGCGCAGCGCACAACTGTCGTTGGAACAAAAGTATTTCATCCGTGATCTTCTTCAACACACACGCATCACTCTCCACTTCTTTTTTTAATTGATTTATTATCTTGGTTTTTTTATTCACCAACTTTTTCACCACTTTTTCTTTTTTTTCTAATTTTTCGATCGCCCTCTCTAAGGCGCGCGATTTCTTAATCCAACTCATGTTGGTGAGCTCTGACGAACGAATGATGCCTTGACTCAAGTTAGAGCTGCCTGGACCCAAGCAAAACCTTATTTTTCGTACGGTGGACGAAGGTGGGGGTTTGCTAAACTGTCATTTTATACGTCAAAGATAAGAGTCCATATGACGCCAAGTAACAACATGACTGAATTATTAGCGCCACACTTGCCCACAGCAGAAATACAAAAGGGGAATTCGGCGCGTTCAGGATGTTAGTGTTTTTAAAGAGTATCATTTTACAAGACATGATAAACGCATACCAAGAACAAAGAGGTAAGTAAAAATATTATTTTAGAAAAAAAAAATATTTTTTGCTTATTAAAAATAAATTACAGCATTGGATGATTTGTTTGCCGATGATAGCGATGCCTCTACAATATTTATGGACTATAGCGGACGTCAAAATCCTGTAGCACGCGCTTTAAGCTTTCAAAGCGAAGCCGAATCGTCGAGCAGCAGCAGCAGAGAGGAAGAAGAAGAAGAAGAAGAAGAAGAAGAAGAAGAAGAAGAAGAAGAAGAAGAAGAAGAAGAAGAAGAAGAAGAAGAAGAAGAAGAAGAAGAAGAAGACGAGGCACGCGAGCAGGGAAGTGTTGCAGACGGTACAAACCCCAGCAAAGAGGATATCTCAGGTAGCGATGACGAACAACCACGCTTAATATACGTTCCGATTCAACAGCAACAGCAACAACAACAACAACAACAACAACAACAACAACAACAACAACAACAACAACAACAACAACAACAAGAAAACGAAGAAGTACTAGAGGCGGGTGCGCTTTCTGAAGGTGAAGAGAGCGAAAGCATGATTCGAGTAATGTCTTCCTCGGACGAAGAAGACGAAAATACAATGATACCACAGCGGTTACTCGCAACGCTGAGTCAGTATACCGAACCTCGGAATGCTGTGGAGAGAGCCATTATGAGCGAGGACCCCCAGCCGAGTGGAAACGCCGAGCGGCCGCAGGCGGGGACACTGCACAATTTTTACACCTCCAGTGCGCGACGTTCGGAAAATTCATTCCATAATTTAGAGAATGGAAATCGCTTGGTATGGAATAGTTTCGACGAGACTAATCCCCTGGATTGCGGTGTCAATGAATCTAAGTTTCTTTTATTCATCAATATATTTTCGCGCACGTTAAATTTTTTTTATAATCGGTTTTTTAGTTATACGAAGAAGACTAACTAGTTCTGACGGATTGGCGGCACCTGGGTACGAAATCCCACATTTATTTGTTTACAATACACAGGCCGTAGATGAAAGTTCTCCTTTGTATACAACGGGTGATTTAGAAGATTTATTAGATCGCGTGCGCGAAAGTTTTAACGGGAAGCCGGAAGACTAATTGTTTTAATAAAAAAAAATATTGTATTTTTTTAAATTTAATTTTTAATATACATATTACAGTGCGAGAAGGTGACTTTTTATTTTATTCACCATCACCCTCTCCTTCATCGGACATAGCTTTGTCACCTACAGCATCATCTACAAGCTCGATATGGCCACGCTCCCACCGTCTCCCGCATCAGAGATTGGCGTAAATTCAACAGTGGGCGAGAGCAGAGAACCACTGCAATTGGGCGAAGGCAGTAGCATGTATAGGAGCAGTGCCGAAGAAGACGGCAGCGGAGATAACAGAGAACGATACTCTCGAGATAAGCCCACCGGGGGTAAGATTTACTATTCTACAAGAAAGCGAGAGTTTCGCACGTAGATTTCAAATTGTCGGTCGTTCCATTGTACTGCGCGTCAATAACCTGCCCAACGAATGCGATAACCCAATATTTTGGATCGAATTGACTATGCGGGATATTCACGCGTGTGTTATTTCGATAGTGCCCGATGACGACACTGTATTAGTCGGAGTTGCGATAAGGAGTGAACACTTTTTGCACGGTACGGCTGGTCTGTCTTTTCGTCAAGCTGAAAATTTTTTTTACGATGATTTATGGAATTTAATTTCCAGTATAACTCAAAGTAACCAAGATTTTCAAGTGGATGATAGCTTTATTTTACAAATCACATTTATAAGCGTTCCTGTGGGCTTGGGTGCAGCCAGATCGAAAACATTATCCATCAACAGCGTGTCTCAGCGTTCAATAGTATCAATCATCAACGATGATAATTTATGTCTGCCGCGTGCGTTAGTAGTTGGGGAAGCTCATATAAAATTACGCGCGAATGACTTGGTCGTAGTTCATGAAGAATGGAATATAATACGCGACGGGCGGCGCAAGTTACAAAAGCAACGCGCGGAACGCTTGATACAAGCTGCAAACGTACGTATTCCACGCGACGGTTGTGGCTTCTACGAAATAGAAAGATTTCAGAATTTTTATCTACAAAGTAATATTGCTATAGTGGTTTACGAGAAACCAACATTCGGCAACGGCGATCCTCCTTTTTTCGATGGGCGCGCTCAAATAGAAACTCAGGGGGAATTAAAAGGGGTTATTAATCTATGCTACGACCCACGTACGAAGCATTTCGATACTATTTTAAACGTAATAGGTTTAGCGAGGACAAAATTTTTTTGCAGTTATTGCAATAAATGCTTTCATTTCATTGATCAACACAAATGTAGAAAAACTTGCTCGAAATGTTTCGTTTCGCCACCCTGCTTATCAGATGGCATCGATATAATAAAATGCGCGAAATGCAATAGAGATTTTTTCGGCACTTCGTGTTATCAAAATCATTTAGAGGACGGTAGTTATAAAAAGAAAAATAAAAAATTATGTGACATTGTACAATTTTGCACACGATGTTGTAAAGTAACAAATAGTTATCGCGGACGACACATGTGTCGGAAAATTTGGTGTAAATCTTGTAAAACTAATAATTTTATAAACGAAAATTGTTATATGCAACCTATAACAAAAAAACGGTGAAAACGCGAAAAAAAAATTTTATACATTTTTTATGATTTTGAAACGCGTCAAGATGAAGCGTATTTAAATCACGAAAGCACGAAAATTCACGTACCTAATTTGTGCGTAGTACAACAAGTCTGCACGGATTGCATCGATCAAGATGATGTTTCACAATTTTGCCACACATGCGGTATTCGTGAATATGTTGTTCGGGAGAATCCTGTTACACGATTGATAGAATTATGCGTTCGAGATAAAACAGTCTTTAATCAAATCGTGTGTATCGCGCACAACGCTCGCTCTTTCGATGCCCAATTTATATTAAAGGAGTTGGCCGAGCGAGAGAGTCAAGGTTTACCCAATGTTATTTTAAACGGGGCGAATATTATCTCTATGCTATATGGGTGTAATACATTCATAGACAGTTTAAATTATTTTCAAGCGAAATTGAGCGCTTTCCCGGCTGCCTTCGGCTTGCCGCAAAGCAGCAAAAAAGGTTTTTTTCCGCATTTTTTTAATACCATTGAAAATCAGGATTACGTAGGCCCTATGCCCGATCCAACTTTTTTCGCACCAAATTCCATGTCCACCAACGAGAGAGCGACTTTTTTCCAGTGGTACAATGAAAACGCGCCGGATTATGTTTTTAACTTTAAAAATGAAATCGTTGAGTATTGCCGTATGGACGTGGAAATATTGCGTCGTGCATGCATAGCTTTTCGAAAAATTTTTCTCGATATCGGTAACACAGACCCCTTTGTTTCGGCGACCACGATCGCGTCGGCGTGTTCTTATTTATTTAGAAAAAATTTTCTCAAGGCTAATATCATAGGAATTTTACCACCTGCTGGTTACAGGCGCGCTGACAAACACTCTCAAAAAGCTGTCAAGTGGCTATTGCAGTGCGAGCGTGAAATCGGTCGAGAGATTATTCATGCCGGGCGTGCACGTGAATATCGGTTACCAGAAGGATTTTTAGTTGACGGATATTTGCCCCCTGAGGCTACTGTTTCGACCACGGCTTCGTCATCATCATCATCATCATCATCATCATCATCAGTTTTTACATCGGGTAAGGGCGTTGTGTTCGAGTATCAAGGCTGCTATACACACGGCTGCCCGCGCTGTTTTGAAAACAAACGCGATACGCTGACTGCTTTCAATCGCACACATAACGAAGCCTACGAAAATACGTGCCGTAAGATAGATAAAATAAAGTCGCACGGGTACGAGGTGCGTGAAATTTGGGAATGCGAATTCTACCGCCACATAACCGAAAATCCTCAAATCGCGAATTATGTAAATAATCATCCGCTTATTAGCAAAATGATTTTAAACCCGCGAGATGCATTCTTCGGAGGGCGCACAGAAAATAATAGATCGTATTACAATGTTAGCGAGGGTAAAACAATTAGATGTACGGATATTTGCTCGTTACATCCGTATATATGTAAAAGAGGCCGCTTCCCGCTTGGACACCCAGATATATTTGTCAGTAGTCAGTGCGATACGTTGACGGGAGGAAACAATGATAATCTCTCGCGAGTTGAAGGATTGATTAAATGCAAAGTGTTGCCGCCTCGCAAATTGTTCCTTCTTGTTTGCTCTTTGTCCTTCTTGTTGCGAGGAGATGCGACAAGATGATTGTAATCACGAAGACGATTGCGAGCGTGAATTCTCGGGTACGTGGGTAGCTGATGAATTAAGAAAAGCCATAGAATTGGGTTATCGAATTACTAAAATACATATAATATGGAACTATAATATGACGCAGTATGATCAGCAGAGCGGTAAAGGCGGGTTGTTCGCCGGCTATGTGAATGCGTTTTTGAAAACTGAAACAAGAAGCTAGTGGGTAGTCAGCATGGTGCGAAAGCGAAGGGGATAAAGAGCGTTACGTAAACGAGTATGAGATAGCCGAAGGCATACGACTGGAGGGGGAAAAAATAAAAAAAACGCTGGGTTGCGCGCAGTGGCAAAGCTCTGCCTCAATTCTTTTTGGGGGAAATTTGGGCAATGCAGCAATATAAAGCAGACTGCGATTGTAAAAACGCGCGAGGCCTTACTCAGACTCTTGGTGGCTCCCGATAAAGAAGTGCTCAGTGTATTACCCGTCAACGACGAACTGTTGTATGTAGACTGGCAACACATTGCGGAGGCAGTGGAACAGGCCCCTAATACTAATGTAGTCATCGCCGCTTACACTACAGCGCAAGCACGACTAAAATTATATAGTTATCTAGAGAAACTTGACCGCCGTGTATTGTACTATGACACCGACTCCTGTGTATTCGTTTGTAGCGAGCGTGCGAAAAATGAGGAATACAGACCTCATATCGGCTCGCTATTAGGGGATATGACCGACGAACTCGGCCAAAATACATACATTGAAACTTTCTTATCCGGCGGTCCTAGGTTTTACGCTTACAGAGCGACAGATTCGTCTACAGAGGAAAAATTTGAATGTTGTAAAATTAAAGGAATAAGGTTGGATTATACTAACACCTTGAAAATAAATTTTGACAGTATCAATCGGCTGATCGAATCTTTTTTCGGTGGCGATCCATGTAGTATCAAATTAAACTTTAGAGCGATAAGACGAATGCCGGATCACGATGTCGTCACGCGAGATGAAGTTAAAACGTGTTGTATCATTTTGAATAAACGGCGCTATCTTAGTAAAGAATTGTCATTGCCTTCTGGCTATAAGCGTTAAAACATTTTTTATTAATAAAAAGTAAGACTTTTGTAAATGTTGTTCTTGTTGTTTGTTCTTATTTTCCTCTCTCTCTCTCTCTCTCTCTCTCTCTCTCTCTCTCTCTCTCTCTCTCTCTCTCTCTCTCTCTCTCTCTCTCTCTCGCAATATTCATTTTAGAAAAATTAACCTTTTTTTATCAAAAATATTTCACAAGCGTGCTGCTGCAACAGCTGATTTGTACGCCCAAAGTATAGGCTTTTTGAAGACGGCAAATATCAGCTCATACGCGCTAGGGGTACAAGCTTGTACACACGCGGGCCGCCGCGCGCGCCGCATTAGCTGATACGCGCGCGCGCGCGCAAAGTATTCGCTTTTAAAGCAGCGAATATCAGCTTATACCACGCGGGGTACAAGGTTGTACACGCGCCCGGTGCGCGGTGCATATCAGCTGATGAGGCACCGCGCCGCGCCGCCGCGGGGCCCATGCGCGCCGGGGGTCACTGGTGAGACTGTTGCTTTTCTTCATGCGAAAAAAAAATGATAAAAGCACGAGCAAATTGGATTTAGTTGTCAGTCTCGAAAATGGATACGCGCTGGAAACATCCATTTACGTGTTGCGTGTGCGGACCTACCGGATGTGGCAAAACGCAGTTCGTCAAAAAATTTCTCGCAAATTTACCGGCAATCTGTAACGTACGCTTTGATGGCATACTTTTTTATTACGCCGAGTGGCAAGAAGCCTATCGGACGGAGCTGAGACCCTGTGGTGGTAGTGACGACGCACCGCGTATCGAATTTCGGAAGGTCTGCCTCAAGCGAGCGATTACTCTAACGATAGCGATAAAAAGAAATTACTTACACTCGATGATTTGATGCGTGAATCTTCATGCGATGTGATATTAGATTTGTTCACGAATGGCAGTCATCACAAACATATTAGCGTTATATTCATAACGCAAAATATTTTTCATAAAGGAAAGTCACAGCGCGATATAAGTCTGAACACAAAATACATCGTACTGTATAAAAACCCGCGTGATCGTGCTTAAATACAGCACTTGGCGCGTCAAGTGTATCCGGAAGATCAAAAATTTCTGCAAGAGGCCTACCTTGATGCCATGCGAACCCCACATACGTATCTTTTTCTCGATTTATCGCAAGACTGTGTCGACGAATTTAGATTTCGCTCTTGTATATTTCCCGATGACAAAAGGCACTACGCTTATGTGGCAAAAAATTCAAAATTTCGATAGTTTAATTATATTTTAAGGTGAAGGAGAGGGAGGATGAAGCAAAAACAAGGAAATACATACGTCAGACGCGCGCACTCGACACAATTGAGAGATAACGATGGCAGGAGCAACACGGATGAATTTTAGACGCTGTTTGCCTTATACTAAACGTTTTCCCAAAAAACAGTTGGCACTTTTGGGTGCTCTATCACACTGCGACGGCAAACAGCGTTCGGCCATCCTTCGCACGGCTGATAAATCGCTCATCAAATGCATATGCGAGTGTGCATTAAACGTTTTACACTGTGTAGTAAAATTGAGAGATTGCGAGAAGAAACAGCTGAATAAGCACAAGCTCGTATTACGCAGATTAATCAATCACAAATCATCAAGTTGGAAAATTAAAAAACGCGCAATAGTGCAGAACGGAGGAACTTTTTTGCCAGCTCTTCTAGTGCCCATCGTAGGCGCACTCATATCTAAACTGTTTGGAAGAGGAGAAGGAGGAGGAGGAGGAGGAAACCAGTGAAAAAAAATAATCAGAGAAAACGGTATGGAACGAACTCGTAAAATGGTCATCGTGCCCGAAGACGCAATCGAACGCGTGCAAGCTGTCGAAACAACGAAAAATATTGCCCCGAGTGAAGTCTGCAGCGTAAATTCCGTGCAAACTCCCGGTGATAATGTAACCAGATTAGACGCCGAAATGTTCGATATTCTTCACTCGAAGAAAGGGGTTAAGGACGTTTACGAAAAATGCCAAATTACTTACAAGTTTTGCGACGTTATCTTTTTTTCCGTGAAAGCGAGCACAACAGCAGCAGCAGCGATGCTCAGCGAGAAATCGACGAAATTGACGAGACAATAGCACCACTCACCGAAGAAGCCATTATCGATGGTGTACCCAAGGTATATCAGCGCAAGGTTCGGCTTTTGTTGCTTCATTGGAAAACAGTAGCACCCGAACGTCTCAAGTGGAGCAATGCCGGAACAGTGAGTATAGATGGCCGCACGGTAGAGCCTTCAAATATTATAGAATTACTGAATGATGTGGTTAGAAGGGGAAAAAATAACGACGAAGGAGCACCAGTTGGACGCATGGAGTTTTCTAAATTTGTTAAAACTTCCGATATTCCGACGAATTTAATAGGCAACAGCGAAGTTTTAAAAATTGGCAGAGTACTATAGCGCCTTTGAATACGGCCAAACGATGACTGAATAAGGAAGACGCGAATGGAGAGCCCTCTCCCGTGCTTACGAAGAGAAGAAAGACTGAACAAAGTAAAAAAAGTGGTTACGATTCCAAATATAAAAACCGCACACACTTACACACACACACACACACACACACACACACACACACACACACACACACACACACACACACACACACACACACACACACACACACACACACACACACACATACACACACACACACGCACACACACACGCACGCACGCGCACACGCAAACGCACAAAGAGACGATGTACGAGAAAGAGTATTACGATCTCTCGCACGAGGCAGGATACGCTGGTGCAAGAAATCTCGTACGCGTAAATAAAAAGAAAGGTAAATCCAATTAGAAGGCTAAAATATACGCATGGCTTAGTAACCAACCGCTTCATCATCCTATAAAACGAACATTTCCGAGACTGCGCTACAACGTCACGAACGTGGGCGATCTGTGGGAGTGTGATTTACTACAGTTAACCTCGATAAAAACTATAACGATGACTTCTGCTATATTCTCGTTGTTGTGGATGTGCTCAGCAAGTATGCGTGGATCGAACCATTGCGCGACAAAACAGCGCGCAACGTTGCCGGCGCGTTCGAAAAAATTCTAGACAGAGCGAGCCTGCGAGTACCGGTGTGTTTACAATCCGATCGTGGCAAAGAATTTGTCGGCTCAGTTTTTCAAAGCCTTCTAAAAAATATGACATACAATTTAGAGTAGCGCGAAATCCCGATATCAAAGCGGCTGTAGTCGAAAGACTCAACAGAACAATAAGAGAGCGTATGTGGCGCTATTTCTCCCACAAAAATACAGAAAGGTATGTCGACGTAGTACAACAAATCATATACGCTTACAACCACACATTGCATAGTGGAACAAAAATGAAACCATCTAAGGTAAATCTGTACAACGCAGCAAAAGCCCGTGAAAATTTTCAAAATCGTGCTCTTCGACAAAGCGCGGTGCAGAGAAACGGTCACAAGAGGGCCCACCAAGCGATACCTAAATTCAAGGTGGGCGACTTCGTTCGAATCAGGCGGACTAAAAATACCTTCGAGCGCGGTTATGAAAAAAATTTCAGCGAGGAAGTGTTCAAGATAAAAAGGGTGTCGCGACGACAGAATATCTTCACGTACGTTCTCGAAGACTTAAACGGTGAAATTATCGACGGATTCTTTTACACGGAAGAACTTGTATTGGTTGGCCGAGAACGCATCACAAACCATCAAACATTTAAAGTGGAGCGCATAGTTCGTACGCGTGGACAAGGAGCAAATAAGCAACTACTAGTCAAGTGGTTAGGATACCCTGACAAATTCAACTCTTGGATAAAGGCGAGCGATCTCGATAGAATCTGAAAAAAGAATGGAGAACCAAGATGAATTTTACATGGTGTTACCAAGTAACAGCAGTATGATGTATTTCAGCGATAATACAACAACTTGCTTCACCACGCATTTACAGCGCGAGATTAGGCTGCACGGTGAATGGCTCGTAGGTATAGCTGAAATTTACGTGCCTTGTACTATAACCCACGTACAAAATACTGAAGCTTCTTATTCGTTTTGTTCCTACGACAGGGGTAAGGTAGTACGCAAAGACGTTTGCCACTTTCCCGACGGTATTTATAAAACAATAGAACAGTAGCTGTCGTGATAAATAGATCGAACGAGGTATATCAACATCAAGTTCTAGAGCCGATGAAAAGCCGCTTAGGATATTACGCCATAAAGCAAACATGCCATTGTGAAGAGTTTCACGTGACGGAATTCAATGATAAAATTTGTCGTATTTTTGGTATTGAAAATTTCGTGACCAAAGGAATGTTCACGACCGTCAACGACGGCATCAGAGTCATTGAGGGTGTTAGAGCTGCTTCATTGTCTCGCGCTATCCCTGATCAAATGTACGTTTACACGGACATTTGCGAACCATACACAGTCGGCGACACTCAAGCATCTCTTCTACGTATAGTTTCAGTCACAGATCCAAATTACAAATTTGGTTGTAACTACATGCAGCGTTTTGCTCCGATACATTACATACCGTTACTTTATCATACTTTCCAGAATATAGTTATAAGAGATCAGCACGGCCATCCTATACCATTGGAGTATGGTACGTTGACGGTTACGCTACATTTCAAACGCAACCGCTAAAAAGTTATAGCCAATATGAGTTACTACATTCAGTGCTACGACGACGAGCAAGTCGGAGGTGGTGGTGTTAGGAGAGTTTTCGCTGGCTCTACTTATCAAAGAGGCCGAGGAGTTGGAGCATGGTTAGGCGGCCTGTTTCGAAAAATGCTGCCTTAAATCTCCAGTGGAGCGAAAGCTGTAGGAAAAGAAACCATACGAGCGGGGTTAAATATTTTCGATGACGTGGCGAATAACGGTGTCAATTTCAAAGAAGCAGTGAAGGTCAGAGCCAAAGAATCTAGAAAAAACTTGAAGAGAAAAGCAGCCGAAAATATATCTGAGATGATGAAAGGCTCGGGTTATAAGACCCCTGCTCACAGACGAAAACGTCAGTTGAGAAAAACAAGCGGATTAGTTCGCATCACCGACAAAAAGAAGAAGAAGAAGAAGAAGGGACGAACAACTACAAGAAAAGGCGGCAGAGTCAACAAGAAGAGGAAGAAGCCCACTTTTAGAAATATTAACGACATCTTCGGCCCGAAATAGAAAAAATGGCGTTCTTACATTCACACTCGACAGAATGTATGTCCAGTGAGTTAGACATTTTTTCTCTACCTGCGACTCAAACTTCCATAGAGAGTAGCAGTTTCTTACACTACAAGTCCGTGTCATCGCTCAGCGACGAAGGAGATGCTCCCATAGAGTTTGTGGTGCCGAGTGGTAGTGAACATTACATAGACCTTGCGCACACGATGCTTTATATTCAAGCAACAGTTGAACCAATAGAAGGCGAAGCGGAAAACGCTAAAGTCGCGCCAGTTAACAATTTTCTTCATTCGCTATTTAATCAAGTCGACGTTTTTTTTAATCAAAAGCTCGTTTCGCCTCCCAACAATGCCTACCCCTATAGAGCTTATATTGAGTCGTTGTTGAATTATTCTCCGGCTGCTACAGAATCGCATTTAACTACAGCACTTTGGTACGATGATACGTTTGACAACTTTGAAGCTGCTCCGAATATTCCTATAGAAAATGCTACCGCTGACAAAGGTGCCCTATATCATCAACATTACATACTTGGAGGGAAAACCGTCGATATGATTGGTCATTTGCATTGCGACGTATTTAATCAAGATAAAATGCTTATCAACGGAGTGGAGATGAGAGTACGCCTCGTACGAAGCAAAGATGCATTTTGCTTGATGGATGTGTCGGATGATGGTAAATTCCGTGTCAAAATCAAAGAAGCCAGTCTCATCATATGCAGAGTAAAGATAAGTCCCGGTATTTTACTTGGGCACGCCAATGCCTTAGCTAAAGCTACAGCCAAGTATCCGATTACACGCGTCGAAGTTAAATCTTTCACGCTTCACACTGGAATTCTCGGGGACACTCTCGCAACATCATCCTCGGGCAGCTGCCTAAAAGAATAATTATAGGTTTCGTCGACAACAAAGCATTTAATGGGGATCGTAAATTCAACCCGTTCAATTTTCAACACTTTTCGATAAATTATCTTTCTTTGTACGTCGACGGAGTGCAAATTCCAAGCAAACCGTTATAACCTCGCTTTACCGGCAACAGTGGTCTCTACATAGATGCTTATCATACGCTGTTTTCGGGTACAGGTACACTGGAAAATGATTGGCGCGTCGGCTGCCCTCTGTGGCTCCCAGCTCCTCCTGTTTGCAGGACGTCTGACGCCCCGTCGTCTTTGCTCGTATACCGCTCTCTTCTGCGCGACTGCAGCGCACGCGCGGCGTACGAGGTGTTCAAAGCAAGCAGTGTAACAGACCCGTGAGGCAGTGCGTGCCCTTGCGCGGACGCGTGGTGCGCTGAAAAGGACAACATAGGCGCTAAACGGGCGGCCTATACTCCTTAACCTCCAGCGCACCCGCTACACTGCAGAGAGCGCTGCCGATGCGCCAATCTTTTTTCAGTATATACATTTTCTCAACGAAGGCAACGGCATCAATCGTCACAATTACGCGCGAGGAAATTTTCTGACAGCCTTTAATCTAACACCAGATTTATCAGCTCATTGTGCTATGCACTGGAACCTCGTACGGTCGGGTAGCGTGCGCGTGGAAGTGCGATTCGAGGGCGCTCTCACTAGTACCATAAATTGCATCATTTACGCAGAATACGATAACGTGCTGGAAGTCGATTCGAGCAGGCAAATCCTATCGGATGTTAGCGCGTAAATATAAGAAGAAGGAGAAACAAGAGTACTGGGGATAAGCGTATATCAGAAATGAAATGCCTACGCGTAAGGATCAGTTATCATTCGCTCTTTTTCATAGCGATACACTCTCGCGCTCGCTCCTTAAATCATGGATTTCGTTGTCGACATACAACGTTTTTGCGACGTTAACCGAAATTTTTTGCCAAAGGAAGTGGCTGTGATCGCATTGCAAGAGCTCATAGTTGGTCATTGGGTAGTAGGTCCACCTTATAATTTTTTGCATTTGCCACCAGACATAAAGACGACAAATAGCTATTGCACAGTTCACGTACACGGAATACAGTGGTTCGAAGGTGACGTATCATTGCGACGCTTGCGCCATCATCTCTACAAAGTTGTCAAGAAGGCGGGAAATATCTACGTGCGCGGGGATCAAAAACGAAGATATCTCGAGAACGTGCTTGGACGTTGCGTTATAGATCTCGCAGAGTGAAGGTCGTCATCGTTTAGTAAATTAGAAGGACTTTTTCCGAATTCCTTAGGGTGTGCAAGTCATATCGAAAAACATATAGAAAATAAGAAAGACTTTTGTGCGCTTTTCAAAGCAAACCTGCTGAGAAAATGGATGTACAGTATACTTCCAGAAGAGTGGCGCGAAGTAAATGAAACCATACAAAGCGAAAGATTTTACGCAGCTCTTTGCAAGTATCGTAACGAACGCAGAAAGTCTTTTCACTTTGGTGAATCAGGAGGAGTAGATGTAACCGACGGAGACGATGAAGACAGCACCACACACGCGGTAAAAGCAAGCGACGACGACGACGACGACGACGACGACAACTGTAACATCGTATTCACTGAGAACGTTCCGAGCGAGAAGTCGTAAATACAAATATAGTCACGGGGAATCAATTACAAGATGAACACAAGGACAATGATGCATGCGATACGTGCCCTAAGGGCGAATACAATAGGTGTGTATGCTTCTGATCACATTCCAAAAATTTTAAGTCCGCCTGTGGCTATTGTCACCAATCTAGATACAGCAAATAAACCAGGATCGCATTGGGTTGCCATTTACATAGACAAAAATTGGTACGGAGTATATTTCGACAGTTACGGGCTCGCTCCCACCTCACCACATCATCTTGATCGCCTACGAAGAAACTGTGTGCGTTTCCAGTGGAACAAGAAACTATTACAAAGTTTTGATTCAAAAGTGTGCGGTGAACATTGCATTATGTTTTTGCACCATATGTGTAGTGGTAGTTCTTTACGCGCGTTTTGTCGCATCTTTTCATACAATACATACAAAAACGATAACACAGCTACTAAATTTTATAAAGTTATTTCACAAAAGCAAGCCAGAAAGGCGAATCCTTACATAAATCGTTTTCTTCCAAGAGACACTTCATTGGGAAGTCGGCAGAGTAATCAAACATGTAACGCAAAATTATAAATTTTTTTTTTGTAATCATAGATGTAAGAGTAAAATATGTATACTTTTGTAAGTTCTTCGTAAAATAAAAATTGTATTTGTAACAAATTTACATTTAGTGTTAGACTCTTTTTTCACATCCTTACCTACCTGATTCCCCTGCATGCTTTCAAGAAATTATCACGTTAATATTATAACAGTATCTCTATTTTGCTTATTTTCATATCATACATTCACATCGGCTGCGATTGTAACTGAAATTTTTATCGCGTAATACAAAGCCAAAAGTAAGGTTAGGTTACATATAAGAATTTATTTCATCATCTTCTTTATCTCGTATTCGTTGCTGTTTAAGCTCACGTCATTCCAACGTACTTTTTTATCGCTAATACGAAACGGAAAGTAAGGTTATGTTACACTCATCGATTTCTTTCTCAGAAACCGTTATTTTTATCGCGTATTCGTTACTCTCTAAACTCACGTTATTCCAACGTACTTTTTTATCGCGAATACGAAACGGGTAGTAAGGTTATGCTACATTCATCGCTTTCATCTTGTTGAATTCTTTATATTACAACGTTATCACTCCGTTAACTGATTGGATGAGGGAAGTGGGACGTAACATACTCATCGGCCAATGGGAAAACAGAGCATGGTGGGGACATACGTGTAAAAAAAGCTGGAGCCCGACATGCTTGCCTTCAGTTACGAGTATCCATTCCATTTGAGAGTACGCTCGCGCGTGGATATTCCAGTGTCCGTTCAATCTCTAAGTATACTCTTGCTTTAAAATGGACAAAAACGAAGCATCAGCAGTGCTTCCTGCACCACCAGCAGCATCAATAGCAGATTCAGTAGCAGCTTCAGTAGCAGTAACTCCAGCACCACTACCTCCGCCATCAGCTGCACTACCACTACCTCCACTAGCAGCAGTAGCAGTAACATCGCGAGTTAATAAAAACATGGATCTGCCAAATCTCTTCCTGTCTACAACCTACGCTATCAATAAGTCAAATTCCAAAAGAGTCGTTGTTGGATTGGAACACCACGCAGGCTTTTACAGAGCTGTGGTGAAACTCTGTAGTACAGGGTCTCCTGCAAAGTACGTCACTCTCGAAAAAAACAGTTGGGAACTGATCAGCGACCAAATGGACGCGATGATGGGGTATGTGCTAGATTCATTCACCTTCTACAAAGACTTCGGTAAGCCTTCAAAAATATTTCTTCCAAATCCCGACATCAATTTTACAACGGCGTATGGAGTGAGGTCCATCCTTATCGACGAGAGACCTAGTGTACCGACACCGAAGCTCGTCAGAGGAGACTTCCCCGAAGGGCAACCAATAGACGAGGAGACGCAGTTTCCAGACAGTTGTTCACAGTCGAGACACTACAGAAGAAAAGAAAATACGAAAGTCCACCCGGGATCGTCATGCAGCAGGCAACTTTGAACGGTCTACTAGAAGTGCGCGAATGTGTCGATGAGTGGCTAAAACGTTTAGAAGAAAGTGCCGGATTTATAAATCGCTGTATCGATAACGCAATTGAGTTTTTAAAAGTGGAGTTAAAGAGAGAAAGCACTGAAAAAGCGAAAAATATTTTGAAAGACACTGCTGCGTTCAAACAATATTGTGCATTGCGTAAAAATGAAATTAATAATAGAGCAAAGTTTTACAAGGAATTCGGTAATATGAATAAAGATTTGTACGACATTTTTCTTATGGAATTTTATACATTTGGCTTATCCAACTTGGCTCATGATATGTACGATTATATATTCGCAAATTAATTTGTAATATTATTCGAAGGCTTAAAGAAAATATATTCAATATTTGATTAGAAACCAACAATCTTTTTATTTTTTACCTTCTATCCTATCCACCAAACCTTTCTTATAAAATTCATATATCATAGATATACTCTACATACTCCATTTTGGCGCCACCAGTTCCTACGCATGGTCTCTACACCACATGATGATAAAGTATAGTATATTCATTTATAATGCGATGAGCGAAACGAGAGGTACCATTTTCATATTGAACGCCAAACAAGCAAGAAGTATGGGGCCACCGCAAAGCAAGAACGCTAGGAAAAATTACACCGGCGATAAAGAGAAGCAGCCGCTTATACAGCCATCATCATCATCATCATCATCATCAAAATCGTCATCGGACAATAGCTTCCCCAAGAACACTTTCTCGTTTCCAGAGAACCAAGCGTACAAATGATTTTAATAATCGTTTACTGTTAATTTTTTATCAAAACGGTCCTTTTCAGGACCACAATATAATATCAAGAAAAACATACTATTCGATATCTTCTTACACACACACACACACATACACACACACACACACACACACACACACACACACACACACACACACACACACACACACACACACAGACACACACACACACCCGCGGTGGGAGGCTATCATATATGCACAATTATCGCAGCTATACTCGATAAAAATCGTGACGTCACCAAGCTCTCAGCAAGGTAAGGATTTGCAGACGCTGGCTTTCGGCTGCTGCGACAGGGGGGTTGAGCTCGCTCAGCTGCCCCCACTATAGCATGCTCATATACTCTTCGAAAAGAACACGCTATACAGAGCACGAGTTCAATCGTGCCCCACTGTACCATGCTGATACAGTCTCAAATGTATTACGCTATACCGGGATAGCGGTCGCAGACTTGTACCGCATGAGTCACCGCCCCGTCCCGGGCCGCGGCACCTTTGTTTTTTGATGAACACGGTAATTAATGTATGTTTAAGTGCCGTTTAATAGTTTGTTTATATAAACAATCATAACAAGCAATAAAACACTGATTAATTACACGCGTTATTTATGTTTTTCATAAACATCACATGTAGTTAATGTGTGTTTAATTAATTGTTTATGTAAATAAACATAAACAAGCACGTTTATTTATTTTTGTTTATATAAACAAACCATTAAAAAGCAATTAAACATGAGTTAATTACCATATTTATCAAAACAAAGATGCCGCGTCCCGGGACGGGCCGGTGACTCATGCGTCGTCGACTCGCTATAGTAGGATGTATACTACTTATATCAAAGACCCGCTCGAAAGCGTCCAGCGCCTTATCCCACCTAACAGAATTAAACGCGTTCATAACGTCCAAGGTGGCTAGCAGACAGACAGGGCGAGAGTAATGGTTGCCCTGTTCCGTTGACCTGGCGGCATTTACCAGCTCCTGGACTGCGTCGATGGTTGACCTACCTCGCCTGCAGCCATACTGCCGTGGAGCCAGATCTCCGGAAACACTTATGGCTGCCTGCAGGCGAGATTTCAGCAGTTTCTCCAGGAGCTTTTATGCCGTGTCTAGCATGCACAGCGGGCGGTAGGCCGACGGACTGTCTGCTGGGCCATTGCCCTTACTGATGAGGACAAGTCTCGCTGTCTTCCAACGGGCAGGAAAAATGCCCGCCTTCAGACAGGAGTTGTACATGTCCAGCAAGAGGCGCGGGTGACTGCCGCCAATAGCTTTCAGCAGCTCTGCTGGTAATCCATCCGGCCCCGGAGTTCTCTTATTACGCAAAGATTTTATTGCGATGGAGAGCTCCATGTTCGTAAACAGGGGTGTTCTGTACGGGCTAGATGTCACTGGGCGATCCGGTCTCCTTGAGTGTTCGGGGAAAAGGGCACGTACGATGTTGGTGATCTTTAGCGCATCCTTTGGTGCTGACGAACTGAAGGTTGCCAGCTTGCGCATAACGATCTTGTACCCTAATCCCCATGGATCGTGATCCATTTCTTCCCCCAGGTCTTTTCAGCATCGCTGCCGGCTGGACTTGATGGCCTTCTTTAGGGATTTCTTGGCCGCTTTGTACTCTGTGGCCAAAGGGGCTGCATTGAGAATGCGTTTTTTGACCCTCTGCGTTCTGCGTCGCAACTGCAGGCACATCTTACGAAGGTCAGCGATCTCATTCCTCCACCAGTAAGCAGGACGTCTTGACCAACGTGTTGCCTTCCTGGGAACCGCCTCTGCGCAGGCCTTTTCGATGACCTTCATGGTGTAATCGGTCACCATTTTGGCCGGCGCAGATAGCGGCAGTGATTCCGGGATCTCACAGAGTGTTCGCTGTCCGTGTTCTATCGCCGTGGCAAGCCTCTCGGAGTCCATCTTGGCGATGTTCCACCTGGGGGGGCCGCGCTTGTACGGGAACGGAGCCGGTCTGCTATCACGTACACGGAACGTGATATACATCTGATCGCTTCCTGTGTAGTCCTCCATCACATGCCAGCTCTCGTTTCGCACGGCTAGGCGTTCGCTTGCCAGGGAGACGTCGATAATGGTCTCCCTATAGCCCGGTCATCTGAAGGTCGACGTGGTACCCTGATTTAGTGCCACGAGATCTAGCCGACTGGCCGTATCCATAACCAGCCGGCTCCTATGATCCGACCGAGCTTCCCCTCACTCCGGAGCTTTAGCATTGAAGTCCCCGGCGATAATCAGCTCACCTTGCACCTCCCGGGCTGCATTCTCCAGGCCCTCCAGCTTGGCCTGGAAGTCGCTGATGGTCTGGTTTGGAGTGAGGTATACGCTTATGTAGTGCGTTTGCTGGTGCCTCACCCAAACAAAACCGCTGCCGCCGCCATGACCCGCAATGTGGGTATTCTGTGGGTCACGGTTCCAGATGGCTGCGGTGCCCAGGTCATCGGTGAACCATCCTGGACCATCTCTGTTTCGAAACTCTTCGCTGATTAGTACAATATCAGCGTTTTTCTCGAAACAGATCTGTTCCAGGAGGTCGTGAGCTGCCCTGCACCTGTGCATATTACCCTGTAGAACTACCGCCATTTTTTCTTGGCAATTGCAAGGGTCTCTCGGATGGCCCCACAGGCTCCTGATCCCGCCGTATGGTTGCGGGAGTCAGGTTTGTCCGCTTGTTCTGGACACAGGAAGCAACGCGGGGTAGCATTACATCCTACGAGCATGTGGCCTTCCGCCCCGCAGCGATAGCATCGCCTGCTGCGGTCGGGCCCTTTGCAGTCTGGGCTAAGATGGCCGAAGCCCAGACATTTATGGCAACGGGTAACCGTTGCTCTCCTGCGGATCCTGCAGTTGACCCAGCCTATCTTTATGCGGGCGGTGGCTATTAGCTTTTCCGCAGCCGGTGTCTCCACCGTCACTATGGCCATCCGTTGTGTCCTCGCATTTGGCCGAGTCAAGACAGACTGTAGGAACCCCTTGTAGTTCTGGAGGTCTCTTTTTAAGGCGTCCTCTACTTCCCCATTCGACGTGCAACTGTCGAAGTCTCTGATCTCCAGGACGACTATGGGAACCAGTTCCCTAACAACCGTGCAGCCGTTTCTAGTAGCTTTCCTGAGTGCTTCTGAGAAGGCAGTTCATGTTGCTGAACTGCCTTCTTTCAGCTCGAGGAGCACCTGATCTGCTCTTGTTTGCCGGATGGATCGGATCTCTACTCCTCTCTCCTCCGGCTTGATGGCCTTCCGTATGGTGGACAGAATGTCCGTATACGACTTGCCGCCTGCCGGTTTGAGCACGATCGCATCTGGCTTTGTTCCCTTTTGTTTCTTCTTTGTCTTCTGCTTCCGCTGCTGCTGTTGCGGCTGCTGTTTCTGTGGCTGCTGCTGCTGTTGTTTCTGCTGCTTCCGTCCTTTCCTATTCTTTACAGCAACCCATTATTCCTCAGGGATATCCGCCTTTTTCTTCTTCATCGGCTTTTCCCCCGTATCCAGGCTAGGTGGGCTAGAGGTGCCTCGCTACGCGCCACCAAGTGGCTCGAGGCCAAATGACCCTGTTCGTGTGCCCATACTTTCTACCAAGGACGTCGTCCTTTGCCTCCTTGCTGGGGTGTAAGCTCTGACTTGCTTAGCAGCTCGCAGTTCCGTTTTCACGGCGCTTTCGAGCTGCTCCAGTTGGTCTGCCATAACTGGCAACCCATTTTTAATATCCTCTTTGATATTAGGCTGAGCTTTTAGCGCTTGAACCATAACCTTGAGGAGCGCTCGCATTTCTGCCAGCACCTTCTCCACCGCAGTCTGGCATACACCTTCTCTCTCCTTGTTTTGTTGGTTTTTTTGGGTGTTTGAATTCATCATCATGCATAGAATATGTTGTCTAAGATGGTTCGCCCGCTATGGGAGCCATACCTCGGTGTGGCTGCTATCCCCGTCTATAAGAAACCCTAGTTATGAATGCCGAAGCCGAGAGGCGCACAGTGGGACCAAACCCTGAAAAAATGGACAAAAATCGGGCTTCACGCGGAAAATGGTTTATATGACATAACTATAGTGAGAATTTGTACTCTATACTCTATAGAATGAGATAGGATACCGCTTTTTTCGATATTATTATTGTACTAATTTATACAGGGCGATAACTGAGCAAAAAACAGGCTTCAAAAAACAGAAATCTTTCACGCTTTTTTGCTCGTTGCTGAAAGAATGGTTCTCAGTGCTTACTTTTTTGTAAAAAACTGTAGGGAATCGATTAGTCAGATTAGATTTTCCAAAAATTTTAAGGAGAAGCCTCAAAAACGCATTTTTTTAATAATAAATTTCATTATTTTTATAAACAATTGCATTTTTGAATGCTTAGATCATTTTTAATCGATTCGGGAATGAGCCTACTAAAAAGCTGAATTTATTATGTGAAAATATATATTTAGAAAATTTTTTAGGTATGATTTTGGTCGATCATAGATACCGTCAGATAATGGTTAAAAATTTGTTTTCATTTTAAGCGATTAAATAGATCCTATTTTTAACCATTTTCATACGCTACCTTTGATCGCTTGTAACTTCCTGGGAAATTAATATTTCGTAACGAATTAGGGCTTAAGTTTTAGCTTTTAATGTCTACTTTTATAATCTTTTTCGCTAGTATTCGTATCGCTAATATTTTCAATGTGACAGTGAATAGAAGAGACATCATTTTTTTAACGAAAAAGAGAATATTTGATATTAAATTGCCCATATCTCATGAAAAGGGCCTATTGGACGAAATTGTTCGCACTGGCCTTCAATTTTTAGGTACTAGAAATCGACTCTCCAATAGCCGCTAAAATCCGTTTCCCGCAGGTTAGACACTCTCCTTGTTAGACTTTTTACATACAACTATACACCTTGAATATTTCTTTCATCAGATATTGAGTGTGAATCGAACTCTTAAAACCAGTATGATTAAGTTCATTATATTCTCTTTAAAAAGAGTTATGAGGGAAACGTGAAGCCGAAATAGAGCCTTTGCAATTGATCAAGCCCGTTTTAATGAAGCACATGACTGATCAACGCTGATGTTAATTTTTCGCTTAAAGTCTCATCTAATTTATCTAAATATAACCGCTAAGTATGGAATTATGAAATACATAAACTAACAATGTGTTAGCAATAATATTAATGGCTTAAAATTTGGTTTTATATAACAAAAAAGTATTAAATTTTATATGTAGTTAAGAATGAAGGACTATCAATACTGTTTTGATTTTATATTTCTAACATCCAAATTTTTGTATTGTAGGAATTGACTAAAATAAATACAATCCAAAATTCTATAAAAGAGATTTCTATAAAAAAATACATAATATTTTAATATTAATTGTACAATTGCAGGTAAATGAAGAGTGTGCGGTGCGCTTAATGTGGCTAGTATTTATAAATAACGTATTGTCAATACTTTTTAATGGTAACTATAAGGATTTGAATTTATTCAATTGATTTCAATCAATAAAATGAGAAATGAAAGTATCTATTCTTCGTTTATTTCAACATCGGAAGAACTCTCTTCTAAGTAATTATCTGCATCCTTTAAAATTAATAAGCTTTTCATTTCTTCAGTAAGTTTAGGCTTTTTTATTTTAATAGTTCTACTTAAAGATATGAAAGGATCTGAACTGCGCAACAAGCGTTGAACTACATCAGTGTTTGTGTTTATCCTGTACATTTAAAGAAGATTATTTCATGATATATGCTTTTATAACGTAAATATTTTTTAAATGTATTTCACCTTGAAGATTTTCGGGAATGATCTTCTTGATATCTCTTAATATCTTTATTACGGCATTCCTGCGCTTCTTCAGAAAACATCCCAATCGGAAGAATCATATTGTCGATAATGCGATATCCGTGGATTAAAATTACATGCATAGATGGTGGCATGTAATACCATGGATAAAGTCGTACAAAATGGTTTGCAACTTCTTCACAATATAACTTAAATGCACGAACATCAATTTCTTCGCCCAATGATAAAACTCCCAGTATAACTTTAAACTTCCGTAGTAATACTTCGTCAAATCCTAATTATAAAAAATTTAATTATAACACCGTGCAACTTCCATTAAATATAAGAAATCACATAATTAAATATACCTGTAACTTTAGCAACAAGTTTCGGATTTTGAAAAAAAGTTCTAGCAGTATTGCCATCGTTTGAACTACCATATCCTTGGTTTGGAGAGTCCACCTTTATTCGAAGCTCTTTGCGAAGGTGCTTTTGAATCTCAACTTTTCTCTTCCTCATGAGTGCTTTTACTTTCTTTGATACCTGTGTAATGATTGAATACAACAGAATTAATTGAAGATAAAAACCAGCGTATTTGGAAGCTGTAAAATTGAGGATAATATCAAAGAGTTCATATAATCTACATAATTACTTTCGATAATTTGTCATAATTGACTACATTTTATTTTTTCAGTTATTCAATGTTCTTTTACTTACCCCGGTTGAAATAGACTCTATTTTCTACTCAGAAATAGCGAGTTTTACTGGAGGAAGACCAAAAACGAGACATTTTTCTTATCTATTTCTATTTAGCGATCAAACGATTTTTCGATCATATTCGACTATTTAACAGATTGAAAATAGAGTAAGTTTTATCACAAATTTAAATTAGCTTATTTATGAGTATTCAAAAGGTATTAAAGTTGGCCAGTCTTTTTAGTTAGAAAGTGGTTTGCTATTATGGCGAAGAGTGAGAGATACATAATCTAATAGAAAAATATGGGTTTCAGTTAATATCTAAGAAAGGAGTGCTGAAAATATTTTTTTAGTCTGTGTTTATTGTTCACATTTTTGTAAGCTATTTATTACAATGGAATTCTCTGAAATATAACCTCAAGTATACGAGTAAATTTAAATGGGATACTTTGAGATTATGCCATCCTATTTCCAATCAATTAAATGGTCGAATATGACTGGAAAAGCCGTTTCATCAAGGAACAATAACTAGCCATTTATTCTAGCTATTTACAGACCTTCTATCTATTTCGCATAGAAAAACTTTCTACCAGGGTATAATCGATAGTTAATATTTGTGAAATTAGAAAAAAAAATAAAATTATATGTTAAATTGAGCACAAATGCAGAATAGAAAGATATAATTAGCATCCATATTCTCTTTGGATGCATACAAAAAATCTAACATTGTTAGTAACTATACTAACTCTCCATTTCTGAAAAGGTAAACGATATGATACATGCAAAACACATTCTAAAAAACGAATTTTGGCATGTAATACTGGAATTCCATAATTCAAGGATGATTGCTTAATGTTCCTACCATGGTGTGATCTAATGTCGTTCATTACAGATATCTTAATTCCGCATATGTCACAGCACTGGCTAGAACTGTCATTAAGGACATTACACACCTAAAATAATCTTTATTGTTAAAACCATTAAATAAAAAAACAAATTTACGGTGTTCAAGATAATTTATTTTAATTAAATTTTAACTCTTGAATTGTAACATCAAAGTGAAAGGATGATCTACCTTCCCATCAATCATCGTGAGTGACAAATCGAATTCGACTATACATCCACAATAATAAAAATCGTTCAGACTGCTTATCTCATTTCTGATATTTTGATCCTCTAGTTTGGTTAATTCATTTGTTTCTTTCGCAAATGGTATGCAGATTGGATGACAAAATCGGGTAGAAGATGGTAAAGGATTGCTCCAAAGAACATTATTTTGCATTCTTTTTTTTCAATTAGTTGCAAAGGAACTAGTGACGAGCAAAATATATTTTCATCATTACTAGTTTCACTGTTCCATTTCTGTTTATAAGAATTGGCCGATGTACCATCAAAACCGTATTTAACAACTAAAATAAGTTGTCTGGTTACATTTTTGTTAACAGGAAGGTTGAGGAACTTGAGTAACCGTTGTGAAGTGTGATTTAACAGATCTTGCAGGGGAACTTTACTAATTAATTCTTCAACATAAATATTCTCTGGGGAAGTTTCCTTTTTCGATGCGGAAATCTGGTTTGTATAAAAATATAAGAAAAATTATCTTACGTTCATAATAAAAAAATTACCACTAAATAGTTATATTATCAAAAGACATAACTATTTAAATATAAGATAATAAAAATAAATTTTTATTTCATTTTTCAATTTGCTTACTTTTCTATATGATGGATACAAATCGCGATTGTGTTCCAGAGCAGCTTGCCTAATTTTCATGTAAGAACTTTTACTCATACCAGTATTTATTAATAAAGCAAGTGCTTCTTCTGGAAACATTTGAGACGCTTCTTTTGAGCCATTACTATTATCTTCATGTTCAAAAACTTCATTGGCTGCATTGAAAATAATATCTGGCGGAATCTGTTCAGTAACATTTTTTACCATCCTTTTCTTAGTTTTGATCGAAGCTCTGTTATAGTTTACAGATGGACGACCGCGTCTGATTTCTGGAAAACGTTATTGGACTTTTCTTAAAAAATGATTTCCAGCATGTGAAGTAAAATAAAACGTTTGTAATTAATTGACTCTAATCTCGCCAAAAGCCTGATTGACTAAATTTCCATAACTTGAAGAAAGGCGTAATGATTATAAATCCGACCACGGTAGATACTTTCCAATTAGCAACAAAATTACTCTAGTTATAAATTAAAATTTGAAGGCTTACTGTTAAGAAAAATTAAGCGCGTGAATCTTACTAATTTATTAAAGACGTTTTTCGGCTAATTATATTAATATCGCGAAAATTGTGGTTTAAGAATACTAATTATATATTGTGAAAATCCTTGACCAGTTCTTCTATACACTACTGTAAAAATAATAAAAAATATTACGGCGTATGAAAGAAGTAGTTTTTAAGAAAGATGTTTGAAATAATATGACCTGCACGATGCGACTATATATTGATGTTTTTCTTCAAATAGCTATATGTTATCTCGAAAAATAGTATTTCTTGTCATATATAAATTATATAATAATATTCCATTTATTATATTTAATACTAAATCATAGCAATAACTGTTTCATACACTTTTACCTCGATAACATGAATGGGTTGTATCGTGAATTAAAATAATACTTAAATAATATTGTTTTACTACGATTACAATATTGTCAAATATAATCCCAGGCGGAAATAACTTTTGCGTTAACCTGGTAATAAAAGCAAATAAATGCAAATATAAAAAAAATAACAGCAAGATTTAGGAAAGCCCAAAACATTAAGTAAGTGTTGTAAATTCCTATTAATAGTTAAGCACTTATTTGCTTTTATTTGCTTTTTTTTTATCGTTCCATGTGAGGAATGATTTTAGGATACAAAAAAGCAAATAATCAATTCTAACTATTAGTAGTGAATATTAATTATTTGAATTTATTGACACTCTCTAGAAAGTATTATTTTTAGTGGAATTATTGTTAGTGGCTGTTATTAATTTTAAGTAACAATTTTACGTTCAAAGTATTTGCCGGTAGTTAATTATCAATTATTATCATAAAATTGTCGTTATAATCGAAATAAAGTTATAAATTATAAAACAATAATAATATTTAATTATAAATAATAATCATTCATATCTGTTACAAATTTTTTGTAAATTATCTGTTTTATCATGACTTATTAATAAAGACAAATAAATGCAAATAACTTCAAATAATAGAAAATAACTGCGAATAAAAATTATATTTAATTATTAACAATTGTGTGCATACTTTATTTTCTCCTGGGAATGATATATTTTATTTATTATTTTGTAATAAATAATGCAATTCATGAAATATATTAATTATTATCAATTGCAAGGTCTGTGATAAAAATTAAAAATTACTTACAATTAACACTGAGTACTAATGCAATTTATAACTACATACAAAATGAGTGTTAATTTACTAGCTATAAGTGTTCAGTCACTAACACTGAGAGTTCATTTACTGCGTATTTTAGGCGTATTTAAAGATTTTCTTTAATTTAAATTTCTACTTTCCATCTTTATTAAAAAAATATGTCACTGACGTAATGTTTAAACATAATAAAATCACATTAGAAAAAATTTTTTACTTTAAATCCATTTTTAAATCTCATAATTTATAAAAAAAATTACAATTTTTTTCATTTGCTGGTGAATTCACCCTACAAGAGAACCTTGACCTTAGTGAATATTTAGAAACTATATAATTATCACAAAATTTCAAAGAAGGTATTATATTATGTTTTGGGACGAGCGTACAACTAGCCTGACCTTAAAACATCATCTCTAATTAAAAGGGCAGTAACGAAAACTTATCACTTAAAAAATACGAAAATATGGGAGGAAACTATCTAAGAAAATAAAAATAAAAATGAAGATTAGAAATGTATATATCTTACTTTTGTTTCAGTTTTCTAAGGCTTGAAGATTCGAATAAAAATCAAGAACGAAAAATGTTAAAATTAAAATGATTTAAAAATGTCACTTTTTTCTTTTCTGTAAGTATTAATAATTTATTCTAATTTATTGTTAGGTAACACCATCTTTGAAAAAGAGCACTTAGAACAGAAACACAATATTTAATAAAAGAGTTTAATTCTACAACGTGACCAACACTTAAAATACTTTCGCTGGACTTATACTTGTCAGAGACTACACTGATTGTTGACGCTGAGATATAGAGTGCATGGCATCAAGGACGCGGATGGTTACTTATATACCCCTTAGTTGGGAGACAATATTGCAAACTCCATTCCCTTAGTTTTTAAGCGCTAACTTACGGCTTACAAGAGAAACAGCGAATCTTACGAGAGATATGAAGTTAACATAATGCAATTACTTATTTATTTATTAAATGTTTCATTTTTCACTTATGGTTTGTTAGTTTTAGGGCGTTAATATTTTTTTCGACATTTTCTTTAATATTTCGATATTATAAAATTTTTATAATATCGAATAATAATTAATAGAAATTAATTTTTTTGATCCGGCTTTGTTAATCAGTAACAAGAGAGTAAAAATTTACGTGACTTATTACTTAAGGTTATTATTGCAGTTCATTGCACAAAATGTATTTATAAAAATGTTTTAAATGATAGAAAGGAAAAATTAAATAAAATAAAAATCATTCCAAATGAAATCACAATTATTTAAAAAACAATAATTACCGTAATGGTCAATTAGTATAACGCAAAAGTAATAAGCATTTGGGGGTTTATGTGAAAATTATTTCACACCATTAGGTACAAATCGATTTCGAGTTGGTCTCTTGAACAATGCCACTGCAGGCAATCCAGGGGCCAACTCAAAATTCATTTTTTTTTCTTTCACATAGCCTCTCATTTGTGGAGAAATTTACATATTTCAAAACTGTAACGGCCCAGAACTTTAAAAAGTTATAATTTGATTAAGTATATTATTATGATTATTTTATTGGTATTATAATAATAATAAATACCAATAATTATAATAATTATTGGTATTTATTGGTAATTATAATTAATATTATAAGTAATGTAAATGTGATATATCTATTTTTATTTATTTATTTAGGAATACATTTTAATATATTTTAAATAACCAATTTATGGATTAAGTAATGTCGCTGTCAACTTGGATTTTTTAGCTTTTCTGTGAATGTGACTACTTGCACCATTGCTACCTAATGGATAGATACAAGGATAATTCATAATTTTATTTACAGAAATTCATTTTCAAAATTAAATGGGCGTAACTTTTGAACTCTTTTGACATATAGTAAATAAATACCGAATTCTTCATAAATGCTTCATAAATGAATATTGAATTTTTTATGAACACTTATTTAAGTCTTTATTCGGATATCTAAATTCTTCTAAAATAATAATAACCCGTATTATGTTTAAACTATGAATATTTATGATGAACTATTTCGTATATATTTGCGTAATTTTTATTCGTAATAATAGGAATTTGTATGTTATTGAAAAACATAAGAATTCAAAATAATTTCATTTTGAATTTATTCTGTTATCATGTACTATATGTAGACGAATTTATTGTTATAACGATTTCAGAAATCATTATGAATCGACTATGGAATAAGGACAGCATGCTATCTGAATTCGCGCCGAATGCTTTTTAATTCCTTAATAATTCATTTTGTCTTCTTACTAATGAATACTTTTAGAAGTCATTTG
The DNA here is from genome assembly GCA_036365515.1 of Torymus aiolomorphi. Lineage (NCBI taxonomy): Eukaryota > Metazoa > Arthropoda > Insecta > Hymenoptera > Torymidae > Torymus > Torymus aiolomorphi. The sequence continues at coordinate 221,742,108 of CM070874.1, forward strand.
ACGAATTCTTAGCAAATTATCGCCAACGATAAATATAATTTAATTTAGAGTTCATCATACTGTTTCGAAAAATATTCTTTTAGAACTGTGTATGTGTTTTTATAATACATTTATATTTAATATAAAAGTAATTTATTATGAACTCATTTTTCAAAACATGACCTCTTTTAGAATATATGTTGACTTAATTTGAACTGACATAGCACTGATTCATTATGAATTATTTAAGAATACTTTACGAACACGTTACGAATAACTAATTTGATATTTTTGAATTCTTATTAAGAATTCTTTTAGGATCCTAGTAAAAGAGTACTTTTTGAATTCATTTTAAGAATTCTTTACAAACCCATCGCGAACATGTGTGCCGTCTGGGAGTTGAACGATGGGTAGTATGGTGAACGAGAAACTGGAAGACTCATTTTTGTACAGTTAGGATCGTTGAAACTAATGTAACAAAAATCTTTCAACGCTTTCGCAAACCGAAGCTGTTTATTATATGTGATAGGTCATTAATAAATTGCCTTCGGTACGGGTAGCAATTTATACGTGCTCTAGCTATAGTGGCCAATAAATGTATCTCACTAGTGGCATAGTATAATAATAAGTGACTTCAACTGTGCAGTAGTACATTACGATACGGGTGTGAAATGTGAGTATTTACAGCATGAGACGTTTTTCGTTCGAGCGGAGCGAGTGAGAAAAGTCGAATGTGGTAAGTAGTATATGGGCCAATATAGCGCAAAGATGGCGGCCGTTCAAGATGGCCGCTGGGCGGATATAGGGCACAATCGGGTCCCCTCGGCGGCGCTCGGCGGTGGTCGTTCAAGATGGCCGCTGGTCAGGTATAGGGCACAATCGGGTTCCCTTAATGAGCGTCGTCAGAGGGGTAATTAGTGGTGGTAATTAGCGGCTGTGAGCGGGAGGCCAGAGCGGGCGGTGGGAGGACGCCGTGCGGTGGTTGCGTGGGTGAGGCTGCGGGGAATCGGGTTGTAGCGGGTGATGGTGAGCGGGCGGTGGGTGGTGAGTGGTGAGCGTATGTGATGAGTGGCCGCGTGGATGGCGGGTGAGGCTGCAGGGGAAGCGGATGATCGCGGGTGATGGTGAGCGGGCGGATGGGTGGCCACGTGGGTGACGGGTGAGGCTGCAGGGGAAGCGGATGATCGCGGGTGATGGTGAGCGGGCGGATGGGTGGCCACGTGGGTGATGAGTGGTTAGGGTGCGGTCGAGTCCCTCGGAGAGCGCCGTCATAGGGTAATTAGTGAGGGTCATTAGCATGGCTGTCAGGTTTCAGGTAAAAGAAATATATACTTCGAGGAAATACATTTAAAATTATTTTTATTGAATATTTAAATATTACATATAGTTAAGAACAACATAATTTTGATTTACATGATTGTACATAAAGTTTTCTATTTTTTCTACAGCCATTACCTATATGATAATTAAATTAATTTTTACAATTTTTTCTACGTAATATGCCGCGAATGCGAATATAAAAACGATCTACAATTCTATCGTTTCTTGAATAGTTAGATGTAAATAATTTACAAAATGTTTCTAGCGAATATCCTCTTTTCATATAATCTAAAAACATTAAACTAAACTGACCACATACTTTAGAATTTAAACTTTGTAATTGCTGTGTATTCCATCTGTATGAGATAGTATTTCGTTGTAAAGATTTTAAATGTTGAGGAACTACTGGAGGCATTCCATAGCTGTCGAAAAAAACTCCTCGTCCTTGCTTGTCTATGAACATAGCGACCCAATGCGATCCTGGTTGTGTGTGTATATCTGTGTTAAATACACAGCTCGTCGGTCTCGTCAATACCTTCGGAATCTTGTCCGCCGGAAATACACCTGGTGATTGTACTTTTAATAGCTGAAGAGTATCCCGTATCTGAACGGTGTTCATTTTGTTGTTTATACGGGGATTTGATGGTTCTTGGAATATAATATTTATTTTCGTCGATGTTCTCGTATATGTGTTCGTCTCCTTTGTTGTGTGGTGTAGGAGGTCTGTTCTTGATTTTTCTGCTTGGCTTTGTGGGTGTATTAGATAAATCCTGAGGCTCATTCGAGTCAGGTTCTGCATATGTACTGTACGATACACAGTCGGCGACTGTTCGGTAACCAGATGTTCCCCCTGTATTTTCGTAGTGATGTCTATTATGATAACTATTCAATGTTGACATGAGAGTAATGTTTTGATTAATCCAGTATTTGATTCTTACTGCATTATTCAACGCGCACATAAATGCCTGTGTACATTGAGCACCATGAAAACAACAAAAAATTTCGCTTTTATTTAGTTGATGCAGTGGAGGGCAGTTATAATTTTCCAAGTTTTCAACATGTCGTGTAGTAATACTTTGAATAACAGCGCTTTCTTGTTAGCCTTTTACAAAAATCTGTCTTGCCGAGCGTGTTAGCTCACGTAAATTTGCATGAAGCTGTCGATGAGGTATATCCCCGTCAAACCATTCTATACCGTGATGATTACTAGTGAGCCAGTTATTGAAGACTTGAATTTTAATTGGTAAGTCACAGAATGAATGAGGCGCTGCTGCTATCCAGCGTGCGATGTACTCTTTTCCTAGAGCTACGATAATTCCGCTACTTCCTTTAGCACGAACTTATTATGACTGTCGCGGAAGCCTAGAACCTCGATAATATAATCCATTTTTGTAAGCGGGTTGTTCGAGCGAGGTAAATGCGTTGAAAGCTGAATGCCTTCTACACTGTATGGTCTCAAGCTATTTTCATTTTATAGGGTAGACTCAGAACTTTCTAACTTTTTTCAAGGTAATTAACAGTAATTTGATAATATGGAAAATACCTTAAACTATGAATCACGTAACTTTCAAAAATATTTAAGCTGAAAAATCCATAATAATTTGACGTGATGAGTCTATTTCGAGCACGTTATCATATTCTGTATAAACAACGCAATTAACAGAGTGTGATAAAACTTTACCAAATCGTAATTCTAAACGTACAGAGCCAGTTTTTACCAAATTCCAATGTGCATTACTATTTGCCGAAAGATCAGGTGTTAAATCAAAAGCAAACAGACAATAACCATGTGGGTATGATTCTCTTGAAATATTGTTTCCTTCGTTTGCAAAATGAATGCCTGTTCCACTAAATAAAGTCTGGAATGCATCAGAATACGTAGTCGGGTATTCAGGTTGAATGGGTTTACTGGGGACTTGCATACCATCGACAGTTAGTGCAAGGTAAGTAAGGTCAAAATGTTGAAAATTAAATGGATTCTCTTTTTTATCTCCGTTAAATGCCTTATTCGATACAAAACCAATTATAATTCGTTTAGGTAACTGGCCCAAAATTATATTATCTAACGTTTCACCACTCGAGTTAGTGTGTAGTGTAAATGATTTAACTTCTACACGCGTTAAAGGGTATTTAGCGGTCCCTTTCGTAAGTGCTTTAGAATGAGCTAGGAGAACTCCTGGATTAATCTTAGCTCGTCGTACCCTTAATGATGCTTCTAAAAGGCGTACTTTTATATTCTCAATTTCATAATTGATTAGGCAGAACACGTCTTTCAAGCGAATAAGCCTCTCATTTCTACACCGTTAAGCAGAAATTTTTCTTGATTAAAAACATCACAATGTAGATGGCCTAGCAAATCCAGAGTTTTCCCTCCTTTTATAAAGCTATTACGTTTTTTAGCTCCCATATTAGCGGATAAATTTGGAGAAGTTGCGGTTAGTTTCGTTAAAGGTGCGTTCATCTGCCCGGGTGTGTCTTCGTACCATAAAGATGAAGTTAAATGTGATTTTTTAGCCTCACTGCTGTAATTTAATAATATTTCAATATATGCGCGATACGCGTAAGCATTACTTGGAGGCGATACTGCTTTTTGATTGAAAAATACGTCGACTTGGTTAAATAAACTGTGTAAAAAATTGTTTACTGGAGCAACTAAAGTATCCTCTTCTATTTCTTCACCATTTTGCTCAAGTCGTAGACGAAGACTAAGCATTGTATCTGCTAAATCAATGTAATCCTCAGAATTTCCAGGTATAAGAAATTCTAAATACGAGTCCTCTGAAATTGTAGTAACAGGTTTGTATTCAATCCATTGAGTAGATTCTATAGATGTTTGTGTCGGTGGTAGTGTGAACAAATCCAATTCGGATTTTGTACACTCACATGAGTGGGTGTGTAAAAAAGCCATTTTTGTTATTATGCCGGTCCGAAAATATCGCTAACTGGGCGTTTCTTTTTATTTTTCTTTGATTTTATTTTCTTCGATTTTTTTTTTATTTTTCGATTTACGCCCTCATGCACGCGAGACGTTAGCCTCTTACGACGTTTGGTTTTTGGCTGATTCTTGCGCTTACGTACCTGTCTTTTATAGCCAGATCCCTGCATTAGACTTTCTATTTTCTCTTCTGCTTTGCGTTTCAGCTTATTACCAGACTCATGAACTCTACTTCGTAATGACTCTTTAAATGGTATTTGATGAGAACTAACATCGTCAATAATATTCATACCAGCTCGGAGAGCTTCTTTACCCACTGCTCGCGGACCACGTTTTAAAAAAGGGAGTGCCTTACGAAAAAGACCACCGAGAAATCTACCTATCCCACCGTGTCCTCTCTGAAATGGAGCCCCTGCGTAAACTTGTTCAATGCCTCCATTTCCAACCTGAGCATCGTAATATTCTATGTAATGACTCATTTTTAAATTTTTAATTTTTAATTTTAATTTTATTTTTATTGATACTTCAATGAGCCCGTCTAAAATGAAGCGTCACTGTTGAAGTTCCACACTCGAATGGTACAACACGGCCAAGGTTATCTCTTATATCTATTAAAACAGTTCTAAAACTATTTCTTATAACGGGAGCGTAACTCACAGGTGTAAAAGTGTGATGCTGATTGGAGCCAAAAACATAATCTTTGTAATTCACAGGCGCTATACGTAATAGAGGTGATTGTACATCTCCAACTATACAATGTTCACAAATATCCGAATAAATAAATAGTTGACGTGGCATAGCATTTAAAACATTTGCAGGGCGAGTAGCTACAGCCGGATTGGAATCTACATTTAAATAACTTTCCACATCGACAAAACCAAGAATATCTAAAATGGCACGGCTTATTTTTAACGAATGTTCATATCTACATGTTTCAGGTGTGCACGTTCTCTCGGCAAATACAAAAGTATTATTATGTTCTACTGAAAATCTAAATATAATATGAATACCGTCTATTGCAGTGTTTAGTACTTGTAGAAATTCCACAATGTTTACGTATATCCCATAAGGAATTTTACATTTTTTCACAATAATGTCATTATTTGTGGCATTATGTGTATCTCTAAATATTGGGGATAAATTATACGTAGCTGCAATGTCTCTTTCTTCTTCACGGATATGTAGAAATGAGCGAGGAAAATGAATTTCTGTTATACCCACTTCCCAATTACCGTGTAAATTAACTTCTTGAGGTAGCTTGGTTGTATAACACGCAGTAGTATTATCGGGGAATATGTTCATGCTACTGTTACTCGGTAGAACCATATAAAATTGATTTTTCATTTTTTAGATATTTTGCACGTCTGAAGCCAGCACACAAGAATTAAATGTACTCGGGTATCCCACCCAGCTAACAAAATATTTTTTTCTCGAAGCAGTTCCAGTCGTTTTTAGAATCTTATCAATTTTATAACTTGCATTCGATATATTTTTATCAATGACTGATAGTTCTTCTTCATAAAATATTCCATCTACAGTTTCACCGTTCAAGTCTTCTATTTCATAAACAGGTGGTTTTCTATGTTTTAAAACACGGATTATTTTAAAAATTTCTTCGGACCAATTAGCCATATAACCTTTCGCAAAGGTTCCTTTCGTTCGACTGATACGAACTAGATTACCTACAACGTATTTAGCCTTTCTCTCGACTGTTTTGTAACGAGAATCCATATTTTTCTTGGCTATAGAAGCATTAAAAACTGTCACACATGACGGCGCCATCTTTATAGTAGAATGATAAGCATTGTTTTATCCTGTAACAAGATCTTGTAAAACATCTATGTAACGTCTTGAATTTTTATATGTAAAATATCGCCACATTTTTTCTTTGAGTGTACGATTAAACCTTTCAACAATCGCAGCCTTAATGTCAGGGTTGCGGGTTACACGGTGAAGAATATTTCGAGATTGTAAAAACTGCTGCATAACTGTACCTGTGAATTCTTTCCCTTTATCAGTTTGAAATAATCGCAGAACTCTTTCACTACTTCTAGAAAGTATGTTTTTGAATGCCTTAGTAACTTGTGAGCATGACTTATCTTTTAACGGCTCTACCCACACGTATTTACTTAAAATGTCAATAACAACGAGTATGTATGAAAATTCATCATTATATGATTTCAATGAGCAAAGTTCTATAAGATCACCTTCCCACACAGAGTCGATTTCATTGACTCTATAATGAAGTCTTTGAAATTTTCGATGTACTGGCTTATGTAAAGTATAAGCATCTTGAGCACGTAACCATTTATAAATTTTATTTTTATCTACCTTGTTTCTTATTTTATGTACAAGACGTCGTGCACCTGCAAATCCGACCTCGTTTGACGGTTCATAGTAGATTTTACAAAGTTCTCCATTTTCGTCGCCAGCCATTTTTTTTATTTTTCTTTTTTTATTTTTCTTTATTTTATTTTATTTTATTTTATTTTTTGTTATTTTATTAGAAAGACAAAGTTAACCATCCACCTTTTTGATTTGGATATTTTTTACTTTTCTGTCTAGTGCTCCTCCTTCTAGTTATTACGAATGAACCATCCCCATCACTAGCAGCCTCTCTATTTATAACAGTATTCTCACCATCTGCTTCGCTTTCAAGAGATGCATTGCTTATGCGGTTTCTAGGCATTGGCGTGGAGTTATGTATGTATGCACCAGATGTATGTAAACACGAATCTGAAAAACTCGCATGAGGTGTTGAAGATGATATATTATTAAAATGTTGTCCTGCCTTATACAAACTCGTATTTCCAATAAATTCTAGTGGCATTCCAATGTCTCGTAAAAACCATGAAAAATGTTCTCTACCAATGGCTTTTATACCTTTTCTACTACGAACAACATCATTTATAAGATCTATAATATTTGAACCATCGGGTACTCTATTGTCAATAGAAACTATTCCTTTATTGTTCCATGTAATGCGTGAGGATATGCCTGGATTTTTTAAGTACTGCATCAACAACTCAGCCTTACGCCTGTACGTCACGGGTACAGATGATGTTATTGTATCAATACTTACACCGGTTAACGTTTCTTGTTGAATTTTTAACTCAGCGGTGTTAACACTATTTCTCAAATTTCCCAAATAAGTTAAATACCGTTGTAAAGTTTGTTGATATTTTATCCATCTTGTACGTTCGTCAAATTCATTCGATTTCAGAATTTCACTCATTTCAGAATCCAATCTTGTTAAATGGCTGCCAGGTGTTTGAGTTGTTTCAATATTTTTACTGTTTTCATATTTTTTATTACCATTTTGTAAATTCCCAGTTTCACATGTTCCAAAAAGTTTACCAATACTATCTTGCGGTACAAGAACCATTTTCCTGGCGTGTTCCATTATTACTATTATTATTATTATTATTTATCAGAGCGATAAGGTAAAAGAATTGATAAAACAGTTGATAATACAGGAGCCAGCAAGGCTGTGAGAAAACCCTCACCTTTCTGCACAATCAAACGTTTTTTACTTTTCCAGGAACGACAGTTTTTATCACACAATTTTCTTAATATGTGTCTATGTTTTATTAATTTTTTCTTTTGGGCTGATGTGAGAGTAATTGTACCTTTTAATGTATTTAATGCACACTCGCAAATACCTTTAATCATACGATGATTTGCCGATATTAAAATAGTCTTTCTCTGTTGTTTGTTTAAATGATACAGTGCGTGTAACTCATGCGCTGTTTTTCGATCGAGTGTCTTCCTTGTTCTTGACGACTCCATTATATACGCAATACTGGATATTCAGTGTCTCCGCTACCTCTTTTTATATTTTTAGGAACATAAACATATTGGTAAATATCATCGGGGAATATACTGGTGCGCACCCTACAACTTTCAGGTGTATTTTGTTTCAAGTCTAATAATAAATAGCCATGTGGCTTAGATGTAGCATCGTGATACGCTTCTTGTAAAAATTTTGAGTTTTCAGGATAAACTTGTCGTGCCATATGTTGTATTTGGGCACGATCTCTAGGGTTTTTAAAAATAACAATATAGTTAGCATTAAGCGAAATATCTCTTTGTTTTGGACCTTGATGAAATAAGTTTTGTGTAATAAAAATAACACTAATATTTTTGTGATGACTTCCTTTAGTAAATAAATCAGTCACTATATTATTGGACGATTCACGCATTAAATCGTCAATTACAACCAACTTTGGTCGCGGATCTGATGAAAAATCTTCATTCTGTGGTAAGCCCTCGTGAAATTCTACATCTTTCCCATATTCTAAATAACCATCCTGCCATTCTGAATAGAACAACATTTTACGGGTAAAAGCAGTGTCTGACATACGATCAATGAAACGAAAAAATCTTGTTACAAAATAAGTTTTCCCACAACCGGTAGGACCACAAATCATGGAAGTCCATGGATGTTTCCAAGCAAGGTCCATTTTAAATTTATCTACGTAGTTTAAGTGTACTGTGTGATAGGTACCAGGGGAATGAATGATTTTACATGAAGAGAGGCAATATAAAGGATGTGTAACTGGGTGAACAAAATAGATGAAAAATTTACATTTTTAATAGTTTTTTTATTTTTACAAGTGTTTTTCTACAAACATTTTTTATTGAAAAGAAATACATAGTATATGTTTTACAAGTTTTTTTCTTTTTATAAATAATTCTTTTACAAAAATATTTTTAATTAAACTGATTGTGATATGCTATGTTTACAGCGAAAACTGATGCGTTTGGGCATGCGATTGCGTACACGGTATCTTACAAAATTTATAAAATTAAAAGGGCGAAAAAGTATTTATTGAAAAATCACAATTAAAATTAAAAATTATTTTATTTACTTTTTCTAATATATTTTTTTCGGACGAGAAACTAAATTTACGCATCAAAATTATCGAGTATCCAGGCATGGTTAATGCGTCCACCATAAATGTCTCTTCTAATAGGACCGCCACGATTTTCCCTATAAATGAACATCTCATCGTTTATATGTATTGGACAAACAGGGTTTTCAGAAAAATAAGCTAAACGTCCTGGCCTTGGAACGCTAAAATATATACTTTTGATTTTTTCTTCATCTTTTAAAATAAATAGGACATCTGAAATTTCAATTTTATAGTAGTATTGGACGCTCTCATACCACACCGCATCTAGCGGTCGATTACAATCGCTCTCACAACAGGTTATTGTCCTGCATGTACCGCAAAACACAATTTCTTTTAAAAGCACCATATGACATGAAATCTTAATATTATTGAACTTCGTTAATTTTTTTACTTTCTCCAATAAATTGAGAAATTTTTCTTCACTTTTTCTCTTCAAATCTACGAGCATGTGAATCATCTTGTGCCACGCTAAACCTTGTAACGATTTTTTGTATGACGGGTAAAACTCACACGTAGGCACATTACAGTTCACACACTTCTTTCCCGTGGTACCCAGCTGCCATGAATCCTCATAACTGTCTACTGTACAAGACAAAAAAATTATAAATATATTTATTTTATGCTTTTTATTTTATTTTATTTTATTTATAATTTATTTATGACATTTTTTGCCTTTTATAACCATATGGTATTGATGTGTTTTCAGAGCTAAATTTTCTTTTGAGACTGTTACATTTTAAAGTTTTTGTTTCCTCTATGCTGATAACTGAATGTAGTTTTGTACGACGTATTGAATTATAATTATGAGTTATTTTTGCCTCTTTATCTAAAATTAATTTTTTTATCGTATTATAATTTACTTTCCCACCCGTTGATGTATTCAAAGTTAAACCTTTGACTTTACATACCTCATGTGTTTCCCCGTTCGGAGCTTTAACAATATAAGAATAAAATTTAGGTCCAGCGCTAACAAAATGTGAAATATAACTTCCCTCTCCGTACTCTTCGAGTTCATTTGTCATATCTCCTAAAAATGAACCGGTAGGGATTTTATACTCACCGGGTATATTTTCATTTATATATATACAGGAGTCTGTATCATAATACAGAACTCTCTCGCCTAATTTTTCTAAATATGTATATAATTTTAAACGAGCCTGTACCGTTGTATACGCTGCTATCGCTACATTTGTAACAGACGAAGGCGTGAAATAATCCCCCTTGAAGCTCCAGTTAACGTAAAAAACATCGTTGTTAACTGGTAAAATATTTTTTATCTCTATTTTATCATTTAAAATTAATTTTTGAAGTTCTCCCCCGGTACGGACAACTTCGGTTGCACCCATATTCTCACACTGACCAAATTTGCCCCAGAATGAGTTCAAACATAATTTAGAAAGGGAGCGTAAACCTGGATTTTTAGCAATTTATTTTTTTCTAATAAAATATTTTCTTTTTCTTTATAATCGTTAATATATTTAACACGCGAATCCTCGTCAATACAATCTCTAGGCCAACCGCTGGCCTCTTGTTTTATTTTTAAAAATGTATTGATGTAATCTACGAATAATCCATTCGTTTTTAAATCAGCTTGATTGTTTGTAGGGTCGTACTGACATGTGTTGTATTGCCAGATTTCTTCAATTGACATTATGATGTATCCGACCTCAACCGCTTTTTTTATCTCATCAGACACCCACGTACCGGGCAACTCCCTATCTCGTACATGTTCATGAGTGCACTCATCGTTATTTAAATTTTTCACACATGACCAACATAAAGGAAATAATAGTTTACCGTGCATTCTTACGGGAAGCACTGGCAAAAACAAATCCCGTGGTGCAAGTATTTTGCATTTGATTAGTCCTTCTACTTTACTTATGTCATGAGATAAACCCGTCAACATTTTACAATCGTTGCCGACGTAAATTTGTGGATGACCTACGGGGAATTTCCCGATTTTACAAACAAATGGGTATAAAGAACATATATCTACGTACGCAATCGTTTGTCTGCCTGTAGTCTCGATTAACGAGACAATATTTTCCGTACGACCACCATAAAAAGCATCGCGCGGATTTAAAGTATCATTAAAAAGATACGGATGATTTTTAAGATACTCCTCAATTTTATTATTATTTCGGCGAATCTGCTTAAACTCACACTCCCAAATTTCCTCGAGAACATAACCATATGATTTTATACGGTTGGAGTTCTCAACTGTTTTTTTAAACCGTTCTTCGTACGAATCGCCATAAGCTTCAAACTTTTTATGACGATCCACTTCTTTAAAACAATTGGGACACCCGTGCCAGAAATAACCATGAAATTGGTACACGTATTGTACCCCATTTTCATCCTGACAATACCCATCCACAAGAATATTCTCTTTTAAACGAAATTCACTACTTCTACCAGCATGAATAATTTCACGCCCCGGCATATGTTCTTGAACAAGTAACCATTCCAGTGATACTCTGGAATGGTTATTTGTTTTTCTATACCCATGCGCTGGTATTACACCTATTATATCCGGCTTTAGATAATTTTTCCGGAAAATTTTAGAACATGCACTGGCTATAGTCGAAGCCTCTGTAAAGGGACATATTCCACCAATTTTAATAAAATTTTGCCTAAACGCCGAACATGCCTTTCTTAAAATGTTAACATCACTTAAACAATATTTTACAATTTCACTTGCAAAATTAAAAATATAATCCGTACTGCTCAGATGGTTAAACCAAGCGTCAAACTCTAATTTTTCGAGGGAGCTCATACACTCCGGAGTGTAATGCTCCCTTGACGGTATAGGACCGATATAGTTTTGATTCTCAGACTTATTAAAAATATGAGGGAACCACCCTTTGGCTGCCTCATCCTCAAAGCCAAAAGCTTTCGGTAAAGCCGAAAGTTTCATATGGAAATAATTCAGACTATCAAGAAATTTTATTTTATGCCCCAAAGTCATTAACATTATTTTTGTTCCATTCATTATCACTTTGGGAGTGATATTTAATATTTCTACTAAATATTTTAAAATAAATTGGGCATCAAACCCTTTACTATTATGCGCTATGCAAATGAGCTGTTTAATATTGCTCGGACGTGATTTTCCATCTAAAATAAATTCAATAAAATTTTTTAACGCGTTTTTTTTTTTAAATAATAAATTACGACCGCCTCCACAGTTTTCACAATCAGTATCCATATCCGAATTTATACACTTTTCACAGCATAACTGTGCTACACACAAATTAACATTGTGAAAAATACATGAAGACATCGTGTCGATATGTTTTATGTTTTGCGTAGTCTCAAAATCATAGAAAAGAAATGCATGTTCGGTTTTAGCAGCCTCTACAGTTTTCTTTTGAACTACCGGAATGTAACACTTGTGATTATAGGGACGTTTTCTACAACAAGTGCGACAATACATCTGACCACATTGATGCCCTGGGCCTTCGATCGAAATGTTGAGTCGGCAAACTAGACATTTTTTTATTGCATCGCAAACACTAATATTTTTTTTATAACTATGCGTCTCCCTGTGATTTTTAAAACATTCTTCACCGTAAAAATCATTAAAACATTTCGCACAGTTCACGAGCTCTACGCGTTTTTTACACAAATTGCTAAAACATTTAATACACTTATCCGGACACTTGTGAGTTGATACGCGTTTCGTACCTACATTACAGGTCGAACAAAAGTTTCTACATGCAGATACCCCTGTAATATTTGTAATCATGTCATAATGTTGTAATTCGGGGTAGTATAAAATATTAAGTATTTTTTTTACATTGATTTTTTCTTTTTTTAAAAAGGAAACGCCATTGAATAACGGAGGAATACCATTCCCGATACCATCTTTAAAATATACCATTATCGCAATCCCCTTATTTTTAAAATATTTCTGAAACGTTGTAATTTCAGGTATACCACAGCCTCTTTCCCTATTGAAATTAACACCGGCACATCTTATAAGCTCATTTGCTTTTAAAAGTTGTGTGTTTCTATTACTTTTACGTACGTTTTCCCATTCTAACTTTAAGTCATTCGAGCAATTATCACCCGCCTCAAGTTTTTTGGCATGGACTAATGCCACTGCCAGAGCCCGAGGGAAACATTTACCGTCACTATTTTCTATTTTTATAATCGATTTTGAATTTACAATTCCGATTTTTTCGTCACGACCGAAGCCAACGGGCGCACGAACGCGAACTATTTTTAAGGTAAAATTATTATCGACTTTGAACTCGCGAGCACTCTGGGAGATCGCTGAAACCATCGACCACATTTCCTCTGCATTATAATTTTTCAATTTTTTAAACGTATACACAGGACCCAACAGTAGGGTCTCTGTGTTCAATGTGATACCAATATAGTCTTCGGGGTCATATGTTCGTGTAATGTATAAAAATAAATTGGTCATACACGAATCTAAATCAGCTATGATGTTCCCCGATATATGCCTATCTCTAAATTTTAACAGAATTTCACGCGCATTTGTACCGAACCTACTATAGAATATTTCATTTTCGCGAAGGATATTAAATAACCCATCATTTATATATTCTCTGTTATCTCCAGCCTGGGCTTGTTCTTCATTTTGTTGTTGCTGTTGCCGCTGCTGCTGCTGCTGTTGCTGCTGCTGCTGCTGCTGCTGCTGCTGCTGCTGCTGCTGCTGTTGCTGTTGTGGTTGCTCTGGTACAGGGGATTTAGGATGTTCCGCGAACTGCTGCTCTTGCGCGGACTGTCTAGACGTACTAGCCTGAGGTTGCGTGCGGTCGAACTCCCCCGGGTACGTTCGGCGGCGGTTGGGTGCAGTCGACTCAGGATGTTCCTCGACCTGTTGCGCCTGCAGCTGTAGTCTTGCGACTGCGGCTCCGATCGCTCCTGTGACTGTTGCTCCAGTTGCGGCACCTCCTGATATTCTGGGTGCTCATCTGCTTCTTGAAAAAGATTATCGATCTCCAATGTGCGTTCTATAAAAAAAAAGGAGAATTTTAAAAATAATTTATATAAGTTAAAAATTAATATGTTAAAAAATGTTGTCAGATAAATATCTTGATAAATTACCTCGCAATAGTTCCGCGTAAGCAGCTAATAAAGCTCATGCCAGCTGCCTCTCAGCACTGCATCGCCCAAGGAGATGCACTGCGACCATCTCGAGAAACTCACTGTGCTCTCTAAAAATCCCTCTTAAAAATGCGCGATTTAAAAATCGGGCAGTCCTTGTTTCAACAAACGCCATGAAGCTAGCCACTGCTTCATTTGTAAATGCACGTATATAGTTTCTGACACATCGGTTTTCACGCCCGTAATCTCTCAACTGACATGTGCGTCTTCTTAAAATACATGCCAGACGTCTTGCTTCTGTAACATCATTCTCCCGAGAGCGATTAATTGCTGCTACTGCTGATGATGATGCCATACGTGGTACTTCATCAAGCAGCGCATTGAAAACGACGAATACTTGCGGTACTAAATCCATTTTCACGTTTTAAAATAAAAAATTCTACAACTAGTAAAATAAAGAATGGCAGCGCGCACAGATATAGACGAGTACACTGCTCGACAGAAAACTTCTGAATAACTGGAAAAGCATCGACCTCTGTTCATTTACACCCGCGGTGCATGTCTACATCACCATCACTTACTAGATTATTTTACAACGCTATATGAAATTAGCTCAGACGTTGTAGCAAAATGTTTTATTTTATATAGTAATAAAACGATCGTGATGAGATCACTGGACAGTCTGTACACTACTAAAAGACCTTAGCAAATGATTTTACAACAGGGTTAATGAAAAATCCTTACTTACACTCTCATATGAATATAGCATATAGTTTTCTAAATTCCACACACTAATAAAATCATTAGTTACCCCGTTATCGACATTCTTACATTCTCTCAAGTAGAGTAGAGATTAAAATGTTATCAATGGCACGAGAGAAACCATATGTTCATTTATTTTAAAAAGCTATTACAAATAACAGTTTTTTATTTGCATTACTCACGTTTTTCTCTTTCTCTATTTCCCTTAATTAGTATAGCTCAGTATTTAAGGAGAAGCCAAAATTGTACAAGATACATATTAGTTTGTGCTACGACTAATGTAGCATCTTATACTCGTTCAGTCGTATACTTCAAGAAGACAACACGCACAATATTTCAGTTTTTCTACATAATGTCTCAAACAACGAATCTCAAACGCATAAAAATGTCTTCGTTCAACTCGAGAGAGGAGGTAGTGCATTATTTAATAAATGCCCGAGTTCATCCTATAAATGCATCATGTACGAAGAAAAGTTTAACCGGGCTCACCTCTCAAGGAAACGGCGATTTTACAAGTGTTGTGAAAATTATAAATCATTCATTTTCTGGAATCACGTTTACAAAAGAAGCTTGGGATGCGTTCAAGTTTTTTTTAAAGATATCAGTGAATATTTTAACACAAAAAACTCTACTACTCCTCAGAAAAAAACACTTAATGGAATCAATTTAACATACACAACAACGTTTGGTACAAAAACCATCGTCCTCGACAGAGAAGACTCACCGAGTACTAGTTTACTAGATTCAGATGATGATGGAAATTCAACATATTCTAAAAAGAGGAAACTTTATACGCCAGCCATAGTTATGCAAAAAACATCGTTTGACGGAATCATCACGCTGTCAAAGTGTATAGACAGCTGTATAAAAATGAACGAAAAACTGTTACCATTAGTTTCAAAGTGCAACAAAAATATTATTGCCGAAGTGTGTAAAAAATTTAACGAGAATATATTTTTACCAGAAAAAGATGTGTTTGTAAAACAATATTTATCCTCTCACGGTGAGAAAATAAAAAATAATATTGCAACTCTATTTAATGATAATGAGTTTTCCGAATATTATTTTGATATTGTATTTTATGAACTTATTAGTTTACACGCAAACTCAATAGTTAAAAATGTCATTTCTAAATGCGCCACTTAAAAAGTGTATAAAATGTACGTGTGTAAATAAATTTTCAATAAATATAATTTAAATGTATTTTCTCGAAGTATATATTTCTTTTACCTGAAACCTCACAGCCATGGTAATGACCCTCACTAATTACCCCATGACGGCGCTCTCCGAGGGACTCGACCGCACCCTAACCACTCATCACCCACGTGGCCACCCATCCGCCCGCTCACCATCGCCCGCGATCATCCGCTTCCCCTGCAGCCTCACCCGTCACCCACGCGGCCACTCATCACATCAGCTCACCACTCTCCACCCACCGCCTGCTCACCACCCACGCGGCCACCCACCGCCTGCTCACCACCCACGCGGCCACTCATCCGCCCGCTCACCATCACCCCGCTACAACCCGATTCCCCGCAGCATCACCCGCTACCATCCGCTTCCCCTGCAGCCTCACCCGCCATCCACGCGGCCACTCATCACATACGCTCACCACTCACCATCCACCGCCCGCTCACCATCACCCGCTACAACCCGATTCCCCGCAGCCTCACCCACGCAACCACCGCGCGGCGTCCTCCCACCGCCCGCTCTGGCCTCCCGCTCACAGCCGCTAATTACCACCACTAATTACCCCCCTGACGACGCTCATTAAGGGGACCCGATTGTGCCCTATACCTGACCAGCGGCCATCTTGAACGACCACCGCCGAGCGCCGCCGAGGGGACCCGATTGTGCCCTATATCCGCCCAGCGGCCATCTTGAATGGCCACCATCTTTGCCCTATATCCGCCCATATACTACTGTGGTACAATAGTATAATACGCACCTAGGGAGGAAAAAACTTAGACAGTCAGTAGCTCGTATAAATCGCTACTTGAGCCGAAGGCGAGGCTGGCAAACACGAGCTGTGGGCTAACCAATTTTACTCGTGTAGTGCGTAAACCATTTTTCGTCATACCCGGACCGAAAACACGACACTTCTTACAAATTATATTAAATCTTTTTCAAAAGTTTGTTATAAATAGGAATATATTTTATGAAATAATTATATTTTAATTATATTGTTTAAGTCCTTCTTTTTGTTATATCTTTGTTGGTGTATAAGCATAATTTATTTTGCTAACAGTTCAGAGGAATTGTTAATCCTACCAACATCAATTTGGAGAATTATATACGAAAGTTGGAGGAGCAGCCGAAGAATAGAAATGGTGGTGAGCAGGACACGGAAGAACAGCAAGTTCACTGCGAACGTTTGCGAAAGATTGCTGATGGTGTTTATTATAATGAAAAAGTAGAGATTACTTCTGAAGAGAACACCAAGCTTTTGAAGCGCATCATAGATGAAAAAACATCATTATTACAGTGGAAAAATAAAGATGAAGAATGGTGGGCATGTGTTAACGCTATAGAATACTTGTTTGAACATTGTTTAGAACACCATGGGTATATACGAGATTGTGAACTTGCTCCAGAAGAAAGCCCTTGTTTACTTTCAAATATTGAATCATACATAAGTATTAATACAGACAGAAATATAGAGGAAATGTCTGGAATTAATACCCCTATGCATTATATCGGAGAAAAGGGTAGTTATACAGCTCTTCATGAAGAAGATGGTGGATTAAGTAGCCTGAATTTGCTAAAGTGTGGACACGTGAAATTATAGTTAGTCATAGATTACCATTGGCGAGCAGAAGTAGAAAATAATGTTGTCAATTATTTGAAAGAGAAGTGTCCTGATATGTATGTTTGTGAACAAGTTTTGAAGCACAAAATTTATTTACTTACTCCAAAATTTTTCAGTGATCTGGGAATCCCATATTTAATAGTTTTACAGAAACCAGGTGATTTATTGTTCATCCGAGCTGGAACCTACCACGCTGTTATTAACATGGGTAGAAATATTGCTGAAGGGGTACATTTGGGATTTGATGAGTGGATCGGTTCTTATGAACCAATTCCTTGCAGCTGCAGTGAAAATAATAAAAAAGATGTTTTGCAGGATCGAAAAGTAGTTGTTATAAGTAAAGCCGCTAAAAAAAGACTTTACGAGTGTGATGAAAATAATTGCTCCGAACTTTTTGAAACAAAAAAAAACTGGAACGTCACATGCAAATTATCCACAAACAAACATATAATTGTTCTGTATGTCAAAATACTTTTTCTTCGAGATTTAATTTGCAAAGACACGCAAACAAGCACTCTCAAGACAAAGGAAAAACTGAGTGTCCGATGTGTCATAAGAATGTTGCAAGATTGACGGAGCACATTCGAAAAACTCATGGAGAACAATCGCAATGTATAAAGTGCGGAAAAATATTCAATAAAACTGCACTAAAAAGGCATGAAGAACGTTGCCTAGTTGAATGCCCCGTGTGCCCCAAAATATATAAGAGCAAACGTTTATTGACGGTACACATGAAAAAAACGCATAATGGTTAAAAATATGGTAATTAAAACAAATATTTTAGCTTCGCATGTTATTATGTTAACAAAACTGCATGCTATTTAATGTTTTTTGTAAGTATGTAATTTAGAAAATTAATTAAGTATTTATTGTATTAATCACAACTTCATTATCTCGCTTTTTAATGGGACTAAAAGGAGGTTCAGGTCTTACATCAAAATGCAGCAAAAAAATTAGAATGTTTATTTTATTTTTTAATTTAAAAAGATGACGTGAATTTTTTAGTATTTTTCGTTGTGCATTTTTTCGAGACAATAACTTTTCAAAAACGACTTTTTCACTAGTCTCTTACGTGACTGAGGATACGTGATCTTGGAACATGAAAATCCCGTTTTAAAAAAGCAGAAATGAAGTTAAAAAATTAATTTTAATAGAAAAATAATCAAAGAATAAGAAAACAGAGAGAGATCTTGGCCGCCTGTCGTGTATTTCAGAAATAAGTAAGTAAATATGTTAAGAAAATGCCAAGTGCGTAGGTTGCGCGATGAGATGCGAGGTGAACGGAGAGCGGCCGTGAAGAAAGAAAGAGGGGATCCCCCTAGACTCACCTCACCGCATGACACTGCTGAACCTCCTTCAATTTACTTTGCAATTATTATAAACGATTCTTTCTTATTTTTTCTTAGGTATGTGTTACTAATAGTTGCACGTCGTAAGCTTTTTTGGAGTCTTGAATCTCTTTAATACTAATTTACTGTGCTATTTAAATTGATTTATTTCTATGCATGCTTCGAAATCCATTTATTTTCATATATTACTTAAATCTATCGATTTCGATTTGTTCTGAAAGTGTATTATATGTATAAATAAATATATGAATGAAAAAACAAAAAAGAAGGAAAATAAAAATAAATGAAAAAAGAAAATGGTTGAAAATAAAAATGAATAAAAATAAATGAAAAAAGAAAAATGATTGAAAAAAAAAATGAATAAAAATAAATGAAAAAAGAAAAATGATTGAAAATAAAAATTAATGAGAAACGAAAAATGCATGAAAAAAATAAATTAATGAGAAACGAAAAATGATTGAAAATAAAAATGAATGGAAAAAACAAAAATGAACGAAAAAAGGATGCATAATTTATTAATTAAAGGATGCTTAATCCATTATAAAATAACGCAATTTGGAATTTTATGGATATATTTGCGTGAAAAATTATTGAATTTGAAAGCTAGGCGTGATTGTTGAATGGAGCCAAAAAAAGGACAAACGTAAGCGTGCATAAAGCGCTATAATTAAGGACGTCCTCCGAAAAATCACATTTCCTATGAGTTTTATAAAACTTGTTGAGAAAGCATAATTTAGTGTTCTAAAGTCATGCTTCAAAGCCCGACATCCAAAGCGGCATTAAAAATATAAGCATTTGACTTAAGTTGCAGCTTTAATATAGAACCCCTAAAAAGTATAATAAAAGTAAATATAAAGAAAATATGGTGTACATTTCATTATGGCAAACGGAGTTAATTCAGATACCTAGAAACATAAATAAAAACTTCCGAGTTGTTTATATATGTATATATATATATAGTAATACCGTGTAAGTATTATTTTTTCACATATCGTATTGACGTCTTTTTTCTTACACCGTTATTTTTTATTATTTTTGGAGTAGCGTATATAGGTTTATGAAGCGCATTTCAATCATAAATAAGTAATATTCTTAGATAATAATTTTCGCAATGTTGATGAAGTTGAGCACCACTGCACCCGGAGAACGTCCTTAACTATAGTACCTAGGGAATGATTTATTGTTTTTGTTGGTATTTGAAAAAAAAATAAATTTTATAAAAAAAAAATGAGACAATGGGTTAAAAGAAACATAAATTAAAAATTAGAATTTTGAATATCGTATTGCATGTTTGAGAATTAGATTAATTGGAAAGAAGACCGCTGCTTTAAGGTAGTTCATCCCGAAATCGCTTTTTATGATCACAAAATCATCACAAAATTTGAAATCCTCCAAATTTAAAACTAATTTTTAATGATTAATATTTTTTAAACTTATTATTGTTTAATTTTGCTTACGTGATGATAATTATTTAACAATTATTTAAAATACAAAGTTTTCAAATTTTATAGTATTCAGACCTGGGTATATGAATATTTTTTAACACGTGGATTAACTTTATCAATTTATGTAAGTGAGGTAGTGGAGGTCAAGTATTACTTGTATAATTTCTCAAGCTCCTGAATTATTATACTGCAAAATAAAAAATTTTTGAATCGGCGGAAGTCATGAATTATCTATAAATGAAGTGGTGGTGGAGGATGGTTATTTTTAATATAAATATAAATAATAATGATTACATACTAGTTTATGTGAATGACTGAGAAAAACAGTAAAACAAAACAAAAATACAGAGAATAATTAACAAAATACTCAGTTTTGGTGGAAACTGAAAAATAATTGTAATAAAAAAAGAAGCCTGCTGAATTAAAATTGCGAAAGCGGGGGTGGAGGCGGGATCATTTATGAATACAATCATAAGAATACACTAAAAAAAAATTTATCAGTATTAAAGAAATATTTTTTGGACCAAATAATTATTTTTTAAATTCAAATAAACCTTCTTTGTGTCAAACAAACAGTTATTTGCATCAAAACAATATTTCTTTGCTACTATTCAAATAAATATTTCTTTAACACTAATAAATTTTTTTTTCGGTGATAATATATATGGATTTATTGAAAAAAATACACAATATTGTACCTTCGTGCTAAACTTCGAGTAAAAATATCAATTCATTTTTACATAAACTTTGAATAAAATTTCAAGGTGGACGGAGCGTGACGGCGCCTCATGGAGTCTGGCGTTCTCGAGAATGACAGACTGTCATACCTAACCCTATGAGAGCAACAAAGACAGACAATTTCCAAATATTTCCAAGTTCCAAGTATTTCCAAATGTGCGCTATCCTTCTCGCTCTCATAGAGTTGAGAGCATACAAAGACTGCCATTCTCGAGAACGCCATACTCCATGTATAAGAGGCGCCCTGATGTCAAAATTTTTTCCAAAGTTTGGGCAGAAACGAATCAATATTTTGTTTTGAATCTTTGCAGAAGGGTGGAATATTGTGAAAGTTAAGGCAATGTCCTCTTGAGTTTAGACAATTTAAAAAAAAATAGGCTTCACCTATATCATATGGGTAATGTCTAACGGCCCCTGCACATTGCATGCCTACAATCAGCGAACGAGTCCACGGGGACTAAGCTCATAACGGCACGCGGCATACGGCATTTGGAATGCAATGTGCAGGGGCCGTAATGTGTAACATGTAACATTGGTCTGAAGCAGAGCAGGTTAGGTTGCTGTCAGCTGTCACACGAGCGGTTATAAAAAAAAGACAACACTGCTCTTTTGTGTGCTCAGGCACCACCGCGACTGCATGAGACAGTTTGAGCCGGAAATCAATTGATTTTGATTACTGAAAGTACCGCAAAAAGAAACAGCGTGAGTGAGTGGAACAAGAGAAATCCGCAGAACAGCAGGACAGGGCTCTCCCTCTTCAACTACTGCGAGCGTCGCCTACCCGAGAAAAGAATAAAGATAAAAAGTGAGATTCTTTTACAAAAGCAACATTGTTATATACGACTGCAGACAAAATCATCATATATGATCAGGTAAAATATCAGTACTTTAATTTCATAAAATAATATGTAGTATATTTTTTATATTAAATATATTTTCTAAATATCTTTTATTTCTAGAATCATTCACTTGGTAGAGCCACTTTTTGCTTACTGGAGGGAGACAAAATGGATCAAGCTGATTCAAGCTCAGTTCAATTTTGTCTTTAATTAGTCTCAGTAATATTACCTCATTATTTACCGAGTACGGCTGCGATGACGATGACAATGAATGATAACGCCAACCTTAAGTGAAGAGCTTCCTGATACACGCATCTTGACAGCTTCATCGTCCAGATTATCCATGGAACTAGATCTGGTCGGTAATTATTTTAATACTCTCTGACCACTTTGTGGTCTCTTCTTTGAATAATTATTATTTGAGTAATCCACTTTTTCAACCATTGCTATAGCATAATTTTTTTGTTTCAGGGTTTTCATTTTCCTTCCAGAAAATGCAGCAACTAAAAGAGTCCACATGTCAGATTTAACATGTGTACTCAGTATTAAATGTATTTGATATTTACTTTGAGGTTATGTGTTTCCGAAGTTAATTAAAAGATTATAAGAATGATAGAAATCCGATTCTATAATGTATTACATGGCATCGCATGTTTTTTAAAGCTAATCTTATCTTCCTGGAAGTAGGTATAATTTAATTAAAAAAAAATTAAGTTATGCAATTTTTCAGATTTAGCTGAGGCACTGCTTGTGCATTTTTTTTAGAACTGTCAAACTTAAATGTTACATATTTTCATAATTTTTTAAATTATATTTAATAAAATCAAGACTAGTACTTTCAGAAAGATAAAGTCAACTCAGACATACATGAGATGCCTGAGATGCATTACTGGAGCTGATTTCTATCATTCTTATACTCTTTTGAATTAAGCACGGACACATGATCTTAAAGTAAATATCAATAACATGGAATGGCCAATCCAACTGCTAAATTTGACAGGTAGCTTTTATATTGTAGGTGCAGGGTGAATTTTTTTGTCAAGTTTTTAATTTTGGCCCTTTTCGTGTAGTATAGTGTAAGTATGTCCGAAAGACCTATAGATCTATAGTTTGCCTTGCTGTAACAACTATGTTCATAAAATGCAAGGCATCAAATAGGTAATTGAAAAAGTCATGGTTGAGCATTAAATATGAGTGCATGTAAAATTGTGATAAAGTTACTTTAACCAGTAAAATTCAGTTTAATTGTAGCAATTAACAAATAATTAATGAACATCAATTGACTTTTAGAGGTTAAAGACAATTCTTCATAATTCTGACAGATATCCAGATTTTTAATTGAATCATACTCGCTTAAAGAAAAAGTTAAATACCACATTACAAGCAGGCCTGTAGATCTATAGATCTTTCGGACATTCTCACACTACACGTAACTTCAGATTTCAGAACAGAAAATATATTTAATTAAATAGGCTGAAATTTAAAACTTGAAAAGACCAATAAATCGTGCTTCTGTAATATAAAAGAAGCTGCCACTCAAATTTATTAGGTGTACTCATAATTCAGTGTTGTTGATGTTTACTTTGAGGTGATGGGTTTAACTACTTGATTTAAAATAGTATAAGAAATCCACTTCTATAGTGTATTTCAGGCGTCGCATGTTTTTTAAAGCTAATCTTATCTTTCTGGAAGTAGGTATAATTTAATAAAAAAAAAAATTAAGTTATGCAATTTTTCAGATTTAGCTGAGGCACTGCTTGTGTATTTTTTTAGAACTGTCAAACTTAAATGTTACATATTTTCATAATTTTTTTAATTATTGTTATAAGCAAGCTCTATTCAGAGTTCGTTCTCGAACTCCACTTGCTTAGCCGAGGAGATGAATTTAGTGAATTCAGGGTCTTGTAAATAATAACTCTAGGGTTAAATAAAATAGTAAAAGTGACGTTTATTCAGGATGCTCTTCTGCACGTCTACACTGTTGGTTGGACTCGCGTCTCGGTGCACAATCACTCATTGCGCTCTCTACACTCGGGGTTTCTGGATCCCCTCGGCACGCTTGCCCGCACGGTACAACTACCTTCGTTGGAGACGAATCCTCGCTCTCTCCGGCCACGTCTTGCCTCTCTCGCGCCTGTGCGCAACCTCCGCGATACACCTCGCTTCTCTCTCTACGCGCTCTTTCGCTCTCGCGTCGCTCACACCCAACGCTCGCTCGCTATCGCCCTTCTATAGAGCCCTCTACAGTCACATATAGTACTCTTCTACTTATGCCAACATCTGGCCTATAACATTATATTTAATAAAATCAAGACTAGTACTTTCAGAAAGATATAAAGTCAACTCAGACATACATGAGATGTCTGAGATGCATTACTGGAGCTGATTTCTATCATTCTTATTCTCTTTTTAATTAAGCACGGACACATGATCTTAAAGTAATCCAACTGCTAAATTTGACATTAATCCAACTGCTAAATTTGACAGGTGGCTTTTATATTGTAGGTGCAGGGTGAATTTTTTTGTCAAGTTTTTAATTTTGGCCCTTTTCGTGTAGTATAGTGTAAGTATGTCCGAAAGACCTATAGATCTATAGTTTGCCTTGCTGTAACAACTATGTTCATAAAATGCAAGGCATCAAATAGGTAATTGAAAAAGTCATGGTTGAGCATTAAATATGAGTGCATGTAAAATTATAAAGTTACTTTAACCAGTAAAATTCAGTTTGATTGTAGTAATTAAAGAATAATTAATGAGCATCAATTGACTTTTAGAGGTTAAAGACAATTCTTCATAATTCAGACAGATATCCAGATTTTTAATTGAATCATACTCGCTTAAAGAAAAAGGAAAAAGTTAAATACCACATTACAAGCAGACCTGTAGATCTATAGATCTTTCGGACATTCTCACACTACACGTAACTTCAGATTTCAGAACAGAAAATATATTTAATTAAATAGGCTGAAATTTAAAACTGTAAAAGACCAATGAATCGTGCTTCTGTAATATAAAGGAAGCTGCCAGTCAAATTTAGTAGGTGTACTCATAATTTAGTGTTGTTGATGTTTACTTTGAGGCGATGGGTTTAACTACTTGATTTAAAAGATTATAAGAAATCCACTTCTATAGTGTATTTCAGGCGTCGCATGTTTTTTAAAGCTAATCTTATCTTTCTGGAAGTAGGTATAATTTAATAAAAAAAAAAATTAAGTTATGCAATTTTTCAGATTTAGCTGAGGCACTGCTTGTGTATTTTTTTTAGAACTGTCAAACTTAAATGTTACATATTTTCATATTTTTTTTAATTATATTTAATAAAATCAAGACTAGTACTTTCAGAAACATATAAAGTCAACTCAGACATACATGAGATGTCTGAGATGCATTACCGGGAAGTCACTCGTATCGTAATGTACTAATTAAAACACGTACAAGTAATAATGTGTTCCCATATATATCAGGAACCTATAGAACCCCCCCCCCCCCAAAAGGAAAATAATTTTTTCACTATTTTAAAGATAGTGAGTTCTTTTAACTATATCATTTTGAATATTTTTAATTTTTGATCCAAAATATCTTTTTATGTTCAGAATAACATATATAATTACAAAGTTCAATAAAAAAAATGGATTTTTTGAAAATTTTAAGGTATAAGACCGCCTTAATAACTTAACATTTGGTTTTGATAACAACAAAGTATTTTAATTTTACTGTAGTTAAAAATGAAAAACTATTTCATATTTGGGGGGGGGGGGTTGCAGCGGCAGTAGCTGTCCCGCCTCCGCGTTCCGAGTTTCCGATTCCCGCCCCGCCCGCCCATGCTACATAACCTAACGATGGTCGCGCATGTGTAAATGGTAATTCCCTCTTGCACAGACTTCTCGGGTTGTCAGTGTGTCAGTTAGCCAGCCAAAAGGACAATACTCTTCAAAAGAAAGATGCCTGATATGCCTCCGCCTTATCATTCAGCGGATCAAGGAATTATAGGGGTTATGGTATGTATAGCAGCATTTTTATGCCATAGAACTGGCAAATGTCGTATTTGTGTGCTCTCTCTCTCTCTCTCTCTCTCTCTCTGTCTCTCTCTCTCTCTCTCTCTCCTTGCTTTCGTTCTTGAACTTTCTAATTCTTCTCTCCATTCTTTGATCTTATGATGTTACTAAATGCTCGTTTCACCCTTCATGCTCTACTCCTTCTGTCTTATTTTTGTATTATTTTTTATTTATTCCTTTTTCTCTTGCTCTTCTCTTCCTGATTATTTGCCTCTTTCCTTTCTTTATCTTTTCTTACTTCCTCTACCTTGTGTCTTCATCCTATACTTGTTTTCGTCTACTCCATGAGGCTTTTTTTTATCTACTTGTCTGTCTAACCATAGTCCTGCATCCACCTCTCTTCTTCCTATTGGGTTCAAAAACTTTTCTATTATGTAAAACTACTCTCTTCTATGAATTTTTATTTCCTTTTCCATTGATACTTTCGTCCTAGTGGCTTTTCAAACATTATTTATTATTTTATAGAATGTTATGGAGATATGAATGCTGTAAAACAAAGCAGTGGACCTTGCTGTGCAACACACCACTTACCAGCAGCAATAGCAGTACCGAATAAGAATCTATTCGTTCTGTCTCTGACTGACTACTGTTGATGCAGCATTTGTAATGTAACTCCAGCAGTGTTTCTGGTGCCGCTGCTACTTCATTTGCGAACTGCCCCTGGGATTGAGTCTGGCCACTGAATTGTAACAATATTCTCATTAGTAATGTGTTTGTATTAATTTCGTTCAGGGTGAGTAAATGATACTTCGATTTATGGGTTTCGTACAAATTAATATTCGTTGGAATGCATTAGTTTGCCGCAGGATGTCTGATATACCTGCCTCTTTGCAAGCGCTTAGGGTTCACCATATTTTTTTTATAGCTGGTAATTGCCATTAAATAATGAGTAACTCGATTTTGTAACTGATTTTAAGTATCGGCTGCTGCGGAGGTGTAGTTGTACTCATTGTGTTTTTGTCGGTATAAAATAAAAAAGGAAAGCGTGCTTGCTACAGCGAATATGCGCAACAAAACTCTGCTATCCTCTTTAACAGGAGCGTAGCTTCTCTCAGCTCTCTCCGCTCCTAGCCTTGTGACTTTATTAATTACGTGTAATTGCCTAGGGTTAAGTGGCCCAGCAGACGAAATCAGGAAGACATGAGCTTGTTCTATATGGTACTGTTTTGCTTGCTGGGAGCTGATGGGAATATCGTCATGACATATATACGAGGAAGTTGGTGGCGTCGGTTTCCAGGTCGTCTCAACTTCAGGTGAGTAGTTTGCTTTAAGAACGCGCGTTTTACATCTACAGCTATAACTAATAAGGTCACATAACCCTGAAATTTGTCCTGTTTTCCTGAAACTCGAACTCTGCTTTTTCAATCCTCAACTATTATTCTTACGTACTATGTGTTTCTGCCTAGGGCGAAGTGCTCTCGCAGACGACATCACGACACCGGAAGTTGATGTTATGGTGCTGTTTTCTTTGCTGGAAGCCGATAGAATGTCGTCGTTACATTCGAATCTCCAAACAGACTGCAAACCTCCGAGGAGGTTCGTGGCGTCGGTCTCCAGGTTGTCGCGTCTTCAGGTGAGTAGTTTGCTGTAAGAACGCGCGTTCTACAGCTATAACTAACAGGGATACGTAAACTCGAAATTTTCCTCTTTTCTTGAAACTCGGCCTCTGCGTTTTCTCAATCTTTAGCTATTACTATTACTTACTATGTGTTTCTGCCTAGGGCGAAGTGCTCCCGCAGACGACATCACGACAACGGAAGCTGATGTTATGGTGCTGCTTTGTTTGCTGGAAGCCGACAGAATGTAGTCGTTACGTTCCAATCTCCAAACAGACAAGCCTACGAGGAGGAGGGTGGTGTCGGTCTCCAGGTCGTCGCATCTTCAGGTGAGTAGGTTACTGTAAGAACGCGCGTTCTACAGCTATAACTAACAGGGATACGTAACCCCGAAATTTTCCTCTTTTCATAAAACTCAGTCTCTGCGTTTTCTCAATCTTTAGCTATTACTATTACTTACTATGTGTTTCTGCCTAGGGCGAAGGGTTCCCGCAGACGACACCACACCTACATTACAAAATTTTGGGGATTGATGAACTTCAACTGAGGTCGGCTTCGTCGGGTCAACTTTTGTTCTTGTTGGTTTGCAACGGGACTTTATTTAATAAAGGTGTAAACTCGAGTTGTTGTAAGTATAAGTACGGTCATGTTGTTTAAGAGATTGCGACTGTTTTGCGCTCTCCTACGCACTTTGGTGCACAGAGAGGCGGAAGCGATGCTCTAAGCAGAGAGAGAGACAGAGAGACGCCGACGGTTATTGTCGGTCGCGTGTTTATACCGTTCAACCTATAGGAGCCGCTTTTACATTAGCTGTTAGATTTGAGTATGTCACAACATATCGTTTCTCTAACAGTTCTCCAAGTTCCTCTGCTTTTTTCTTTACTGCGATAAATAATTGAGGTAACCTGACTGGTATGAATAGTTGAAACTGAAATACGGCTAACTGCACTCTAAAAAAAATTTAGTGCATGCACATTGCGACAAGAATAGATTACTGACTACCAGAAGTTAGACGTGCGAGGTCCGTGCGAGGTCCGTGCATGGTCCTTCTCGTCAAGTTCCTCGCCCTTTTCCCTTTCACTCCGAAAAGTATTTTGAAGTCGTCCCTTTTTGCCCTGTTCCGAACGTAATCTACGCTAGGCGAGGGAGCGGAGGACTCCTTTTCGGTGAACGTCGAAGTCGCTCGCGGCGGGAATAAAGCGAGATCCTGTATGAAGAACAAGACCTAGCACGGCATCTAAGCCTGCAGGTTCTTCTCCGACATCACACGGAGAACGATTATGCTCCGAAAAATCTTGGGTAACAAAATACCTCGGCGAGGTTTGTGGGCGAGCATCGGACATCCCCTCCCCCGATTATGGTGCAGCTCGCCGATCGAGTTATGACGCGAACTTCTCTCGAAGCTCACGGGGAGCGTCGATGGTGGCAAAGTTCGGGAAAAAAATAGAGTTGATTAATTTATAAAGAAAAAGGAAAAAAATATATGCGCACCGTTCGAACATCAAGGTCATTTACTTTCACCCTTCTCGAGGTACTAAAACAAAACAACATTTTACATATAATTGCGCCAGTGTAATAAATTGTACAGCACTTCCACAGAGGTCTTACCAAGAATTCTGAAAACTAGACTAATGTAAGAGGTCGCGAGGAGTTGCCACTAGTCAATGAAACTATTAAGTGGGCGTTTACATATTTATACCATAGCTTTACATGACTCACACATTCTTGCCTGATGGTATAAATCTGTGGAATAGTATTGATCACATTTGCGAAATTATATGTTAAGTGTTGTTTTGTTTTATTACCTCGAGAAGGGGTGAATAGTATATTGTGCAACAAGGGGCGGAAATGAGCTATTTCTAGCGGGGGTGAGGTGTTCTATTTTTCATTTTTTCCTAAATCACACTCGAAATGCGCGATTTTCTACACGGCTATCAGGCATGAAAAAGGCCGTTTTCATGCACGTGTTGAAAAAATAAATTACCCAAAACGTCGGACATAAAAAATTGTGCCATTATTTATAACCCTTGTGCAGCAGAACCATTCTATTCTATTTGTGAATTTGTTTCACTTTATTACATCTGGATTACTTTTAATATAGTTTCACATGAAGATTATGAAGTACGGCTTTATGATACGAGTGTTGCGTGGTTATTTCTCCATTATTATGCGAAAAGTTTTATTTTACATATGGGAGCGTCCAGCAGAAACGGGCCACCGAGCGCGCGCGGTGCCTTTTTTCGTGTAAAAAGCGCTCTGTTTAACTCGTTCATAATCGTATGCTACATCTTTGAAAAAAAACCAAGGACCTATATCGATAGATTTTTTCCTGCTCTTTCCAATGGTGCCATTGTTTTTATTGCGAAACGCTTTCTTCCGAACGAAAAGTCGAGTTGAATATTGAAAGCCATTTTTCTCAAAGTATATCACGTTTTTTTTCAAAATAAACTACACCATTGGAAAGTACAACTCTTAAGCTTCAAAACCCTATCTTGGAGAAGTTGGAGAAATTAAGGGTTTAAAAGTAACAACATGAAAAAGACAGCGCCGAGGATCCGCGCGAGCCCCTCGCGCCCGTGCGTACGGCACGTTTAAGTGCACGCTCTATTCAATTCGCTAATAATCGTGTACCAAACTTTTCATGTTTCAACTTAAAAATATAATATTTTATAGTTTAAGACTTGTACTTTTGAAGAATATAATTCATTTTGAAGAAAAGACTGATATTTTATTGAAAAAATAGAGTTTAAACATTCAAATGGAATTTTCAACTAGAAGGAAGCATTTCGGAATAAAAATAATAGCACCATTGGAAAGAGCAGGAAAAAATCTATCGATAGATGTCCTTAGTTCTTTTTTCAGAGACTTGGTACACGATTATTAGCGAATTGAATAGAGCGTGCACTTAAACGTGCCGTACGCACGGGCGCGAGGGGCTCGCGCGGACCCTCGACGCTGTCTTTTTCATGTTGTTACTTTTAAACCCTTTATTTCTCCAACTTCTCCAACATAGGGTTTTGAAGCTTAAGAGTTGTACTTTCCAATGGTGTAGTTTATTTTGAAAAAAAACATGATATACTTTGAGAAAAATGTCTTTCAATATTCAACTCGAGTTTTCGTCCGGAAGAACGCGTTTCAAAGACGCAGCATATGATTATGAGCGAGTAAACAGAGCGCCTTTTACGCGAAAAAAGGCACCGCGCGCGCTCGGTTGCCCGTTTCTGCTGGACGCTTCCATATACATTGGCGTTTACAAAATGTCACACTCCCGCAAGCTGATAGAGCATGTAAAAAAGTAGCTTCACGTGCGGGGATGTTTTCACGCTCGCACGCTTTACTACTTTCTCCCTACTGTTATTGAATTATTATTGAAATCAATAAAGTAATAAATAAAATATTATTAATGTATAATTTTGCATGTTATTTATGTATGTATATATGCAATAAAATGTAGTAGTTATAGCTTTGTTTGATTTTATTTAATACTGCTGATTACTTTCTTTTTCAATTTATAATTAAAAATAGCTTTAATAACTTTGTATTGTAAGGTAAAATAATGCATGATGTATATAGCGGTGGTGAATATTTAAGATTATATGTGTATAGTAGTGATATACGTAGTTACGTAGTTAGAACTTGTGTTGTCATTAACATCATTTAGTATTTGAAGTACTATAAGAAAGCATTGGAAAAAAAAAATAAAAAAGAAATATGAAATAAAAAATGAAAATTAACAAGGAAATGAAAACGAATAAAGAAACGAAAAAGAAACCGAAAATTAAAAAGGAAAAGGAAAAGAAAATGAAAATTAAAAAGAAAAATAAATGAAAACGGAAAAGAAACAGATAATAATATTATACTCAAGTGTTGATAATTGTAAATCACCTCAGAGTAAAAATACATTGTAAAAAATCTAAATAGGTGCATCTAAATATTCCGATGCACGTCATTACGTTATATGGTTAACAAGTACAGTACTCGACTAGTACTTGCAATCTGAGTATCGTTTCACAAATTTGCATGTTCTATTTGTATAATGAACGATACTACTACTAATAATAACATGTGATTATATAGTTTGCGTTTGCACTGTTGAAGCTTACTTAATTTAGTGCAAATATTTATTGGAATATTTTGCGAGGATGTAAAGTATATTACTCTATCTACAGCATATTTATATTTTTATTGTGCATTATCAGACTTACTTTCTGATCGAGTATAGAATGACAAAAATAAATATCTGACCTTGTAAATGGTGATTATTCTCCGACAAAAATATAGCAGTAATTTACAAAATCTACTATTAAATATAGTTTCGTTATACTGCAACATAAATGTATACAGTATAGTAATGTATAGTATGTATATAATTAGGTAGTTAGTGCATGTATTGTAGTTTATATAACTTAGTATTTTTATAAACAAAAAATGATAACATTCTAGATGTATTTTTCAAAATTAGTCTTTTATCGTGCGTAATATAATTACGTGTTGTAAAACTAACAAGTTGAGTACAAAAAACAATATATTTATGGAACAATAAATATCATGCAAATTCTGAAAAGAATATCATATGCTTGGAATCTTAAAGTTCAGCTTTATAGCTGGGCCTGTTGGATGCGTGATAAATGAGTGGGCAGTTTAGTACGTGCACTTTTTAATTTAATTTAGTACTTTTACGCACTAGAAAAATTTTATAATATCCTAAATGTATTTCTTAAAATTATGCTTATAATTTTATAATGTATAATATTGCTTAACTTCTCAATATAATCATAATTTGTATAAGGAAGGAAATAGCATCGTAAATCGATAACAAATTTTGAAAATACGACAAATAATATTAGTCAGTTATATACTGACAATCGGGTATTGTAATTATATTTATAATAACTTTTAAACTGATTATATACGTATGATTTAGTATAACAATATATGATAAACAAGAAAATAATAAATTGAAAAATTGTAAATACAAGAAATAAGCAAGTAACAAAATAGTACTTGAATAATAGAATTGTCATGGATATTTTATGTTTCATTCTTGATGTATCGACGCCAGATTTTCGGCAGTAGATGATACATGATCTATTATAAATAAATTTTCATGCTAAGTTAATACAATCTGACTTCTCGCCAGAAATGCGCTTTATATAAAAAGAATATACTTCGAAATCTTAATAAGGATGTAATTGATATCAAAATTATTTTTATCAATTTCATTTATACATAACTTTCATAAAACTTACAATAAAAATGTTAAATATGTGAGCATTACAACAAGCGTTTAAAATTATATGGAAAACAATTAACCGGATTAGTCTTAACCTTCAAAAAAAAGAAAAATTGAAAAGTATACGTTCGATTATTGGTTCATAATAAAAACTAAGTAATAATGAACCGATTAGAAATGTATAGCTAAAAAAGATAAGTCTTTAATTTATTTTT
This sequence comes from Torymus aiolomorphi, assembly GCA_036365515.1. Classification (NCBI taxonomy): domain Eukaryota; kingdom Metazoa; phylum Arthropoda; class Insecta; order Hymenoptera; family Torymidae; genus Torymus; species Torymus aiolomorphi. The sequence goes on from CM070874.1 coordinate 221,775,338, forward strand.
TAATAAATAATAATGAATATAAAAAAAATATTCTTCATAGTGTAAGTATGCACGCCATCTGTGAGCATTTCTCTAAACCGGATGTTATGATCGCAGATGAATCACATTCGTAGCGCCATCTACTATTAATATAAAAAAAATTGGCTACCATCTTTTTACCGACTGAGCTCTGTTGCGAGTTTTGTTGAGTTTCACATGGCCTTAAGTTATTCAAAAGCATTTTACTTAAAACAAAAATTTCAAATACGAAAGTTGTTGATAACATTGAAATAAAACTTTTTCTATTCAACAGTTGCATAAATAAAAAAAAAACTATTATTATAATTCAAATAGAAATAATGAAAACAATGTTTTTAATTTTAAATATAATTGCAATCATATTACTTATATATTTAATATTCCTATGTGTACTTTAATCATATCAATTAATAATACTTAATTAATTTATATGAATCATAGACTATTTGAAAAGTTATCTGCATATATCTATGTTTGTAGAATTATAAGGCAAATTTTCTACAAAAAATAATAAATATGTAAAAAAAAAAAAAATGCATAATTAAAAAAGAAATAAATGCATAATTTAAATGCATAATTTCCATTTAAATTTTACTGCAGAGATGTATTTATGTGTATTCTAATGATAATAACGATGAAAATAAGTATTACAATTAATGCAATAATAAAATTATATAGTTTTTCTGAGTATTGCGGTCGTGCCTATTATGTAAAAACGAAGTTTTTACATAGGGAGTGGGCGGGCGACGAGCGAAGCGAGGAGCAGGTGTGTGTGGGGGCGGGGGGGTTGGCGTATCGAGCGCAGCGAGACACGTAGGGGGGCTCGGCCCCCCTATTTCCATAAAAGCTTCTACCTCGGTAATTTTTATCAAAGATTGTAGAAACGATTTTTGATTAAGGGTTTCGTACGACACCTATTTCTTGCAGGAATAAAAATGCGTCTTTGAACAAACACTTGAAATCTAGCTGTGAAAGGGATATCTTGAAGATCAACGTTTGATTTACACAAGAAACAATAAAAATGAGTTGACACTACTCTATCAATCCGCAATTCAACGAATTCTACATTTGAAGAGTCATCGATATCTGCGACAAAATAACAATCGCTAGGTGACGTTTGTGACTGAGAAGAAGTATAACTAGTGGAAAATTGATTTTGTGATTCGCTGCATTTTTGTTCCTATGGCTGGGCTTTGATACTGCCACTATCTTGCTCCTTTGATTCTGGTTCTGAGTGCGTTTCCATTTCATGTATTTCTACAAATACTTGTTCTGCCATACATGAAGTACTTGGTTCACCCTTAGCCAAGAAAGAAGTAACAGAACTACTTGGTCCAAGTTCCGATTTTTTAAATCTGATTTTATTGCAGCATTTGCAACATAATACTTCCCCAGCCTGAATAAATACTTGATACATGTGACTTATTCATTTAGCTTCCTCACGGGTTTCAACACGTTTGCAACTGCCAGTAGTTTTGCGAATATAGATATTACATTTCACACATCTTGAGTCATCTCGCTTTGAAATCTTACTTAGTGATTTCCAATCGTCATGCATGTTGATAGACCTAATTATAAATATAAATAATGTCTTAGTATTAGCAAATATTAGTGACAGAATTGTTTTTTGTTAAATCTTTTACACTGTATTTGTATATCATTGAACGTATACGAGAACTTATATTGTCAGGGTTTGTCAGCGAGAAGAAATAAAATGGAAATTAAGACTTCAAGAGCCTGTGCAAACCAACTCTACTAGAAAGTGAAAGATACGATACGGTATTTCTCGCGCGACAATCACTCCACGTGTCCAGACCGCGCGCGGTCTGTCTTTCTCAACTAGTGCGCGCCGAATTTCTAAGGCACCAGGAGTGTACAATCACCGCTACGCATTCTCTACCGGCTACAAGACTCCTCTTGATGAAAATAATGAGGTTATGGTTATGCGGTTTTCAGGATTATTGAAGTTGCGGTTATACGATTTGAAATTTTATGGTTTAAGGTTATGGGTTTATGTGATTTGGAGTTATGAATCTTGGGGTTATAAGGTTAAGGGGGGTACTACAGTTCAATTTTTTTTTTTTGGATTCACCTAAAAAATAAAAATTTTGATCAGTAATAATATTTTATATATATATATATATATATATATATATATATATATATATATATATATATATATATATATATATATATATATATATATATATATATATATATATATATATATATCTTATAGAAATATAGTTTATTTTTGAGGAGATAGTCTTTAGCAGAGGTCTGTAAACCCATTTGATCCAAAGATATTGAGTTTTTAAAATTTATGTCCTGCGGTAACCTACAGGCTGAACCATTTGATATTTTTTAATGGATTACGGGCCAAAATCTTTTATTTTTATATCTCCTTTGACTGAAGCTATTCGCATCCCTTAATTTTTCCAATCAACATTTTTAAAGCGAAAAAAGTTATATGCAATTAAAGCTGTAAAAACAGTGAAAATAGTGTTTTATCACTGTTTTGACAGTTTTAATTGCCCGTAACTCTTTTCTGTGATCTATTTCCACCTTCATCAATGTCGCATTTTAAAGATAACATTTTTTACAAATCTCTTATCCTTTGGTGAGGGATATCATATTTTGAATGATGTCCTGTCAAGTATAAATTAGCAAAATGGTTGGCATCGATCTGCAAAAATTCTGAGCAATTCTCCTTACAATTTGCAAACTTTTTCCCTCTTAATATGATATACAAAAAGTTTCAAGTTTTTTTAGTTAAAAAGCATATAAATTGAAGATTTACGAAAAATTTCAAAATTTTCATATTCTCAATTAATTGTAACTTTAGAACGATTGCATATTTTGCTCTAACTTTATATTTTTGTCTAATGAGAAAAAAAAATTGTGCTGTTTTTCAAGAGTCTTTTTTTAATTTTTTTAAATTTTTCATATTTTTTCATAATTTTTCTGATGTAAAAATTTTTTCCGACATTTAATCCTAAATCCCTACACTCATATGAGAATTATACTATTCAGGAGTAATTTAGTTCAAATCTGGAGTCAATCCATCCACAGGAAAATCTCAAAGCTTACGATTAGTGAAAAAACTTGTTTCATCGATGACTATGGTTCTGGACCATATAAAAGGCCCATCGGAGAAAGTTTTAAGCTAAGGTAAATATACCCACTTTTATATGTAAAAAGTATGAAATAATTAGTTTACATTTATGTATTAAAATGTGACTTCTTATTTCAGAGAAAAAAGGTGTCTAGCCCCCTTAAGAGAAGCTTTCAATTCTTCTTTTTTTTTTATTGAAACGAAAAACGTTTCCAACGTCACATTTGAAGTACTATTAACAGACGTGTCGGATTTTTATTTAAAGTGGTATCCTTCTCCAATAGCCCTACGTAACCACTTCTCATATTAAAATATATTACATATAATCCTTTAAGGAATAGCTTAAATGAATTCTCTCGATTTTGAATAAGAAAGCAAAGTTTAATTAAATTTGAAGGATTGGTTTGTATAACTCTCAAAATAACTCAGTTAAATTTTTCGAACAAAAAGGTACCTAGGAAGCAAGATATTGAGGTTTTCGTTTAAATAATTTAATCTGGAGTCTTACGAGAATTCGCACAAATTTACGTATTTGGAGGGTATTATAAGTTGTTTGTAATGAAAAAATTTCCATCCAAAGATAAGCATGAGACGAACGATTATTGCTTTTAAAAAGTATCATTGCATACCTCTATGTATTAAAAAAAAATTTAGTGAATTAAAAAACGCTAAATTTAACCTCAAAAAATGAGTCAAATCAGCTTCCTTACGAAACTTGTTATTGATCATTCAGACGAATAGAATTATTTTGTTTGGATGTATAATGATTAATTAATTAGTTAACCAGTATTTGTAAGACTTTCTTGAACAACAATTACTTTGTAAATTAACCAATAGATCAATGGCTCTCATTTTCACTAGTTTGATATCGAAAGAATTCCCTTAATGTTGAAAGTACATATATTTTTCGCTGATCGTTATAACCGATAATGGTAATGCTATAGACTTAATGGATATCTTATTTTAAGGAGGAGCTTTAAATTAAACAGGAGTTGCATAGTATAATGTGTTGTGACGTCTTAATAGTCGAGGAAATACTCTTTAATTTATTGGTTTTATATATATATATATATATATATATATATATATATATATATATATATATATATATATATATTTGTTATGTAAATATGGTTTTATTGTTTTAGTTGTATTGGATACTTACACTTTTGTGGTGCAGATTCTCCGAATAAATTGTACTAGAGAAATTGGATTAATATTGTTGTATTTATTAACTCATATTTTTCGCTTGTATAATAATGTAGGCTCTTATTGGCCTTTACACATAACTACTCCTTTGGCGGCTGGAGAGGTACGGAGTTCGCGAATTAACTGCGAAATACTGGTTTGTGTGGGCAGATTAGCCGTATTTATTAAGAGATTAAATTAGGTTGAAGATGATTTTAACGCTGAATCAAAATCATCTTTTTAAACAAATTAATAAACATTTCGACAAAAATCGTTCGGTTTCGAAGTTGAGAGATGCTGAGTCTACATAAAAGTTCTGACGTGCGTACACCTTCGCGAAGTAAGTGGCTCGCTACGTCACGCTGTTGCGTTGCCGAAGTGCTGCGTTCGTCAAATTCACAATTTATCGTTTTGTGGGTCAAAGAAAATTACTGATGATAATCTGAATATAACATTTAAATTTAAAGATACGTTACAGACGTAACACCTCCTCCCTTAAACTGTTGGATGTCGTAGAAATTCAACAGGTATAGAAACAGTTAAAACCTCAGTAATTTTCTGTTACAGAGCTTATAATGATAACTTAAACTAATTCTGTTAAGGAATTTACAATAATAATAAGATGATTAATTATAATACCATTTTCGTAAACAGTGTTGAGCAATTCTCATTGGAAGAATAATTGCAATATGGTTCTTCCTGTGAAATTGGTGGTTCATTTCGTAAAAGAATATTGTTAATTTCCCTGCTTTGTATTTTTTCGATGTGCTAGTTGACATATTGGGGTTAGTACCACCTCTTTCGCAACATTATGACACGGAAATCGCAGCGGTAGGTCGTTGACAAGGATGATTTCTTTGCTTTACCTCGTCGAAGTTTTGCTGGGTCAACAGAAAATTTGTTATAAAATGCGATTGATGTACAGTGAATATATTCAGTTCTGGATAATCATCAATAATGGCACCTATAATAAGTGTAAGTATTTTCTTTTTATTTAGTTGTTAAAATTAAAAGAGAACAGCACTTATAATTAATTATATTTTTCTAATTAGTAATTCTAATTTATATTAAATATAAGGTCTTTTTTTTTTTTTTTTTGGTATAGCTTCATAGCGTCGTTTACCAGAAGACCAAAAAAATATCTTTTTCCGGACCTTAAATGCTTTGTTTCAATCAGGAAAAGTAGACGGAACCTACCATAGGCCCTCAGTCTCACGTTTCTTTTCAGTAAAAAAAAATGTATATATATAAAAATATCCTTCAGTACTGTAGATATGATCTTATTTACCTATATTTTTTTGTTGTTACGGATTGGACAATGGACGCTTCTTGATGGTGAAAAGAAAAAGATCATAGTCGGTCCCGATTTTGACGTCACCGAGATATTGGCATCTTTGATAGTGCGTTCACAGTAGCGCGAACGCTCGCGAAAGAGAAGATAATATTCCAAGTCTCGAAATTATGCACTGTTGACCCATGAAGTATATACGCGATGCTACGCCGCTAGTACCGAGACAGAGAAAACACCGCTGCCAATTCATTGGCACGTAACTTCCTCAAACATAATTTATTGATCCCTTTAATTAATTTTTACTTCTAATATTTAAAATTTAATACTTTATCTTATACGGTTAGACTAACTAGGAGAGGGTCATGGGTCCGGATTCAGTTTAAATTGTGCGTTATGTCTTTTTCCGTAATGAACTGATTTTTTTGAGCAACGTACTTGATCTGAAGATGTATAAAAGCTACATCTGCGCCAAATTTCAGGATGATTGGATAATTTTTGTTCTAGTTATCGTGCAACAACGGGAACGCAAATTTTTTCTAAAATAATTTTTTTCTAAAAAACAAATGAAGATAATCTCTTGAAATTTTAACCACATATAGTCTTCAGTTAGTGTAATAACTGGCTAAAATTTCAAGTCGATAACTAAAATATTTTTTGAGAAATTAATTTATGATATATAAAAAAGTTTTCCTTAATAACAAATGACAAAGTGAAGATATTTTAAATTTTAAAACAGGAAAATATAGGTAATTTAAATATCTTTCAAGAAAAGTTTATTATATTACGTAATAATGACTGTAAGATATGAAAAAATCAAAAAAACTGAAAATTCAAAATTCGTTTTTGGAAAATAATTTTTTTTCTAAAAAACAAATGAAGATTATCTCTTGAAATTTTAACCACATATAGTCTTCAATTAGTGTAATAACTGGCTAAAATTTCAAGTCGATAACTAAAATATTTTTTGAGAAATTAATTTATGATATATAAAAAAGTTTTCCTTAATAACAAATGACAAAGTGAAGATATTTTAAATTTTAAAACAGGAAAATATAGGTAATTTAAATATCTTTCAAGAAAAGTTTATTATATTACGTAATAATGACTGTAAGATATGAAAAAATCAAAAAAACTGAAAATTCAAAATTCGTTTTTGGAAAATAATTTTTTTTCTAAAAAACAAATGAAGATTATCTCTTGAAATTTTAACCACATATAGTCTTCAATTAGTGTAATAACTGGCTAAAATTTCAAGTCGATAACTAAAATATTTTTTGAGAAATTAATTTATGATATATAAAAAAGTTTTCCTTAATAACAAATGACAAAGTGAAGATATTTTAAATTTTAAAAAAGGAAAATATAGGTAATTTAAATACCTTTCAAGAAAAGTTTATTATATTACGTAATAATGACTGTAAGATATGAAAAAATCAAAAAAACTGAAAATTCAAAATTCGTTTATGAAAAATAATTGTTTTTCTAAAAAACAAACGAAGATTATCTCTTGAAATTTTAACCACATATAGTCTTCAATTAGTGTAATAACTGGTTATTTATTTTAAGTCGATAAATAAATTATTTTTTGAAAAATTAATTTATGAAATATAAAAAGTTTTCCTTAATAACAATTGACAGAGTGAAGATATTTTAAATTTGAAAAAAGGAAAATATAGGTAATTTAAATACCTTTCAAGAAAAGTTTATTATATTATGTAATAATGATTGTAAGATATGAAAAAATCAAATAAACTAGCAATTCAAAATCGTTTTTTGGTTATAAAAGAAAAGAAAATCAATAAAAACTCAAATCTATCAGGGTACCTTTCTTTTCCCGCGAGACAAAGAGAATAAGCTTTACACACACACACACACACACACACACACACACACACACACACACACACACACACACACACACACACACACACACACACACACACACACACACACACACACACACACACACACACACACACACACACACACACACACACACACACACACACACACACACACACACACACACACAAAAATGATCAAAATCACCTAATATACACATATATTGCCTTAAAACATCTTTTTGAACATTTTTTTTTCGAAAATTTTTTTCACCGTTACAGAGCTTCCTCCATGAGGAAGAAAAAATCCGGGTTTATATGTAAATGCGTAAGTAATGTATCAAATCTTGTAAATATAGGCAGATCGTCAATACCAGCAGTCTATAATATAACTTTCGTGCTAAAATCACAATCGCATGTGTTGCTCGCAAGCTCGAAGAAAAAAACCGGCAATGAAATGTCACAAGATGCACCGCTCATGTATGGAAAAAGCTACTCATAATCGAGATTAGCATGTAATACCTTTGCAGGTAGATCTATTTGATAGTGAACACAACAGCGCCTGTGGACATGTACGAGCGCCCAATTTGTAGATGACGTAGATGCGCAAGTAAAACTGCTCAAATTCGAGGCCGGTATGACAAGGAAAACTCAGGCATTACGCAAATGTGCACGTTAAATTTATTAAACGATAGGCGACCGAATGTGTAAAACTGCTCAAGCGTACAGAGAATTCGCAGAAAACGTCCATACGCGAGTAATGCCTGTCAATAACGAGCAAGAATAACCTTTGAGAAACGCGATAACGTACCTTGTACTCGCAAGTAGCGATTATATAGAGTTACTAAATCCAACCACATGAGTCCGCGGATACCGCCGAGAAGTGAGTAGACCTGCTCAACTACGAAGCAATCGCGCGTCTAACGCTTCTACGCGAGTAAAGCTCAGGAACGCGCGAATTATCCATGCAAAACGTATGCGCGCTAGTAGGGCTGGTCAAATACAAAGCCTACCTGTACATGGCTGAATCCATTTCAAATCAGGTGGACCGCGTATGCCTATGTCACCGATCATTTTGGAATTAAAGTATTCATGTTCTTCTCCAAAAATTATTTGACCCGTATATTTTTATTTTTTTGTTGCATCAAAATTTCATGCGTTCAGCAATGGCAAAAATTTCTGAGAAAAACCTTACTTAGAAAAAAATTTTTTCAATGTAATTTTCAAACCGCTACTGCTTCACCAGTTTTTTAAGCTTTTTAGCGTGTAACACATAATTTCACTAAGGGTTGAGCCCTCTTTCACGTTCTTTATGTTATTTAAAAAAAAAATAAAAAATGCACGAGTTATGTACTTTTTACTGAAAAATGCACTTTTTAGAAAAGTGGATTTTTCTCAAAAACGCCATGTTTTTTTTGCTCAATTTTTTTTTTGTCCTGATAGAGGACCTAAATACCTATCTAGACGTATTTTTGAAATTCCTGACCCGTGCCCAGGAATAGCGATCATTAATGAGATAATACACAAACAAATTTTTCACGCTTAACCCTTACATATATTCAATGGTATAACAGTCAATATAAAGGTTTTTATCTTTGTGCGTAAGCAATATACAAGTACACATAGTATCTGTTGTATTTTTTATTTTTGTCTTTTAGATTTTTTATTTTTATATCTACCTTTTTTTCTGCTTCATTGTTCTTACTTCAGTAAGAGGACAATCAGCGGTCTTTGCTGTTAAACAATGTACTTTATCATTGCACGTTTCTTTAATCCATAAATGAGTTTTTTGAATTCCAGGATACTTAGGAGTAGCAAGCCAATCAACATTTTTTACTTTTCTAAACTCTTCTACGTCAACGTCTTGTAAATGTATTATTTTAATTGCCTCTGTATATTTTTGAATGTGCTCTACAAAATCATTAGCATTTTGAATGGATTTTTCATGGGGACCTCGAAGATTATGCGAAGTAGCATAATGCTTTATAAGTCCACCCACACCATCTACAGCTCCTTTGCCGTGCCCAGTGGCAGAGAACAACCATTCTATATCAAATGGTGCTCGTTTTAATTCATATAATTGAAAGCGATTTTTAAAGTGGCTAGCGGCGCCATCTTATACAATGGTAATTTTTTTTATTGAATCACGACAATTGTCTTTCAAGTAGATTATAATGTTTTCTATTGCTAGCAAAGCATACGCTGAATCATGTTTTCGGTCATCACTTATGAGTGCGAAACTTTGTGTCGAATCCCCTTGATAAGATACTGCTGTGAAAATAGAAATTTGATCATTAACCCAATGATTTCCTTGAACAGCTTTATTATGAATTACAGCCCAATTTTCAGCGAAGTCTATTTGAAGAACTAAATGATGTGGGTCTTTTTTAGCATTTTCTCTTTCTGCTTTTATAGCTTTGCGTTGTATATTTTTTACATACATGTGAGTACTAATCTTCATGGTCCAAACCGAAAGTTCCTCTTTAAAAGCAGAAATTGGCACTGTTTTTTTAATCAAGTTACCATTTTCCCACAAAGCATACGTAATTTCTTCTGTGCTTTCTACATCTTGCAGTTTTAGAACATGAAACGTAATTCCGTTACTACCTGGACAAATTTTACATTCCTGCAAATAACATAAATCAGATGGCTCAGAACACTTTGTTGCGTTTATTATTTCTGACCGAAGTTCATCCAACTCTGTAATGTTACTCCCTCTGAAATTAATTAAGCTCGTAAGAAATAAATCACAATTTGCGCAATAGATACAGAGACAAACTTTTTCGATGGGGCTAAGTAAAACATATTTTGGTCGCAAACTATAAAACTTCGATTTACCAATTTTTAATTCCGGATAATCATTTTTGAATGCTTTATACGTTGCTTTCAGACTTTGAGTAAGAAAACGTTTAACTTTCTTCTCTTTTTTATTATTTATTTTAACGGTAATAACGTCACTCTTATTAGGACTCTGTCTTGAACAATTAAAATCGTCATTTATATAATATTGCATAACAATTTGTTCGGTCCTTTCGTCAATTGGATGGCCTGTGTACGCTTCTGGTTCTGAATAAACTCCCTTTTCTTGTGCAAGACTTTTCGCTCATTCTATCATGTACAATGTTATGTCTGGAAATAAAGATAAAATTTCATTTTTCGTTAAGGATGAGGGTAGCAAAGTCAGAATTTTTACTTTTTCTGATACCGTAGAACACTTTTGCAAGGCTAAACCAACATTTTGTACCCATTCTGTACAGCGGCATGCAGTTGATTCGTTTGCTTTTATAGAAACGTCATAAACATTATTCAACTTCACATCGAGGGCATTAGACAATGTTGAAAGTATATTTTTCGTTTTCTTTTTTACGTAATTTTCGATTGATTTTTCACGTATAAGATTTTTCCTCTTAAGAGGCGATACACATCCTGAGAAAAATGTACTTATTTTATTATTAAATTCTTCCACGCGTTCTGGAGTACTTGGCAAAAAATCTTCATCTCTATCGATTCCGTTGTCGATAAAATTATCATCCGTTGAAAATTCATTGTCAGTGCTAGTCACCAATTCTAAAGCATGCTCGTAACAACGTCTACACAGATATGTAGAGGGGGTCAAAGGTAAATCAGGATAGAGAAGCTTCAATGGATGAGCAAGATTCTCAAGTTGTTTAAAACGCACGGAATTAGGTTCGTTAAAAATTTTTTTGTGCTTATTTAAAAAATCTGCACATTTGATTCTCTTCGTTGAATAATTTTGAGACATCGTAGTTAAGTTAATCAGGTGAAATATATAATAATTTTCAAAAACATGATAGTTTTAAAAAATACTGGAGGTGTACTTATAGCAGAAACCGAACTTTTCTTGGTACATAAAAGATCTAACGATAGCCATCTAGTGGACCAATGTATAAGTACATAAACTCATACGTGTATATATATGTATTACTTACGCTCATGTACATATAATGTATTACTTAACTACTAAAAACAAAGGTAGTTATAAAAATAAAAAATCTAAAAGACAAAAATAAAAAATACAACAGATACTATGTTTACTTGTATTGCTTACGCACAAAAATAAAAACCTTTATATTGACTGTTATACCATTGAATATATGTAAGGGTTAAGCGTGAAAAATTTGTTTGTGTATTATCTCATTAATGATCGCTATTCCTGGGCACGGGTCGGGAATTTCACAAATACGTCTAGATAGGTATTTAGGTACTCTATCAGGACAAAAAAAATTGAGCAAAAAAAACATGGCGTTTTTGAGAAAAATGCACTTTTCTAAAAAGTGCATTTTTCAGTAAAAAGTACATAACTCGTGCATTTTTTATTTTTTTTTTAAATAGCATAAAGACGTGAAAGAGGGCTCAAACCTTAGTGAAATTATGTGTTACACGCTAAAAAGCTTAAAAAACTGGTGAAGCAGTAGCGGTTTGAAAATTACATTAAAAAAATTTTTTCTAAGTAAGGTTTTTCTCGGAATTTTTTGCCATTGCTGAACGCATGAAATTTTGATGCAACAAAAAAATAAAAATATACGGGTCAAATAATTTTTGGAGAAGAACATGAATACTTTAATTCCAAAATGATCGGTGACATAGGCATACGCGGTCCACCTGATTTGAAATCGATTTGGCCACATATGAAATGAAAAACGAGTAGTCTTGATAGACAATACAGTCGTTTCGGAATGTGTTCGTTACGCCACGACACGAACACGCCATGCTCCATTTGTGACGGCTCTTTCACACATACAGGCAAAGCGAACTCCTCAATTGCGAGGCGAGTCCTTGCATAGCTATCGATCACCAAAAAGTGAACAAAAAAAGGCGAAGAGAAGCAATTGTGTGCATAGTATAGGTACAGAATAACGTTGGAACGTTCGTCGCACGCGCCACACTTATTAATTCGTGATTTAGCGATGAAACTAAATCTGAGATGTTGACGCAAGCAAATGTACAAGTACGCTTTACTTTGTGCACGCGGCCTCGTAGAAGTGTGTATCGGTGTAGACGCAGCCTAATGCTCAAGCTCACGAGCCTCACTTCCCAAACGCAGACTACATTCGAGCAAACAAGCTCGTAGATGTAGACGCAGCCGGACCCTGATGGAGCTCGCATTTTCACATGGGCTACACCGTTGCCGTGAGCCCCGCTCTCTTGAATATATCAACCCTGTGTTGATTGGCTAATTACATTTTAAAAACTGTTGGTACGATAGAACTGACCAATCAGCGAATGGCACACGCGGCGCTCGGTGCACCCTATGTGTGAAGTGCGTTCCCTCGGCGCATGAGCGTGAACACCCGTGAGCAACGGTGTAGAGCTGGCGCCGCTCGCGAACCTTACGTCGCCTACGTGGTCTAGCAGTCGTGAGCGCGCGGTTGTAGCCGCAGCCTAACACTGATAGAGCACGTGCACCTTTCGCGCCTGCGAACTGGCGCTGGAGCGCAAAGGTCTTTTCCCACGTACGCAACATAGTGCTCGAGCGCGGCGGTTTGCCCTCAAAATCATAGATTCGTAGCGTGCATATAGGAGTGATGCACCAGCTCGCGGCGTAACTCTCGAGCCCACGGCGCGCATAGACGCGATGCTCGAGCTCGCGGTGTAAATCTCGAGCCCACGGCGAGTATAGACGCGATGCTCGAGCTCGCGGCATACCTCCCGAGCCCGCGGCGTAGCTCTCCAGCCTGCGGCGTGGCGCTCGAGCCCGCGGCGCGGCTCTCGAGCCCGCGGCGTGAATCGGCGTGATGCCCGAACGCATCTCAAATTTTTTATTTTCATGATAGGATATTTTGATGGATCTTCTCTCGACACTTGATTTTTCCTCTTCTAAACTTTTCACTCTTTTACTTTATTGATAGTTGTGTGTACTTTGAAAATTTCAGGTACTGAAAATGTCATAATAGAGTTGCAGACACTGTTTCGTTAACTCTAATTTTCGTTTCCATATTAGTTTAGTTTCCAAACAATTATCTTTCCGTGGAGAAAAAACAATATCTTCGTTAACATAACGAAGATAAAGAAACATTTTAGTTTCCTTAGAACCTTCCGAAAATTATGTTTACATTGTACAATATGTAGCAAAGGTGTGCTTCTTTAATATTTTACTTAGAGTTGAGCTCATAAAATTTAATTTTCATTTTTCTGTATTGGGATAGCGAATTATCGTCGATTTCGGCATGAGGCTTCGTGAATTGAGTCGGGCTTGACCTCGTGTTTCTCCGCGGGCTTTTGTGTGTGTGTAGTTGCGCGCACGTAGAGATGTGCGAAAAGTATTGAGCGCAACTACGCTACACAATAAACCCCGAAAAGAAAACCCGCGTCAACCTTGCGCGAGGGGGGAAGGAGAGCGAAAGACAGAGTCTGGCAGTATCGCTCCTGCCGTAGCTTAGGCAGCTGCTTGATTCCCGTGCGCGAAGACTTGGACAGAGAGAGAGAGAGAGAGAGTCGGAGTGTAGTGCACGAGGATCACGGCAGCCAGTGCAGTGTAGTACACGAGAGGGAGAGAGAGCGAGTGAGCGGTCCGATAGTGCAGCGAAGGAGAGAGACGCAGCACGGCGCCGAGAGCCGCGTTCCCTCGTGGCTGAGAGAGAGGGAGAGAGAGCCCCGCGGCCGAGAGGAGAGAGAGAGAGAGAGAGAGAGAGAGAGAGAGAGAGAGAGAGAGAGATCCTTTATTTACCGTAAGACAAAAAAAAAAGAAATAATTATACAATATGTACAAAATTTTTCGTAGATATCACAGTCAGTGTAACAACAATAATATAAAAAACAAATATAAAATATTACAATATAAGATTATGTAATATATAATACAAAAATAATAATGAAACCTCAAGTTCTTTGGTCAAGGACTATCTTTGATAATAAGTACCGAGGTACTTTTAAGAATACTAAATAAATACATAGATATATAAGAAAATATCACAGATATCGTCAATATCACGTCAATATCACGGTCTTATGGCCACCGACCCTGTCCTATAAGAAGACTAGACTATTCTAACCCCAGCTCTCTAACAAGGAGACTAAGGGACAATGTCAAAGAGATGTTTACGCACCGCCAACTTGAACGCTGCGTAAGATGCTGTGTGGCGAAGGGAGGACGGGAAAGAATTCCAAAAGCGCGCACCTTGAACTTGGAAAGTTCTAGCACCAGTCTCAGTGCACACTCCAGGGATTTTAAGTTCGCGGGGCACTCCTCTACTAGAAGGCCTGGGCACTTGCTTCTCGAACAACTCAGCGAGATAACTCGGCTCGCTCATTCTGGTTATGCGATACATTAATAAAGACAGAAAGTACTGTCTTCGAGTGTCCATACGAAGCCATCCCAGGCGTTTTCTGTAGGGAGTGACATGATCATCCCTCTTAATACCATAAATGAACCTCACACATGAATTGCTCAGGCGTTGGAGTTTTATTCGCTGCTCGACAGACGCGTCCAAGTATACGACCGCGCAATAATTAAGATGTGGTTGAATTAAAGACTCAGCCAATCTTATGCGAAGAGCCTCGGTGGTACTTGCCCTGATAAACCACAGGCTATACAGGGCTTTGTTGACTTTACTCGTAATTCGATCAACCTGCGGCCTCCACGAAAGTTTGCTATCTAAAGTAACACCGAGGCTCACCACTTCGTCACTGAATGGAATGAACCCTCCCCCCCGCAATCCAATTCCTGGTAGGCACATGGTGTTAATGTCATTAACATTCCTTCTAGAACCAAATATAATTGCTTTGCTCTTGCCAGCATTGAGACGCAGGCCGGAGCCCCCCGCCCAGTCAGCCACCAGTTTAGCCGCGTGCGTTAACCGATCTATACCTTCCAAAATTTTATCTTTGGCTATGTGGAGATAAATTTGGAGGTCATCTGCGTAGAAAATGTGTCTGATTTGTATTCCGTCAAGTTCGTCTTGTAGGTTGTTCACGTATAAGCAAAAAAGTTATGGGCCCACGACAGACCCCTGTGGAACTCCCAGGTTGGTTTCCAGCCACTTTGAGTCTCCATTTCCTTTGGAGCAAACCTTCTGAGTTCGACCTTGTAAATATGACTTAATCCACAGAAGAGCCATCCTGGAAAACCCATGTTGACGAAGCTTAGCTAATAGCTTAGACGGAGAGATCGTGTCAAACGCCTTACTAAAGTCAAACAGCAATAGCAGTGTGACTTTTCTTTTGTCGATCGCCATGCGCATGTCGTCTGTCAACTTAAGTAGCACTGTCTGCGTGCTGTTATATTTTCTGAATCCAGTCTGGAGGGGATCTAAGAGATTATTTTTATTGAGATACTCCGTGATTTGCGCATGGGCAATCTTCTCAAGGACCTTGTAAAGGAAGCACAGAATTGCTATGGGACGAAAGTCTGAAACTGTAGATGGAGCTGCAGTTTTCTTAAGTGCAGTTATCTGTGCCCTCTTTCAGACACCCGGGAAGACACCACTAGCGAAAGAGGAGTTAAAAATTTTAACTAAATAATTACCAATAACCGGAAGGGCCTTCACGATCACCTTTTGTGGAACTCCATCTTCCCCCCTTGCTTGTGAGGAGAAATGGGAAATAGCAAGGATTATATCATTGATGTTAATGGGTTTGAACGAAAAGCCCTCCTCACTGGCCGAAAGAATGATGTCCCGTGCTTCATCAATGTTCTCAAATGGAGAGACAGAAATCCCCGCAAAGTGACCGTTAAGCTCCTCCGGCATAAAACCGTGAAGTTCCTCCTCTTTGCGCTTTGGCAGTAGGCCGAGGTTGCGCGTCTCTTTCCAAACATTCTTGTTTTTATATAACGCATCCGATAGATGCTTGTGGATGTACATATCCCGATCGCTAATTATACGCCCGTCGACCTCATTGCTGAGTCGAAGAAACTCCTCACGTTGTTCTGCACGACCAGTACGTTTAAAACGTCTGTGGGCAGCATTACGTTCATCGATAAGCCGCCTCAACTCAGGCCCAAACCAAGGAGCATATTTATTTTTTGGAACTACCGTTTTAATATGAGCCAACTCTTCAATAGCGAATTTAAGATTGTCATTCAATACAAGTAAAGCACCCTCTAAAGCGGATTCAGAATCCAAGGCTGACCAATCACAGCAAGAAAGCAACTGATTCAGAGAAACAGGGCTGATGTTCTTATAATCTCTAAAAGAGAAGGACTCCCGTGCAAGCTCTATGGAGAAAATGTCAATCGTGACATCTACAATTGCATGCCTGCCGAAACTGGGCAGCAGATCATTCCTGTAGTCTCGTATAACATCGTTCTCGTCCGTCATAATGAGATCAATCCATGTGTGAGAATCAGACGAAGCGTGGTGAGTCGGGCCATGCTGAACTAGTTGGAGAGATAATTCCCCAATCAGTCGCCTGATGGTCTTTGTATCAGCAGTCGTCGATGTCATATCTGCATTCCAGTCTCCCATAATGATTTTGCGGCTGTAATCCGCACACAGCTCGCGTAAGGTGTCAAAAAGTCCGCTGGCTGCTTGCATAGGGATCTTTGGACGCCTGTAAATTACGCCAACTAAAATTGGAGGAGAGTTGCCCTGTTGTATCTCACAGAAAAGATACTCCGGGATTTTCGGTGTATCCGGTTCCAGAGTATTTGAAGCAGCTAGTTTTGTAACTTTAAAATCATTACGTACATACAAGGCAACGCCACCTCCATGAGTATTTCTGTCTTGTCTAATGACAGAGTAGCCCTTGACCTGAATGAGATTGTCATCGACGACCGGGCCAAGCCATGACTCCGAGATCCCGAAAATGTGATAGGAGGGATCATCCGCAAGATGAAGACGGAGTCTCTCTATGCGCGAACGAATAGAGTTTACGTTAAGAAACCCCGCCTTCAGGAAACTCCCACCTACTCTCCCATCACCAGCTGACGAAAGAAGTCAGGAAGAGGCAACCGATCCACTATCAGCTACTCCTTGCCCATTTGAAGCTTTAACTTCTTTGCTCTCTTTGGGGGCTGTAGAGCTTGGCAGATGTTGTTGTGAAGCAAATTGATACGCCGTCTGAATGGCTTGTAGATCGGCAGCTGTCTCGAAGACATGCGCACGGTCACCACCCTTACGCCTAGCCAAGAATCTACCACCCGCATGCCAAACATATTTAAAGCCTAGCCCCATGGCTACCGGTCTCAAGCTTTTGAAGGCCCGGAACCTCTCGTGAGACAACATTTCATTAATAAATATTTTATGATTTGGCATGCAGGCGACAGCGTCCAGGCCCAGGAGTTCAGGTTTAATCTTGTTTGTGGTTAAGTAATTGTTGGTGAGCGCGCGCCTGCCTCGCATAACATCCCCGACTAGCCTCCCACTGGTGAGCCTAACAACGCAAGAAGGACGAGCATTCGGCCTCGACCCCCGAAGCCTTCCCCTCCCTCTTTCGTTCTCTCTCCGTAATAGGGCTCCGCGGCTGCAGAACGCGGGCACTCTCGATTTTGTCCCTCTCAAGAGATGGAAGAACGGTGTTGAGTGTCGCAAAAGCAATGTTCAATAGTCTCTCTTCCGAGACTTCACAGTTACTATTCAATACTCCATTTATAATTACTTCACGACACTCAGACGACTCATCCAGAGGTCCCTCGGTCCTTGACGCGGGATACAATCCCGGAGATAGCGAAAAATACCTTTCGGAGCCAGAAAGAGAGCTGGGAACACTGTCTGCAGGAATTATCTGCCTCGAAGATCCGCTGTCCAACTTAACCTCTAACTTATCTTCTAACTTATTTTCTAACTTATCTTCTAACGCCCGGCAAGCACCCCGGATGCCCTCCATACCACCGTGGACTTTCTTCAAGTCGTCCTTAAGACCTTCAGTAGCCTCGAGCAGCAGCCTCGTGTTGGCACTAGATTCGCCTAACACACCAAATTGGTTAGCCAGTTGTCCCTCAAGACCAGTGAATCTGGCTGTCACATTCGCCAATTCATCAACAGCACTCCCCATGGCAAGCATTGAGGGAATGCTGTGAGAATCAGGGCCCTTACTCTTAAGGGATTTAAGCTCGTCCAGCTGCTTCTCGAGCATATCCAAGCGCTGGAAGAAGAGCTCCAAGGTACTTACCGGGATCAAAACGTGCGACACTCTCAGCAGACTCGTATCGCCGAGTGGAGCCCTTTGCGTTGTGTTGGGCTCATCTGTATTCAACGGCAACGAGGACCGGCAAGGCGCGTGGGAGGTGATGTCCCGGAAATTTGAAAGTCGGAACGAGAAATGAAAATTCGAAATCCGAAATTTGATTAGATCAAATTGTTTTTTTTCCTACAGAATGAAGGAAAACCGGGTGGTGCTGATAACCGCAACGCGTCGTGTACCAAATTTCGCGAGCGCGCGGCAACTTACGTGTGTAAGCGTGTGTGTGTGGATTCTGTCGGTACGAGAGACCGACAGTGAGAAGTACATTTTTCTTCTCGACCGGAAAATTGGATTGTAAAATTTTGGAAACGGTTTCGCGGAAATTTTTGTTTTATTTTTCGAGATAAAAGTAGTGGTTGAACGTCTCCCAGCTGAAGGTACAAAATTGTAAGACCACAACTGGGAGTCGAACAGAAACACACACACACGCACTCAAAGGGAGTGTACCTGGTTAGGCGGGAAAATTAAATTGTATTTATTTTTTACTTTTTGTATTTTTGGTGCACCAACCAGATACGTGTGAGCGATCGATTAGCCGCGCAGGTACACTCCGAGAGAGGTGAGAACCTGTAGAGAGCGAGTTTCGTGCGGCTAATAACCCGTAAACGAGTTGCGCTGAACAGATTTTGACAGTCATTAGTCAAATCAGCATAGCGATGGCGGGTTCGGCAAGAAAAGCCGTCGAGGATTGGTGTAGGTGCCTCAGCGATGAAGAGACACGGCAATACACGCAAGTCCTCGGTTTAAGGATGTACGGTAGACTGTTCACGAGATTGATCCGCCTCAGCCGGTGGCTATCCGGCGACTAGGATCCCAGGGATTTTGCGGGGTTAGTCGCCGATGATGAGGATTCGACACTGTTGGAGCGCATGAACACACGTGAAGCGTTCGTGGATCACGTGATCTCCATCAGTGACAAGCCACATCCATTCGAGATACTGAAGTCGGACGCGACAGAAGCACAGTGCCTCGAGCGAAGCACTGAACGGGCAGCGGATGCCCCAGGTGCACAAGTTGAGGGCGACTCAACTGAGGCTGAGGAGAGTACCGGACGTCAATTGAAAAATGGCACAAGGCACACGATTACGATGGTGGACGGTACGACGGCTCAAGTCCCGAACGAGTGGGCAGCATATGTCGAGGGAATGGAAGCCAGATTGCGGAGGATAGAAGAGACCCTCCGGACATTGACTGGCAAGTCAACAACCCGTCTGACGAGTGACATGACAGAGCTCGTCGGGACAGGGGGAGAGGCCAATCACGACGATTCGGCAAACTCGATGTCCACTTGTCAGTCACAGGAAGAAGACACCGCAGCAAGGAACTCCGGACAACATGGAAGAACGAGAAGAAGAGTTATGATACAGCAACCATCCCCCGGTCATAGAATATCACCGTCGCCACCCATCCCGCTCCCGCGTCGAACGAGTCTCGGCAATGCCTGGAGAGGGGGTGGAGCTCAGAATCAAGTGCGGAACACTTCCGATCCTGAGCAACGGCGCGATTCGCGGGATGCGACGTTGCTGACGGCGAGATACAACGTCAAAGATACGAACGGCGGAACACCAAGGGATTTCGGTCAAGTAGTTCGACGTTGGGGAATGAGGTTCGCGGGAGATCGAGAGGAAAATATCGACTTGTTCCTAGATAGAGTCGAAGAGAAATGGGCCCTGGCAAAGCTCCCAGAAGACGAGAAATTACGTGCTTTGCTCGAACTCTTCGTCAGTGTGGCAGGGGTGCGGGTTCGTTCCCATAGACAGAGTTGGTCCACGTGGAATGAATTCCGCCGGAAAATTCATCGATGGTTCGGCGTGAAAGACCGGTTCCACCAGCGCTTAGCCCACGAGGTGGCGATGCACACCCAAGGACGCGACGAATCGGTGCGTGACTTCATCACCTGCCCCGAGGCAACGATAAGTATGATGGAGCCATCACAGCCCCTCGAAACCCAGCTGGGAACGTTTCGTCGAAATACGAAGCCACGGCTGCAGCAGCGCGTTAGGCGAGGGGAATTCGCCGATGTCGATACGCTATCCGACGCAGCGGTGGAGGCCGAGTTAGTGGGGCACGCCGAAAAGCGTTTTAAGCCCCCACCTCCAACAGATGCTCCTGTTTACGCTGAGGTAGCGCACAGGGCACCCAAAGCGGCACCGTTAAGGGGGAAGGGAGCGGCGGTTGAGGACAAGGAGCCGCCGCCGGTACCGTCCCCCCAGAGCAATGAAACGCTGGACGAGATGCTGAAGCGCTTCTCCCAAATGATTTTGGAAGGGATGAAGCAGATCAGCTCCGGATCCGCGCTGTCAGCCTCTTCATCAGAGACCGAAAAAGAAGAAGAAGAACAGAAAATTTCGGCGATATCGGAAGGAGAGCTCGAATAGCAGCGGCCCGTTCAGCTCGAGTAGCGGGACGGACACCGACGAGCGAGCAGGACAGATAGATTTATAGCACACGTTGTAGACCAACGTAACCCCTGGGCGGTGCCAACTAGTACGTTACCAGGGTCCAGACGCTGCCTTCGCGTTCAATCCCGTCGCGTTCAAACCGGGAGGCAAACGTCCAGTTACTACTATCTCCAAGCTAGACACAGTTCCGAGTAAACGAGACCGTGAAAAATTCAGTGTCCGTTGGTGCTCAGACTTTCCCACATGCAACTGAAAATCCTCGCGTTCCCAATACCCAGAGGACATCGTCCAAAGGATTATGATTACCAGCGAGACGATATCGTTTTATTCAGCGCAAATGCGTCCGTCATGGTTCTACGGAAGAAGCAGTTTTGCCACAGGGGGACGCTTTTCCCCCTATGCCCACTGGGACCACGGGGAGGCCTGCTCCTTAAGCCCGGCCTGTACTCACACTAAATAAGATTTTTGATTTGATAGGTGGCATAGTGACATCTCCTGTTAAGGTGATTCACCGACCCTGTTTGGTGGGTATCCGCAGAATGATAGAAGATATAAGTTCCGATAGTGGAACTTATGTATGAAGCAAGGGTTTGCTTGGGTAAGCCAACGTGGTCAACAATGGACCTACGTGATCTAGTTATCAGTTTTGGGTGGAAATAGTGTTTTGGGATTTGTACATTCGCATGGAGTACAGGGGGGGCATTAACCCGTAACTCCACCTAAGTACCTTTAAGGACCCTGCAGTAAGGCTGACACTTCGGGCTAGCCCCAAAGAGCCAGAGTTGAAACCAAAATGCTTTGGGTTTCGAAGGAAAAGGAAAGCTACACTTATTTTATAATAACGGGTCTACCTTTGTTACTGCAAGATCTTAGCAACAGCGGCTACTCCCTGCGCTAACTCCTAGAGGACTTAAGAAAAACAGAATGTTATTAGTAGTTAGAGGTTAGTATGGTTAGTAGTCATGCCGCTGCCAGAGACTCAGCCAACCAGAGGCGGCCAGCTGTCAGTCAAAGTACATCCGGCCATAGTTGAAGTGAGCAGGACTCATCCACCCATGGCCATTTGACCACTGGACCCTACAGCGCTAACTATGCCAGAGTCGGGACTAACAGCAGACTACGCCAGGCAAAAACCCAAGACAGCTTACTAGAATGAACAAGAGACACCATCCTCTAACCAGGATGACTGGTAGGCTGCTTTCACGGCTCTGGGGGTCGGGTACCTTGCGAGCAAGGTGGACCACGGGGGATCGCCCAGAGCTCTCGATAAAGCTATGCCAGACCAACCACTGCATGAGGCTGCCTTAGCGGCAACGGGGGTCGGGTACCTCTATCCGCCAGGGTAAAGAGGTGGTCCACGGGGGATCGCCCGATGCTCTCAGCAAAGCTATACCCACATGCAACTGTGAAGGCTGTTTCTACGGTGATGAGGGTCGGGTAACTTGGCAAGCAAGGTGGACCATGGGGGATCGCCCATCGCTCTCAGTGAAACTATTCCTCACACAGTCCAAGTTAGGCACAGTAAGAAACTCGTTCTATTCGTTCAAGACCATCCAGATTAGATGACAAGGCGTTTTGCCACCATAGGACAGCGAGCCAAAATTGGCAAGTCGCCTCGATCAAAACTACTACGCCACGCGCCCTGACTCGCGTTAATCAGGATGGTAGACGCACCCAGCGGGTCCCCGAGGAGGCATAATCGAGACTTGGTCATAAGAGGCTATGTAAGACGCATTATGACCCTTAAGCAACCATAACTCTCCGAAAGGTAGAAGAAAACTATTCTAAGTCCTATAGCCTAGAGCCGGGAGGATAATGGCACGTGAACCGATCAGTCCGGTTACCCCAACTGCATGTCTGGTCAAGGACAGTACAGCCGTATTGCTCAATACGCACATAATACGACCCGGGGGGGTGTACGGCGGGCAACCTTCCTCCCTCCTGGTTCACACCAACCTCACATCCCTCGGAAGCTCTCGTTCTACCGACGAACGCTGGAAACAGACGCCTTCAGTAGACCCCAAATGCGTCTGCCGGTACCAGATTCCCTACTCTATGCAAATACCTGAGCATACCTCCACAATCCTGGCCTCACAAGAGCCACCGTCTCTAAAGATAGGGACAGTGGGAATCTCGTTAATCCATTCATGCGCGTCACTAATTAGATGACGAGGCATTTGGCTACCTTAAGAGAGTCATAGTTACTCCCGCCGAGCGAGCAGGAACAGGCTCCGACGGAACAGGTGGCACGAGTGCGGCAGCGTACGGGCCGTTGAAGTGCTGGGACTGCCGGATGCCTGAACACATTCGCCGGAGTGCCCGAATCGAACGAGAGGCCCTCGATAAACGAGTTCGTCTGCCGACGACACGCAGTGAACTCGCGAACACTGACGGGTCGGGTACGGTGCAAGGGAGACGAATCCTTCCACCGTACAAACCAGCGGAAGGGGGATTTCCCCCTGGAACAACGAGACATTCCCTCCAAGAGACGAAGAAGCCGTTCGAGTATGAGAGATCGCGACCGCCGAGGGATTGACCGGTGAAGAGCGACCCACCGAAAGCAGGCGGAGCGCCGCCGAGTAGCGAGCGCCATGCGATCGGGTAAAAGCGTCCCCGGGGATGCCCGCGCGAATCGGTTCGCGTCGCGATACGGACGGCAGGAGGAGGAACCCGAGAAACCGCCGAAAGCCCTATAGAATGCGGAAGTTCCGAGGGCAACGACGAAAAGGAGAGGGAGGTAAATCGGTTCGAGGCAGGAACGGACTGATGTTCGAGTCCTGCGATATCTCTCCGGGGAGGTAGCCGACGCGCCCCCGTGTAAGGTATTCAAGGATGTAGAGCTGAATATCCAGGGTATAGTCCGCGTCTGGACGGGGGGTGTAACGGCAGACGCGTCCGGGTGTGTATATGTGCGCGAACACGGAGTTCGGATTGAGCCGATCTCCAACGCACGATATACACGCGGATAGATGCTCGAAAATGTAAACATGCCGCGGCCTTGGCGAAGGCAAGGCCGTCGATTTCGGCATGAGGCTTCGCGAATTGAGTAGGACTTGTCCTCGTGTTTCTCCGGGGGCTTTTGTGTGTGTGTGTGTAGTTGCGCGCACGTAGAGATGTGCGAAAAGTACTGAGCGCAACTACGCTACACAATAAGCCCCGAAAAGAAATCACGCGCCAACCTTGCGCGAGGGGGGAAGAAGAGCGAGAGAGAGAGAGTGCGGCAGTATCGCTCCTGCCGTAGCTTAGGCAGCTGCTCGATTCCCGTGCGCGAAGACTTGAAGAGAGAGAGAGAGAGAGAGAGAGTCGGAGTGTAGTGCACGAGGATCACGGCAGCGTAGTGCACGAGAGGGAGAGAGAGCGAGTGAGTGGTCCGATAGTGCAGCGAAGAAGAGAGACGTAGCACGGCGCCGAGAGCCGCGTTCCCTCGTGGCTGAGAGAGAGGGAGAGAGAGCCCCGCGGCCGAGAGAAGAGGCGAGAGAGCCCCGCGGCCGAGAGAAGAGGCGAGAGAGAGAGACGTCGCAGCACACGGTACCCGACACCGCGGAGAGGGTCCGCTCAAGCCCTGACTATAGGCGACAGAGGTAAGTCCTGGCCAGGCGATCGTGTGCTCCCCCCTGCGGACGACGAGCGTCTGGGGAGCGAGACCCGCGCGAACGAGTGAGGCCGCCGATGCGCGCGCGAGAGTCGATCGCGTGCGGCGATCGGCCTACGTCGGTGCGAGCCGCTTTTGCGCGTACGTGTGTGCGACAGCGCACACCACCCGAATCGGCGCGTACCTACAGTACGCGCCGCGCGTGTAAATAGTGAACAGCCTCCAGGGACAATAAAGATAATTCGTTGTTTTTACTTGTTCGCGTATTATTTCACGCATCCTAATTTCAATTCCCTATTCGGTGACACGGTCAAGAATACCGCCGGCCTCCGCGGTCGCGAGTACATAGTACTCGCGTGATACTGAGTAGCTGGGGCAGCACGCTCAAGAGAGAGAGCGCGACGACGAAGTCGCGCGGTGTAACAGAGCGTAAAGGCGCGGCTGCTGCTGAAAACAGCCGAAGGCGAGCAACATACGAGGCGGCGAGGCCGCTGTTCGCCGAGGGTTGGCACGAGCAAGTGCTCGCGTCTGTCAATTGCTGCGCCGTTCATCGGTAAGTCCGCGTTGAGATATAGCGCACCGAGGACAGCTTTTAGCCCGTTACAACACAGGGTAAGATTACCATGGACAATTTATACTTTACCTTACATATTATTCATGTTTTAGATTCACATTCACCTTACCAGAAATCCATTATCTCATTCCACAGATAATTGAATCCTTCATGAACTATGTTGTTTCCTTCATGATAATAAATTTATAATAATCATTCTACAATATTGCTCAAAATCTCCACGGTTTAATTGGTCAAAAAGGCTTTGTCGAAAGACATTTCAAAAGCAGAATGACTGTTATACGAGTTAAACTGTTATAATTTGATTTTCAGATTGGCGTATTAGAAAAACAAATTAATATTTTCAAATAACAAATGTTTTGCAAAGAACCTTTAAAATTAAAATGTATTAGTGTTACTTATTTCTTGACAATAATCTTCCCAGACAGCATGAAAGAAAACTGAAATAATTACATGAAATAATTCATGAATTAATACTGTTGGAATTGGCTAGTAGAAGAAGGAGCGGGCACTGGTAATTCACTTGAACACTGATTGTTTTATGAAAGTACTTAAAGCTTTATTTATACGTGGATATCACTCCCTCACTCTGTTACTGTCGCTGATAATACAAAGATTAACTAATAATTGGTAACTGTCGTTAAACTCTTCTATGTGTAGGTGTTGCCTTCAACAGCTCTCGTCGAGCACTGATTAGGCGGCGAGCGCCGCTCGCGCAGCCGAAAGTAAGAGCGGCGAGAGGGGGAGGCGTAAGACAGAGAGAGAGCGCGCCTGTGTACCGCGGAGGGCAGCTTAGGCAGGCCCGCACACATCATATGTCTAACACTCCCTCCCGGGCCTCGTAAGCTGCGTAGCCAACCTTATAGCCCGCTTGGTGGGGTTCTCGTCTCCCTCGTCCCTCGCCGGCCCATCCCGCTTCTCTACTGCTCTGTAATCAAACAAATGGGTATTAGAATCAAATATTAACTATAAGTTAGCAATTAGCTTAACTAATCTCGCATGCAATTCAAAGGACAGGGGCTTAGTCATCACATCGGCCTCCTGTTTCTTTGACGCTATCCATTTCACACATATCAACTGTCGCTCAACACACTCTCTCACATAATGCTCTTTAATGTCTGTCATATGTCGCAGTTTGTTACCGCCGCCTGTTTTTACGTTCGTTTCGGCCGATCGATTATCACACCATAGTGTCATTGGAGTAAACCTTTCAGCTAATACGTTTCTTAGAGAGTTGTGTATGGTTACTAGCTCTTGACTACAGTCGCTCATTGACACATACTCTGCTTGACAGGTAGACAGGTTCACATAACGTTGTTTTCGAGTTCTCCAGGCTATGGTATCTCCAAAGATTTTAATCACATAGCCACTCGTTGTCAATGAGTTCTTACAGTCACCAAAACTCGCGTCGGAATATCCCTCAAAACAGTCGCTTTTGCCAAGATAAGTCAAACCCAGTATTGCAGTTCCCTTTAAGTATCTAAATACTCGTTCGACTCCCTTCCAGTCGCTATCAGTCGGATTAATTTGGTGTCTGCTTAGCACGTTCACTGCGTAGGTTATGTCAGGTCTGCAGGCATTAGCTAGGTATAAGAGAGTACCTATCACTTCACGATAGGGTCTGTTATTATTACTTTCAGTCGTTATTAATTCACTTATGTTCTCTTTTTCCTCTCGTTCCCTTTGCTGTCGATTTGCCGCCTGGTTTGTAATCATCGGTGTTCGTTGCGGATGTACATCCTGATAGCCGAATTTAGTCATCATTTTTACAATGTAATTTTCCTGATTAATCCTCAACGTTCGACGTTTTCTGTCTCTTTGAATTTCTAGACCCAGAAAGGATTTTGGCTCTCCTATATCAGTCATGTCAAAATTTCTCGCAAGATTAACTTTGATTTCTTTTAGCTTTATTCTGTCGTTGCTAGCCAAAAGTATGTCATCGACATATAAGATCAGAATCAGAAATTTGTTTTTATCATGCCAAGTAAACAAGCAAGGCTCGTAAAAGTCTGGCTTTAAACCAAATCCTTTTACTGTTCCAGTGAACCTCTGATTCCAGCACTTAGGGCTCACTTTCAGTCCGTACAGAGCCTTTTCAAGCTTGCACACTTTTTGTCGTTTAATGTCACTTGAGCATTCTATTCCATCTGGAATCTCCATGAACACCGGAACATTCAGATTACCATTTAAGAACGCTGTCTTAACATCCATCTGACAAAGTTCAAGATCGTATTTATTTGATATGGCAAGTATCATTCGAATCAATGGCAGTCGTGAAACTGGGGCATACGTCTCTTGCAAATCATATTCGTTTCTATCTTTAAAGCCCCTTATCACAAGGCGAGCTTTGTATCTGATAGTACCATCTGGTTCAAGCTTTTTCTTTAACACCCACCTTGAATCAATTATATTCTGTCGCTTTCCATTGCTACATACGTCTTTCCTATCTACCAATGTCCATACTCGATTTTTGTTCATCGACTCAAGCTCGCTATTAATGGCTTCTATCCATTCTGTTTTATCTGTCGTTTTCATAGCTTCTTGATAATTAACAGGATCTCCATTTACAGCAGCCAACATAGCGTGTACCGTCGCATTGTTCGAGTCTGTCTTTTTAGCTAGGTTATTTTTCGCTTTTGGAGGACGACCACGTCCTCTTTTTACTGTCTCTCCCTCCGAATCTGTCTTCTTCGTCGCCTCGGAGTCAAATTCAACAAACCAAGTATCTGGATTTATTTCTAGGCCATCAGTCTCCCAGTCGCTTACTTCAGATTTCTTGTATTTGTTACCAAATACCAATTTCTCGTTGAATCTAACATCACGGCTTTCATAAAATTTACCTTCTTCTGGTTTGAGGAATATATATCCAGTCTCTTTATATCCCACCAGTATTACTCTTTTACCTATACATCTGAATTTCGGTCCTATTTTGCGTTGCACCTTCATGTAGGCCACGCATCCAAATCGCTTTAGCTGAGTTATGTCCACTTTATGTTTCGGGTTGAACATTTGAATAGGCAGTGTCATATCATTCGATTTATGTGGTGTTCTATTGTACGCATACACTGCCGCGCTCAACGCCAGATCCCACATGTTCTCGGGCAGTCCAGAGTCATACATTAGTGCTCGCACCTTTCTCTGAATCGTCTGGTTGAACCTCTCGGCCACACCATTATGTTGAGGAGTGTCTGGACAAGCTAATTGCAATTCTGCATTCAGTCGCTTTAAAACTTCCGTCGTATAACCACCCGTAAATTCTGTTCCCTGATCGCTTCGTAAATAGCACACTTTCGCATCTTTGCCTAGCAAATTTCTGGCGCTCTTCACAAATGATTCCAAACAATTTCCAGTCTCGTCTTTGGTTTTCATCGGATAAGACATAGCCAACCGTGAAAAATCATCTATAAATACAGAAATGTATTTATATCCCTTCGGATATGTAACAGGATTTATCATGCCCATAACGTCTGCATGTATAATCTGTAACGGTTCTGTCGCTCGCTGTCTCGTCGTCTTCAACGGCAATGTTTCAATTTTGGAGATCATACAAATTTCGCACATTAGTATAGAGTCATCGAAAACTACTTTACTAAGTTCTTTTATTTCTGGCATTTTCTTTTGGAGTCTTTTCAGATAATCGACTGACGCATGACCCAATCGAACATGCCATAACATCGCCTGATTTGCACCCTGTGACTTGTTCGATTTTTCTTCCAACTCTACATCGCAGGTTGGTTTTTCATTTTCTGTCGCTTCACTAATGTCGCATAGTTTTCTGTCGTGTATAGTATTTTCAAAATCCGAACAAATCACATTATGAGTTTCATCGTCTTTGTTTTCTGACTCGTTTTCTTTTTCACTCGCTTCTACTATCTCACACGCTTCTACTGTCTCAGTCGCTTTACGTTTTGTCATGTTTCTAGTCGTTACATACGCTACGATTTCATTTTTGTTTCTATCTGGATTGTCGCTCGCTTTGTTTATTTCGAATTCTATTATCCAGTACGGCTTCTGGTAAATTCCTGATAGAAAACTTTCTTTCGAAATCGGATTATAAATATTGATTTGTTTATTATCCAAATAAACGCACAATCCTAAGTCGGTAAACTTTCGCAATGACAAGAGATTCTCCGATAAATTCTCCGCATATATAACGTTATCAAATTTTATTGTTTTATTATTGGTCGCTAATATTTCTACAGAGCCAACTCCCTCCGATCTTAAATTTGCATTATTATCCGCGCATTTAATCTCATCTGGTTGTTTATCAAAACTTTTAAAAATCAGCCTAGAATTAGTTAGATGTTCTGTCGCACCAGTATCTACCAAAAATCGAGATATTATATTGCCTTTATTTCCGTCGCCGTTTAATGCAAATACATTCGTTACCGGATTGGCATTCTGTACAAATATTTTTGTTTTATTCGAGTTCAAGTACTTACGATTTTCGACATTACTCTCCGAACCTTGATCGATCGCTTTTTCTCGTGGGTACGAGGTGTCGCTTTGTCTCCCACCTCTTCGGCGACTTCTCCAGCTACGTCTGTTTCCCCTTGTATTATTTCTGTCTGGCCTATGTCTTTTTGGGTCAACGTGACTGTCCCTACTGTCGTTTTTGCGTTTGTTACCGCCGTAACTACCTCTACCTCCTCTACCTCCACGATTACCCGATTTATATTGAGTAGATTTATACCTTGAGGTCTCATTCCGCTGTCGCTGCAGTCGCTGTGGACAGTTAGCGGCGATGTGGTCCGTGAACTGCTTGCATTCAAAGCACTTCTTTTTCCCGGAACCCATGCGAGGACAGTTTGGGGCCTTGTGCCCGAACCCATCACACTCATAGCATCTTACGTGCTCCATGGTAGCTAGGTGCGCTGTCTTAGTTTCTGTCGTCACTGTCGCTGCTTGCACCTTGATACTCTCCACCTGCATAATATATAATTTTAAATTATCATACGTTAATTGTTTACCGGACATGCTTTTAGTCATAAATTCGATGTTTAATATTTGTGGTACTGCGTTTACAACAGTACTATAGAATGCATCCTTTTTCTCGGTTTCGGGCAAATTTTCTACCTCAGACAAATTATTATACGCCCTTATAACTTCTTCGAATCTGTCGATAAATACAGTCGCTTTCTCCTTCAAAGGATTATATTGCATGCTATACAACTGTCTACGCAGTGTCATAGACGTAACATTTGTTTCATTAATTTTTATTTCTTTTATTGTCTTTAACATTTCTCTCGGATCTTGTATTTCTACCACCTTCGCGTGATAGGTTTGATCGATTCTATTGACAATTATGTCTCGAACTTTACATATGTGTCTTTTAACGACATCATCATCATATTCTACTGACGCTTTTACACCCGAATCGATTACATACAATAAGTCAGCAATATTCAGTTTCGATCTTAAAAAGTCCATAAAGTGTTCGAGTTTAGTCTGTTTTGTCAGTTTGTATTCCCGTCGTACATTCAAATCTTTTGACGTAAACTCTGATCGAATTGTATTTCTCAACGTTTGAGATACATCTGTCGATAAGCTTTTATTTCTACTAGACTCCAAATCAATTCTTTTAATTTCCTTTTGTATTAAACTCGAAATCTCATCTTTACTGGACTTATTTAATTCCGGAGCCATTGCTGTCGAATTACAAATGGCAGACTCATCAAACATTCCATTATCATCAGTCATAAGGTTATCATTTTTTCCAACCTTATCCTCAGTCGCCTTTACTTGAGTTTCAATTCTCTTCAGTCGCTCGTCCATCGCTCTGCCGTCGCTCTTCAATTCGTCTTTCAAATTTTCCATTTGTTTTTCCTTTGACTTGCCGTCGCTTTGCATTTCAATTCTCAGTTCCTTTATCTCCTTTCCAAACTCCTGCATCTGCCTCGCGATGTTTTGGAGTTGCTCTTGGAGTTCTGCAGAACAATTGTTATCGATAACATTATTTTCTATTTTATTTTTACTAGCTAGGTTCTCTTTATTAAGATTTAATTTTGATATCAATTTTCTGTTTATATATATTTTTGATTTAATGGTTTTAACGTCTGTAATTTGTGGTTTACCTCTCATCATATCTTTTTCTACTCCAGTCGCTGCATCACCGTCGCTTTCATCCATTCGCTCTTCACTGTCGTCATCTGTCGCTTGTATCGTTCGCTTTTTCTCGACTACACTCGCCTCCGGTACCGGGCTCGACCCACTCGCAATTTCCTCAGTCGTTTTAAATCCAGTCGCAGTATCTTCAGTCTCTCTGTCGCATTTCTTCTCGGTCGTATCGATATCATGAGAGTCCTCGTTCTCTCGACAATATGGCATCAGCAACAATTCTCCTTGTGACTTTGCTTCGTTGACTGCATCTTGCGCGATGCTCAGCTCCTCATCCGTCACAAACGTCATTGCTGTAATGAGATTCCTTAGTAAGCAAGATAAGTCGGACGCAGACATTATTAACCCACCAAAGGCTCACAAAACAACAATAAAACACAGAAGTACCACCACCTATCGATGCCACATTAAAATTCAAAACTCAAACAGACAATTTATGCCGAACACAGACACTTTGTGCCGAACACAGGCACTGCGGGTCTATAAGAGATTCGAAAAGAGAACAAGATTTAGACGTACCAAGTTCATGTGTGATTCCGGTCTCCGACACGAAAAGCACCGCATTCTCTCCGAGCTCAACGCTCACTTTCTTACTCCCATAGAGTTCTCTGAATTCGAATATTTCCTCCTGCGTCCGCAGGAATAGTTCGAGATTCATCTTTTCTATATATAAACATTTCAATTCGAATTAGTATTTTATTTATTTTTATATGCATATTTTAATTAGTCATTAAGTCCTACTCGCGAAATACATTCGGCCGCTGCGCTTATTCCATTAATTTTCCGTTCGCTTTTATTTTCATGTATAGCTTACCTAACTTCCCGAAACGCAAAGTCGCCGCGCTCCTTTCTCGGAATTTTGTCAACATGCATCGCTACCTCCCCCACTAATCTTTTCCGTCGCGCGCTCCTCTACAGGCATGGCTCGCGCAGCGCGCCTTCGTTGCCTCTTCCCCTCTCACGGGCGCAAGCGGGAGCTCCGTCGCTGCCTCCCCTCTCGCGCCGCGATGCGGGAGACGAACCGGCATCTCTCCCTCCGATCGCGCGCTCATGGTGTACACGGCGCCGCTGACCGGCTCGCGCCTTGTCTCTCTGTCTCTCTCTCTCCAGCGCCGACACACACACACACACACACGCCGCGCGCCGCCATTGCGCCTGCACGAGGCACGCGCCTCCTCTCTCTCTCTCGCTCCTTCTCTCTCTCGCTCTCTCTCTCTCTCTCACGCGCGCCGCCATTACGGCTCGCCGGGGAGCACACGTGCACGTTCGGACCTGTTGCGCGCCCTGCGACACGGGACGCGTCCGCCCCTCGTTTTCGCGGAAGTCTATCTAACACAAAGGCCCTTGGAATTCACTCGCGATTAGCACAGCCGCACGATATGCATAACACAAGCGGACTTTAGGACTTTTTATTGCGCGTCTTTATTACCCGACTTTATTTAACTCTCGCTTTAATGCATTATCTCTCGCTTTCTTTTGTTAATTAACCCGTCACGCACTGCTTTTAAGCTAGCATAAATCTCACTTACCAGTGTGATCTGGAACCGTCGTTTTTCCTTCTGTCGCTCTGCTACCCGTCGCTTCGCTGTCGATGCTGTTCTCGTGAATGTCCTTCCCTTCATCTCCTCCTGGGCCCATAACCTGTTGGAATTGGCTAGTAGAAGAAGGAGCGGGCACTGGTAATTCACTTGAACACTGATTGTTTTATGAAAGTACTTAAAGCTTTATTTATACGTGGATATCACTCCCTCACTCTGTCACTGTCGCTGATAATACAAAGATTAACTAATAATTGGTAACTGTCGTTAAACTCTTCTATGTGTAGGTGTTGCCTTCAACAGCTCTCGTCGAGCACTGATTAGGCGGCGAGCGCCGCTCGCGCAGCCGAAAGTAAGAGCGGCGAGAGGGGGAGGCGTAAGACAGAGAGAGAGCGCGCCCGTGTACCGCGGAGGGCAGCTTAGGCAGGCCCGCACACATCATATGTCTAACAAATACATTGAAATGATTTAGAAAGGATTTTAAAAGGAAAAAAAATTAATTTTACATTAATTTTTAAAATAATATATGAAATCGTTAAAAAAATACTTTCAAAAATTTTTAAAAAATTTTACAAAAAAATAATTACACGAATTAATTCTGAAAGGACTTTGAAAAGTTTTTTTGAAAGAAAACATAATATGGTGCGGAAATTATTGCAAGTACTCTTTCATGAAATAATTCAGAAATAATTTCAAAAAGATACAAATTAGTATTTTTCAAAAATAATACAATATCTATTTTAAAACCTTTCATGAATTATTTTATTTCTTCCGCGAAACTCGTGTGAATTAATACAAGAAATATTTTAGAATTTTTTTTAAAAAGATTTTTAGAATAAAATTTTTTAAAACAAAGTAGCGAAAAAAATAATTACACGAATTCTTCCTGAAAGAACCTTGAAAATTTTTTTGAAAGAAAACATAAAACAATTCAGAAATCATTTCAAGAATTATATCATGAAATAATTCAGAAATAATTTCAGAAAGATACAAATTAATCGTTCACAAAAATAATTCAATATCTTTTCAAGAACCTTTCATGAATTATTTCATGAAATCTTCCGGAAAACTCATGTGAATTAATACAAGAAATAATTGAGCATTCTTCTGAAAAAGATTTTTGGAATAAGATTTTTTTTAATAAAATAGTGAAAAAAATATCTACCAGAATTCTTTCTGAAAGAACCTTGAAAAGATTTTTTCAAAGAAAACATAAAACAATTCAGAAATCATTTCAAGAATTATATCATTAATTAATTCAGAAATAATTTCAGAAAGATATAAATTAATCGTTCACTAAAATAATTCTGTATCTATTCAAAAACCTTTCATGTATTATTTCATGAAATCTTCCGGGTCACTCATGTGAATTAATACAAGAAATAATTTAGAATTCTTTTGAAAAAGATTTTTAGAATAAAATTTTTTAAAACAAATTAGGGAAAAAATAATTACACGAATTCTTCCTGAAAGAACCTTGAAAAGATTTTTCGGAAGGAAACAAAACATTTCAGAAATCTTTTCAAGTATTACATCATGAAATAATTTCAGAAAGATACAAATTAATCGTACACAAAATTAATTCAACATCTATACAAAAACATTTCATGAATTATTTCATGAAATCTTCCGGAAAACTCATGTGAATCAATACAAGGAATAATTTAGTATTCTTTTGAAAAAGATTTTTGGAATAAAATTGTTTTTAATAAAATAGTGAAGACAATATCTACACGAATTCTTTCTGAAAGAACCTTGAACAGATTTTTTGAAAGAAGACATAAAATAGTTCAGAAATTATTGCAAGTATTCTTTCATGAAATAATTCAGAAATAATTTCAAAAAGATACAAATTATTGTGTTACAAAAATAGTTCAATATCTATTCAAAAACCTTTCATGAATTATTTTACGAAAGCTTCCTGGAAACTCGTGTGAATTAATACAAGAAATAATTTAGAATTCGTTTGAAAAAGATTTTTAGAATAAAATTTTTTAAACAAAATAGCGACAGAAATAATTTCACGAATTCTTCCTGAAAGAACCTTGAAAAGATTTTTTGAAAGAAAACATAAAATAGTTCAGAATTTATTGCAAATATTCTTTCATGAAATAATTCAGAAATAATTTCAGAAAGATACAAATTAATCGTTCACAAAAATAATTCAATATCTATTCAAAAACCTTTCATGAATGATTTCATGAAATCTTCTGGGAAACTCGTGTGAATTAATACAAGAAATATTTTAGAATTTTTTTGAAAAAGATTTTTAGAATAAAATTTTTTAAAACAAAGTAGCGAAAAAAATAATTACACGAATTCTTCCTGAAAGAACCTTGAAAATTTTTTTGAAAGAAAACATAAAACAATTCAGAAATCATTTCAAGAATTATATCATGAAATAATTCAGAAATAATTTCAGAAAGATACAAATTAATCGTTCACAAAAATAATTCAATATCTTTTCAAAAACCTTTCATGAATTATTTCATGAAATCTTCCGGGAAACTCATGTGAATTAATAGAGGAAATAATTGAGCATTCTTCTGAAAAAGATTTTTGGAATAAGATTTTTTTTAATAAAATAGTGAAAAAAATATCTACCAGAATTCTTTCTGAAAGAACCTTGAAAAGATTTTTCAAAGAAAATATAAAAGAATTCAGAAATCATTTCAAGAATTATATCATTAATTAATTCAGAAATAATTTCAGAAAGATACAAATTAATCGTTCACAAAAATAATTCAATATCTATTCAAAAACCTTTCATGAATGATTTCATGAAATCTTCTAGGAAACTCATGTGAATTAATACAAGAAATAATTTGGAATTCTTTTGAATAAGATTTTTGTAATAAAATTTTTATTAATAAAATAGCGAACAAAATAATTATACGAATTCTTTCTGAAAGAATCTTGAACAGATTTTTTGAAAGAAAACATAAAACAATTCAGAAATCACTTCAAGAATTATATCATTAAATAATTCAGAAATAATTTCAGAAAGATACAAATTAATCATTCACAAAAATAATTCAATTTCTATTCGAAATCGTTTCATGAATTATTTCATGAAATCTTCCGGGCAACTCATGTGAATTAATACAAGAAATAATTTAGAATTCGTTTGAAAAAGATTTTTAGAATAAAATTTTTTAAAACAAAATAGCGAAAAAAATAATTACACGAATTCTTCCTGAAAGAACCTTGAAAAGATTTTTTGAAACAAAACATAAGATAGTTCAGAAATGATTGCAAGTATTCAACACGAAAAGGGCAGCGTCCGTGTATAAGAGGCATTGTATAATGTATTTATTTTGTTTTTAATTCAATTTTCTTTTAATCAAATAAGTCCTAATTAATACAATACTTAATAACCAAAACTTATTAAATAAGTATGTACTATTTAAACAAACGTAATATTAAAAAATTAAGAAATATTAGAAATAAATATTCTAATTTATTTTGTTAGTCATTTTGCACTATATAATGAAGAAAATGAAATGATTCGATAATGATCGGATTTGGTTTTCCATTGTTTTCTACATTTGTATGATCGTATTAAAGAAGGTATTAAATTTTGTGCGGGGTATATCATTTTTCGTTGTTGTGAACTAAGATATATTGAAACATGTACTAATTGCGAAAAATATTAATTTGAAAAGTTAATGTAAGAATATAAATACTTAAAATAAAAGGAAAGAAAAACATTTAAAGATAAATAATAAAGGTAATAAAAATAAGCAATATTTTTTATTATTTTTCATAATAGTATTCTTTCAGTTTCACAAAGTTTAGAAGTTCCCTGAAAATCGACTGGAATATTATTTATACGCCTACCAAGAGTAAAGAGCCTTTGATTCTAAAAGTTGATTCTAAATTGAAAACACTGCAAATAATAATACTGCCGGTAAAATAGAGCTCATCCTATTCATCTCTGGATTATATGCAATTATCATTTTTTTATTTTTATCGAATTTCGGGAAAAGGGCTCTTTATTGCCCTTCGTAATGACAAAAATACACTATGTGTAAATTTTCAAGTTATTGCTCGTTATAGATTTTACAGGAAACGGGTTGAAAAATTTTCTACCTGTTTTTTATAAATAATAATGAACAGAATTTCTGAAAAATTCATAGGTGTATTATTTATGCAATTATGGAGGGCAATGAAGAGCTTCATGCATCAAATTTTGAATGTAAGAACAAAAAAATGCAAAAACACATAACGTCGGTAAGGAACAGCTCTTTTTATACATGTTTCACATCCACTTAATACAATATTTAATAAATTAAAAATATCAAATAACTATGAATTAATTGATCAAAGTTAATATTAAAAAATAAAGTAATATTAAGAATAAATGTTCTAATTTATCGTGTCACTCATGTTGCACTATATAATGAAGAAATGAAATAATCTAACTAGCGAGCGGTAGCGTAATGGATAGCGTATTTGCGTAGTACCCGAGCGACCCGGGTTCGAATCCCCATCATGTGAAAAATTTTTCTGTGTTTTTTTTGGCGATAAAATCGTGTAAAATTATTAACAATGTGAATATATGTAAAAATAGTTCGAATATTATTTAAATAATATTCTAAAATATAAAAATGTACCTTCAAATACGGGATATAACCTTCGAAATTTATTGTTAGTAATATTTACCAAATATTTTCTAATAAATTCACAATATTAATTCCTGAATCCTTCCAAAAATCTTTCATTGAAAGGATTCTGCAATAATACAGGACTTATAACCTTCGAAATTTTTTGTTAGTAATATTTACAAAATATTTTCTAATTAATTCACAATATTAATTCCTGAATCCTTCCAAAAATCTTTCATTTAAAGGATTCTGTAATAATACGGGATTGATACCCTTAGAAATTTATTGTTGGTAATATTTACAAAATATTTTTGAATTAATTCACAATATTAAACCCTGAATCCTTCCATAAATCTTTCATTGAAACGATTCTGTAATAATACGGGATTTATACACTCAGAAATTTATTGTTGGTAATATTTACAAAATATTTTCTAATTAATTCACAATATTAATTCCTGAATCCTTCCAAAAATCTTTCATTGACTGTATCGTGTAATAATATAACATAACCAATGAAATATTGATAGAATAATTCCTAATTTATTTTTAATATGATTTCATGAATTCTTACAAAAAGCTTGCATTGAAAAGATTCTCTAATAATGCTATGTCTGAAATAATTTCAGAAATAATTTTAAAATATCTTATAGTAACCTTTTGGTCATAATCCATGAAATCATTCAGAAAACTTCCATTAAACAAATTTTGCAATGATAATATATATTTTTTTTTAATTATTTCATTGAATTAATTCTGAAAGAATAAAATTATTTCATGTATTCTTTCAGAATCGTTTCAGAATTAATACATGCTGTGTGGGTTATAACAATCATCGTACTGAATCCAAGAGATGAATAAACTATATTGTGTAAAATGCACTTTAAAATAAAAGATATTCAATTAGCAAATATGAATCATTACCTGAGCAAAAGTAAAGGCGCGAAAGGCCTTTGGAAGTCCAATACCTATGTCTTGGCTTTAAGATATTATTATTAAATATTATTGGCTTTTGTATTC
This sequence comes from Torymus aiolomorphi, assembly GCA_036365515.1. NCBI lineage: Eukaryota > Metazoa > Arthropoda > Insecta > Hymenoptera > Torymidae > Torymus > Torymus aiolomorphi. The sequence continues at coordinate 221,813,783 of CM070874.1, forward strand.
TGGAGTAAAAAATTTATCTTTCTAGTTGATAAATTATTTTTTATTGTTTTATGTTTCAAATCTGATCAATAAATAGTAAAGGTTCTATGGGCAACCAATTGTATACCTATCACAATATTCATGTTTCAAATTTATACCTAAGTCACCCGAAACCCACTAACTCATTACAGCACCCAAAGCCTTCCTTTTCTTGATAACAATTTTAGTGCAATCGTGATACTGAATCAAGAGAGAAATAACTGTACTGCATAAAAAGTAGTTTGAAATCTAACTCTAAGTAAAAACATTTTCATCTAGTAGACTGAGACCACTACTTGAGTAAAAATAAGTGTGCGAATGGCTTTCTAAGAAGAATAGCTATTATATCTTGGTTTTGATATATTATTTATATATTTTAATAATTTTGTTTTTGCGTCATAAAACAATCTTCCATGTTCAAAATGGAATATTAAATGGGATTCATTTACATAAAACATAATTGTTATTACTACAAGTTTAATCAAAATTAATATAAGTTAACCACATTCAATCAGGAATTTTTAGCAGGGTTCCCCTTTCATAAATTATGGTTTTATCGTTTTAAATTTCAAATATAATTAAATAATTGTTACGGTATTAATTTAATTTTCTTGCATGCTATTCATATTTTGCATTCAAAATCTTATTACCCCCAAACCATTAATTAATTCCATCATCAAAAGCTTCCTCCGTCATATATGAAGTTTCATAATAATCATAGTATAGAATTTCATGGCAAAATATCAATAATACTACATAAAATCTATTTAGAAATTGTACAGGAAATAAATATTTAATTATAGTAGCTGCATCATTGCGGAAGCAAAAGTCGATGCAAAAAAGGCTTTCGAAAGCATGTATCATAGCTACTTTTGGGATTTCAAATATTATTATTTTATTTTGACATTTGTGTTTTGGTGTTTGGAATTTCCATTTCCACATGGTAAAAGGCTTTCGATAGAAGAATACTCACGTCTTAGTTATAAGATGCTATTTTTCTTTATTTTCCCAATTCTGATTTGGTATGATGAGTCAGTCTCTACACTCGCTAAGTAATTTTTTTAATCTCTTCAATTTCAATAGTGATCAGCAAATAATAAATTCATTATGGACAAACTATTGATTATCCTTCACAGTTCTCATAAATCACTTTCGCAATTAGGTCATACGTAACACATAACTTTTTACTATTACCCAAGTTCTTTTTTTTTTGTATAGTTTTATAATAATAATAGTAAAGTATTTCAGGATAAAATATGTTAACAATGTGACTTAAAATTCACTTACAAATTGTACAGAAACGAAATTTTTATTGAGTAGCTGGATCATCGCTGGACCAAAAGTGAATGTCCAAAACTCTTTCGAAAGCAGAATTTCTGGCTATTGCTTTTAACATAATATTATTTTTATTTTGACATTTGTGTTTTGGTGTAGAAAATTTATGTTTCTAATTGATAAATTGAATTTTTCAATTTTTGGAATTTCAAATGTGATTAGCTAATAGTTCAAGTACTATGGGCAACCTATTACATACATTTACAATACTCATAGTTCAAATTCAGATTTCTATCAACCATAACCCATCAAAGTTACTTCATCATCCAAGGCCTTTATAATACTTTCATATTACTTATGATATTGTATCCAAGAGAAAAATAACTGTACTGATATATACTGTAAAATCTATGGAGACACAAAGCTGCTACACTAGTATACGGGGATCATTATAACTTGGAAAAAACTAGGTGTACATATCCTACTGAAAAATATCGCGCGATTATCGTGCCATGAATCGCGCCATTAATCGCGCGACTAATCGCGCGATCGTCGTGCCAATTTATCGACTATTTTCTGGCGCGATAATCGCGCGTTAATCCCGCGAGTTAGCCGAAATTCAACATTAAAAAATAAGTTTTATTTTCACAACTGTGTACGTGCTTGCATAATTGACTAACATTATGACTGTAAATGTATCAGTGCGTAACTGCAGTGTTAATGTACGTGTGAGTATGTGACTGTATGTACACTCGATAGACATTGATTCTCGTGGATCGTGCATACTGAATTTTAAAATCCTGCAATCCTATTGGATAATTCAAGTGTAGCCATTAACTTTAAATGCGATTGCAGAATTTTTAAATTTATCAGGCGCGTTCTACAAGAATGAGTCTATCAAGAAGTGTACATATGTGCATGTATACACTTATATTAGAACGTGCACGCCCTGTTAAAAGAAATCAGCTAAAAAAATAGCTAAAAAACATCTAAAAAATATAACTATATCGACCTGAAATACAGTTGTATTTCGTTGGATATTTAGTTGTATTTTTTATCTGAAAATTTAGTTAAATTTTTAGCTGTAAATCTAAGTAAACGATTACGACCTATTAACAACTGGAAATTTAGCTAAAATTTTTAGCTGTAAATCCACCTGTTAACAACTGGAAATTTAGCTAAAATCCACCTATGAATAATCCAGTTATATATTTAGTGGAAATTTCCAGCTACTAATAGGTAAAAATTTAGTTAATTTTTCACTTGTAAATACACCTCCCTCATTGTATGGCTTGAGGGGAGAGACATAAAAAATCTCTTCGTTCGCGTCCTTCTCGTCAATGACCCTCACCGTATTGGAGCCGGTTATCTCGGTTATCTTCAGTGGACCGGCATACTTCGGCGCTAACTTCGCCGATATTTCTTGCGCTGCCGAAGAAAGGACTCTGTTCCTTTTCATGATGAGGTAGGTCTCCTACCGCGTAGGATACTTCTCTCCGACGCGCGTTGTAGTATGCAACTTGTCGCCGGTGCTCGTCGGCAGTTTGTGCGGCAGCCCTCTTTCGTAGACTATCCATATCATGCAGGCGCTCCGCCCACGTATCCACAGCCTCGCGCTCTCGTTGTTCAAGGACCCCGCGCTCTTGCTCACGGCAAGCTGTCGCCGGGGAAAGCGGCTGTCTGCCGTAATTGAGGGCGGACGAGCTCACGCCGGTCGAAGCGTGCACGGAGTTGTTCAACGAGAACATCAGCTCCGGCAGTTTCTGATCCCACTCGGCGTTAGATTCCTCGAAGAACGCGACCAATCGGGTCTTTAACGTTCGATTTACCCTCTCCACAGGGTGCGCCTGAGGGTGATACGGCGGGGTAGTCGAGTGGTGGACGCCGACGTCCGGCGAGGTATTCGTCCACGGCTTTATTCTTGAATTCCGTGCCGTTGTTGGACAAGAATACCTCCGGAGTGCCGAATCGAAGAATCACTCTCTCCTTGAACTCTTTCAAGATGGTCTTCGAATTCGCTTTACGTATGGGCACGCACTCCACCCAGCGAGTAAAGAGGTCTTGGAACACCAAGATATACTCGTGCCCGAGTTTACTATTCACGAACGGGCCGGTTAGGTCTCCCGCAACTACTTGCCACGGCCCCTCGATAGCTCGCTGTCCCATCAGACCTGCTGGCGGTCTTTGCTCCGCTTTTGTCTGCTGGCACACTTGGCATTGTTTCACGTACTTCCTCACTGCGTGATACATCTTCGGCCAGTAAAATAACCTGGCCACGCGCTCGTACGCTTTTTCTCGATGTTGGTGCCCGACGGTCGGCTCATCGTGTGATTCGCGGAGCACTTCGCGACGATGCTCCTGTGGCAGGACGAGTTTCCATGCCTCGTCGTCGGCGACCGCCGCCTCTACTATCACATCCGCGAGAAAGTAGAATAATCGACCCCCTACCACTTTCCACCTTGGATGGGTTGAGGGGTCGCGTGTCTCTTCGTCCAGCCAGGTCCGGTACCACTCGTCCTTGGTACCGTCAGACAACGTGCTCGCATACACTTCGAGGTTGTTTTCCTCCTCGTCCATGCGCGAGAGCGCGTCGGGCACGTAGTTCAGTGCCCCCTTTCGCTGTTCCACATCGAAGGAGTGTCCCTGTAACTCGAGAGCCCATCTCGCTAGTCTTCCGGTGTGCAGGCTGTGCAGCCATCGCAGGCTGCTATGGTCTGTCACTACCAAGAAGTGATATCCTTCGATGTACGGGCGAAAATTCTTGATCGCCCATACCACCGCTAGGCATTCGCGCTCCGTGACACTGTAGTTGCGCTCCGCTGGCGAAAGTGTTCGGCTGGCGAATTTGAGGACTTGTTCCTGTCCCCCGGTTACTTGCAACAGTACCGTGCCGATGTCATTGTCGCTCGCGTCTGTCTGCACGACAGGAGAACAGGAGCCGAGGAGACTAGGGCTTTTATCTTTTCGAAAGCCTCTTGCTGGGCGTCGCCCCATTCGTATCGTCGATCCTTCTTCGTTAGCGCCGTGAGTGGTTCGGCGATTGTGGCGAAGTCTTTCAAGAACTTTCGGTACCAAGATGCCATTCCCATGAAGCGGCGCAGTTGCTTCAAGTTCTTTCGTACCGGAAAGTTTATCATCGGCTCGATTCCGGTTGACGAGCACACCGAGGTATTTGACCTCAGTCTTGCAAACACACTCTTCTCACGGTTGATCGTCAACCCGGCCTCATTAACGGGCTTCAGCACGTGCTCGAGCCATTTCAAATGCTCCTCATACGTCTCCGTCGCGATGATGATGTCATCGAGGTACGACAAGGCATACGGCTCGAGCTCGGGGCCGATGACTTTGTCCACGAGTCGTTGACACGTCACTCCGGCCTGAGACAGGTCGTACGACATTCTCGTGAACTGATACAGACCCAATCCGGGCACTGTGAATGCCGTCAGCTCCTTCCATTCCGGTGTCAGCGGAATTTGGTGGTACGCCGAGCTTAGGTCGAGCGTCGAGATATATTTTGCGCTCTTCAGCATGCGCAATATCGCGTCCATATACGGCAGCGGGTATGCGTCTGCCTTCTAAACCGCGTTCCGCGTTCAATTTACGGTTATCGATGCAGAAATGGTACTTGTCGTTGCTTTTCCATATCATAACAACGGGGCTCGACCACGCGCTCGTAGAAGGCTCGATCACCCCGGATTCGAGCATCTCGATCACTTGGCGGTGCATATCCTCTTCGAGCTTCTTGGACACCGGGGGTAATAACGCTGCTTCACGGGGCGTGCACTCCCCACTTCAATGTGGTGGCTCGCCCACGTAGTGCGGCCGAGAGCTTGCTCTTCTCCGCCGAGAATTCGGCCTACCAGCGCCGCATCGCTTCGGTGCTCTCCCGCCGAGTGCTGTTGGCGTTCGGATGTTGAGTTGAGTTGGCGGTCATGATCCGCGCCGACTCTTCAATTTGCCGAAGTTTCTTATCATCCGCGGCCATGTATACGGCCCAATCTGCTGGCACCTGGAGTGCGTGCCGTCCACCATCGAAATTTCGAACATTGCCGGCCCTTTCTTGGCCGTGATTCGTTCGCTCTCCTTAGCATCCTGGTTGTTAGCGTCGTCTTGGAACGTTGCTTCCTCTTCGCTGTCAACCCTGGTTGCGTCTGCTACCCATTCACGACTGCGCTCGTGATTTTTCTGGACTACGTCGTCCGTTTTTAAAATCTCGAGCGGATGCGGCTCGTCCGACGTGGAGTTTGCCCACGATATATCGTGTTCTGAGCCGGATGTTCGATCTAGGAACGTGCGGCGAGCGTTGGCGCGTTCCACCCACGCGGAATGCTGCGGCGGCTACGCCTTCAAAATCTTCTGGATCGTATTCGCCGGCCAGCCATTTGCTGATCCGTTCCAATTTCTGGAACGTTCTGCCGTTCCCTTACAGTCCCAGCGCCTGAGCGTATAGCAGTGTCTCGTCCTCGGTGAGACATCTGCCCCAATTATCAATAGCTTTGGCTGCAGACTCTCCCATCGTTGCTTTAGTTTATAACTAAACCTCTCCCGGAGTATACCTGTGCGCGGCTCAACGAGTTCGTTCGCGTATCGAATGGGCGCACCAAAAATACAACAACAAAAAAATACGAAGTAATTTTTCTCCTATCAGGTATACTCCGATCAAGTGCGTGTGTGTGTATATTCCGGTTCGACTCTCAGTTGTGGCTCACAATCTCTCTACCACCGCTGAGAGACGACAAACCACTTTCTTCTGTCGCTTTTTCCTCAGCGGCAACGGTTGCCGAAAAGTAATTGAAAAAGAAAAAAAAACACAAAATCCGAAAAAAAGACCTTTAACCGTAAAAGAGAGAGAAAAAAAAATTATTTGTTAGAAAGAAAATTTTCTCTATTCTGCCAAACAATCCCTTATTTTGCTAAACAATCAATCAATTTAAGCGACCAAAGGAAGGGACCATGACGATTAGATGCGCGTCGTAAAGTTAGTATTTACTTTGCTGTCAGCTCCCTTATGCTGACTTTCTCAGAAAAAGGAAATACTGTCATTCGCGCACACACACGCTTACACACGCAGTTTATCGCGCGCTCGCGAAAATTTGCACGCGGCGCGTCGCGGTTATACGCACCACCCGATTCTATTCTTTGTAGAAAAACCAATTTGATTCATTCAAATTTCGGATTTCGAGTTTTACTTCCCAATTTCTAATTTAAAATAAAACAAGAAGAAAAACCAAAATTTTCCAATCTATTTCCCGCACGCTCATCGGTGGCAGGTATTTGTGTTTTCACACGTTAAGGGCGTCAGTTGTAATGGGGTAGGTATTTCCCTTGGCGCGGTAAATCCCCCAAGCGGATTTGTCGATGATCGGTGCAGAACAAGTTAAATGCGCGAGCACTGGCTCGTGCAGACCCTCGGGGTCGTGTTTCTTCTTGCGCTGCTGCGCGCCGTCGCTCGCCGTCGGCTGCCTCGGCGGCAGCCGTACCTACCGGCGTTACAACACGCGACTTCGCTGTCGCGCTCTCTCGCGCGTGCTGCCTCGGCTGCTCAGAAATGCGCCCGCGGAGGCCGATGGTATCCTATACCACCGCGCCATCCACGTGGAAAAGGGAAGGGAAGGGCCTGTTAGTCACACGCGTACACGAATGTTAAAAAGAACTTTAAGTTTATTGCCGCTCGGGCGAAACCAATTCTATACACGCGGCGCGTACGCCGTGTACGCGCCGATTCGGGTGGTGCGCCCGCGCACGCTATGTACATGTGCGCGCGGTCGTACATACGTACTCTAAAAGGCGGCTCTGGCTGACGTAGGCCGATCGCCGCGCGCAATCGGCTCTCGCGCACGCATCGGCGAGTCTCGCACGCTCGCGCGGGTCTCGCTCCCCGGACGTACGTCCGGCTACGCTAGCGCCTGGCCAGGACTTACCTCGTATCGAGAGTTACGGCGACGAGTATCGGCGCGGCAGCGCTGGCTCGTTCGCCGGCGTCTCTCTCTCCTTCGGCGACGGACTGGCCGTAGCTGGCTATCGGCCGCACTGTCCCCCCTCTCTCTCTCTCTCTCTCTCTCTCTCTCTCTCTCTCTCTCCTTCACTCTATCGGCCGCAGTCGAGCGCCGCTCACTCTCTCGCTCCCGTTCGCTGCACCGCACAATACCCGCTGCACTCTCGTGCGCTCCTCCAACTCTCTCGCTTTTCTCGCGGGGAAAAACTCTCTGTCTGCACGGAGCAGGCACCGGGCACAGGCTGTAGCCTAAGCGATACTGATCGCCTGTTCCCTTGTCGGCACGCGCAAGCATCTCTCGGCCTTGCCCTTTGCGCAAGGTTGAGAGACGTTTACCTCTTCGGTATTAGCGCGTGCCGTCGCGATGTGCCGAGACTCGCCTCATATCTCCTTAGCGCACACCGATACACACATACGTGCGCACGCACGCGCGCCGGCCGTTACATTATTTACTAAATATTGTATACTTATAGGTACAGTCTTTAGGCTGTAAGTATAGGCACATCTCCTTTGACATCCACAATTTAGTTGCTCGTTGATAGATTTAAGACTTGGGTGGCCTTAGCGTAGGAAATATATTTGGACCCATGAACTAAATAATATTGTAGATAACTTATACGAAAGAACCAAAATCAACCTTGATTATGTGTAAATTATAGCTAAAGATACTAAGTACCTATAAGCATACAAAATTTTCTAATTACATAGAATATTTTGTATACTCATAGGTAGTACCTTTAGTTACAACTTTTATTACTCGCTAAGTCACTTATGGGCTTGGCTGACTTTATCGCAGGAAACATTGGAACCGTATCGACAAAATGACTTGATTCATATTTGACTATAATAGTTATGGCTTGTATGTATTGCTTTTTTTAAATAAAATTTATATTTAACATGATATTTTTATCAAATCATACATTTTCTTTTAATGTAAAGCAATGTTTTCAAAAACATACTTAACCATTACGGTCACAAAGAATCATATCAAATATGATACCATTTGGTCCATTGAGTTCAAATATGTCCAGCGATAAAGTCACCCAGCCTATATAAATGTGAATTTTTTATAATAAATTATGGTATTAATTTATTTATATTATGACCATTTCTATTTATAAATTAATAATGTGAAAGAGTTAAAATTATATGATTAATCATATTAAAGAGGATTGACATGTGCGTAGCTGGCGCTGTAATTTTCTTAATGTTTTATTTATGCTTTGCAATTATTTTATATATAACACTATACAAGTTATTGTTAAAAAATTTACAATGAAAGAAGAAACCCTTCAGTATTGCTAAATGCTACTTGATCATTAAAATATAGCTTACAGCTTGTTTGCTAAATGCAGCAGTAAATTTAGAACAATTATATTACATTTATAACATAAAAATGTAAACTATAGTTTAATGATTAAATAACATTTACCAATACTGTATATGTCAGGACAGAAACAAAAATACATAAAAGTGTACGGGCTTACACAGATATAAACCTGGGGAACATAACCTCAGCGATGACAGCATGAGCACGGGCAGCAGCAGGTCTTTCTAAACGTAGAAGCCACAATGACCACTCCCTCACGTTCGAACTTTCGTCGTCGGTAGTCGTAACTCCTAATACATGAAGCGCGAAAGCGCAGGTTGCCACACGTTGTCCCTTGTTCGATGACTACCACGCACACGTATAATTAGTCACTAGAGAGGGAGGAAGAGAGAGGGGCGTCTTCGGAAATGCAGGTGTGCAGCAGTCAGCGAGAACTCGAACGTAAGTGAGTGGTCATTGTGGCTTCAAGGTTAAGAAAGACCTGCTGCTGTCCGTGCTCGTGCTGTCATCCCTGGGTTTATGTTCCCCAGGTTTATATCTAGGTAAGCCCATACACTTTTATGTATTTTTGCTTCTGTCCTGTCTCATACAGTATTGCTTACAATATCGCTTACAGTATGTTAAAGGTTATGTTATAAATATAATATAATTGTTCTAAATTTACTGCTGCATTTAGCAAACAAGCTGTAAGCTATATTTTAATGATCAAGGAGCATTTAGCAATAATGAAGGGTTTCTTCTTTCAATGTAAATTTTTTAACAATAACTTGTATAGTGTTATATATAAAGTACTTGCAAAGCATAAATATAACATTAAGAAAATTACAGCCCCAGCTACGCACATGTCAATCCTCTTTAATATGATTAATTATATAATTTTAACTCTTTCACATTATTAATTTATAAATAGAACTGGTCATAATATAAATAAATTAATACCATAATTTATTATAAAAAATCCACATTTATATAGGCTGGGTGACTTTACCGCTGGACATATTTGAACTCAATGGACCAAATGGCATCATATTTAATATGATTCTTTGTGACCGTAATGGTTAAGTATGTTTTTGAAAATATTGCTTTACATTCAAAGAGAATGTATGATTTGGTAAAAACATCATGTTAAATATAAATTTTATTTGAAAAAAGCAATACATGCAAGCCATAACTATTATAGTCAAATATGAATCAAGTCATTTTGTCGATACGGCCCAATATTTCCTGCGATAAAGTCACCCAGCCGATAAGTGACTTATAGAGTAATAAAAGTTGTAACCAAAGGTACTACCTATGAGTATACAAAATATTATTTGTAATTAGAAAATTTTGTATGCTTATAGATACTTAGTATCTTTAGATACAATTTACACACAATCAAGGTTGATTTTGGTCCTCTCGTATAAGTTATCTACAATATTATTTAGTTCATTGGGTCAAAATATTTTTTCTGCGCTAAGGCCACCCAAGTCTTGAATCTATCAACGAGCAACTGAATTGTGGATCTCAAAGGAGATGTACCTATAATTATTAATTACAGCCTAAAGACTGTACCTATAAGTATACAATATTTACTAAATAACAAAATGGGGGGGGGTCCAAAGTTTAGACGTCTCACTTGAAAATTGAAGTCAACTATAGACGTGCTCAGTTTCGATATAAGCTACTGCAGATTGTGCAAAATTTCGAAATTCTAAATTACGAAAATCATATTTTTTAATCTAACAATTTGCCTACTGTCCAAAACACCGAATTTCATCAATACGATTTCAAAGCAAATATAACATTTTTCTAACGATTTATTTCGAAATATGTTTATTGTATCCCTATTAAAATTCTAATAATGAAATTCTATGTTTTGGACAGTAGCTGAATTGTTACATTCGAAAATATGATTTTCGTAATTTAGAATTTCGAAATTTTGCACAATCTGCAGGAGCTGATATCTAAACCGAGCACGTCTATAGTTGACTTCAATTTTCAAGTGAGTCGCCTAAACTTTGGACTGCCCCCCAAACAAAATTAAAAAATATATTTAAATAAAAAATCCACATTTACATAGGCTAGTCGCCTCCCCGCGCTGTCGCCGTCGCTATCATAACTGTTCTTGATAGCTGCTAATATCGAGTACACGTGGGCGCGCTCGGCGCCGCACAGTGGTGCCGATCGATGCAAAAGTGATGAAAATTCGTTCTTTAGTACAATAAGGCTCAAAAAATTTTTATAAAATACGTTTTGGATTCGTGAAGTAATTTCCTACGATAAATCGTTTCCCTCATGGCTGTAGCATTGCTCTTTTTTAGTAAGGAATACGTTAAATGCCGTTTTTTTGGAGTTTATTTATTTTTTTTTTGTTTTTAAGTAGGATTAATTTTTTTTTTGTTTTATAATAAGCGCCCATTTTTTATAAATATAATTTTTTTCAAACAACTGCATAAGTCCTAGAATTTTGAAAAAAATTATATTTATAAAAAATGGGCGCTTATTATAAAACAAAAAAAAAATTAATCCTACTTAAAAACAAAAAGAAAAAAATAAACTCCAAAAAACGGCATTTAACGTATTCATTACTAAAAAAATGAGCAATGCTACAGCCATGAGGGAAACGATTTATCGTAGGATATTACTTCGGGAGTCCCAAACCTATTTTATAAAAATTTGTTGAGCCTTGTTGTGTTAAAGCACGAATTTTCATCACTTTTGAGTAGATAGGCATCAATGTGCGCCGGCCTCGTGTGATTTTGCTATCGCGGGTCGGCATCGAGTAGCGCGAGCACGAGACTCGTTGACCATCATTTCTCCTTTCTCTACATTGGCAGAGGTGTAAAGTTATGAAATGTCAGTGTTCCTTCATACTAGAGTACAAGTAAAAGTTATTGTTATATAACTTACAGTGAAGGAGGAAACTTAGCAGTAAATTTAAAACAATATAATATTTATTACAGACATGGAGAAAAATATATTATTTTTTATAATAGCGCTGAGACACACTCGACATATGAGATTTTTACTATTTGAAATAGTACTTTTTATGACTGCTGAAAAATAATAAAAATTACTATTTCAAATAGTAAAATTTGCTACAAAAATAATAAAAATTATTATTCAAAAAGAAAAATTTGCTACGAAAATCATAAAAATTACTGTTTCAAACAGTAAAAATCCCACATGTGGAGTGTATCCCAACGCTATAAAATAATAAATTTTCTCATAAACACAGTGATGTTTACAAATAAATTTTTCTCTGTGTCGATTTTTTCCTAATTCAATGATATGTGATAATAACTAATTATCACTTGTTAATATCACTTGCAAACCATACATATCAAATCATGAAAAGGACAGTTTGGATAATTTCAACTCAGGCGTCGTTCATGTCATCACGCTAGTGTACTTATAGTGTGTATGGGTGATCTGGGGTACGCCAATAGTATTTAAACCATGTAAATAAGGGCTTAAATATAGGTATATTTGAATATATTTGAAGCAGAAAAGATCTTTTTAGTTTTAAATAGTAATATTATGTATATAAATATATCTTTTTCAATATACCTATGTTAAACAGATATGATCTGTAAATTTTGTTATTATTAGCATAAAATGAAATTAACAATCCAATCCATATTAATACATTGATTTACAGCTAAAAAATATTGCCAAATCGAGAATAAAATACAGCTCTATTTGTAGCTAAAAAATATAGCTATATTTTCACCTTTCAATCTACCTATATTTCCATTTAATAATAAATTTATAGGTGTATTTAGAAGTGAAAAATTAACTAAATTTTTACCTATTAGTAGCTGGAAATTTCCATGCCACTAAATATATAACTGGATTTCCAGTTATTCATAGGTGGAATTTAATTAACAGGGCGTGCACGTTCTGATATAAGTGTACACATGCGCATATGTACACTTCTTGATAGACTGATTCCTGTAGAACGCGCCTGATAAATTTAAAAATTCTGCAATCGCATTTAAAGTTAATGGCTACACTTGAATTGTCCAATAGGATTGCAGGATTTTAAAATTCAGTAAGCACGTTCCACGAGAATCAATGTCTATCGAGTGTACATACAGTCACATACTCACACGTACATTAACACTGCAGTTACGCACTGATACATTTACAATCATAATGTTTGTCAAATATGCAAGCACGTACACAGTTGTGAAAATAAAACTTATTTTTTAACGTTGAATTTCGGCTAACTCGCGCGATTATCGCGCCAGAAAATGGTCGATAAACTGGCACCATCATCGCGCGATATTTTTCAATAAGGTAAGGTTTTAGAAAGCAAATTACTTACCTTTCTTTATTTAGCCAATTTTGATTTGGTATGTTGATTCAGTCCCTCCACTCGTTAGGTAATTTTTTTAATCTCTTCAATTTCAATAGTGATCAACAAATAATAAATTTATTATGGACAACCCATTGATGGTCCTTCACAGTTCTCATAAATCACATTCACAATTAGGTCATACGTAACACATATCTTTTTACTATTACCCAAGGTCTTTTTCTTTCTATAGTTTTGTAATAATAATAGTAAAGAATTTCAGGATAAAATATGTTAACAATGTGACTTAAAATTCACTTACAAATTGTACAGAAAAGAAATTTTTATTGAGTAGCTGGATCATCGCTGGACCAAAAGTGAATGTCCAAAACTCTTTCGAAAGCAGAATTTCTGGCTATTGCTTTTAACATAATATTATTTTTATTTTGACATTTGTGTTTTTGTGTAGAAAACTTATGATTAATTGGTAAATTGAATTTTTAATTTTTGTAATTAAAAATGTGATTAACTAATAGTTAAAGTACTATGGGCAACCCATTACATACATTTACAATACTCATGTTTCAAGTTCAGTTTTCTATCAACCGTAATCTATCAAAGTCATTTTATCACCCAAGGCCTTGATAATACTTATCCAAGAGAAAAATAAACTGTACTTCTCTTCATTTAGCCAATTCTGATTTGGTATGATGTGTCAGTCTCTCCACTCGCTAGGTAATTTTTTTAATCTCTTCAATTTCAATAGTGATCAGCAAATAATAAATTTATTATGGACAACTCATTGATTGTCCTTCAAAGTACTCATGATACAAATTCAGAATTAGATCATACGTAGCCCATTAACTCATTCTTTAAATGATACAATCACGCATGCGTTTTTCTATCTTGATATGAATTTTATAATACTTAATTGTAATATAGAAACTCAACGTAAACTATAAACAATAGAGCATAAAGTCTACTTGACTATTATAGATATAATAAATGTTTAATTAGTTGACTATATCTATGAAGATACTTTGAAACATTATATCTAATTAATGTTGTTTTAAAACTTTATTTTTTTCTTTGTGTTTTGGTGTAACAAATTTGTCTTTTAACTTGATGAAATATTCTTTAATGTTTTGAATTTCAAATATGATTAATAAATGGTAAGGGTAAATTGAACAACCATTATTGCTTCCTCATAGAGAAAGCTTTGTAATAGTAAAATTTTAATTTTCTTTAAATTGCTCTAGAAACATGAATAAATGTGTTAGAAGTTTGTGCCACATGGTTTTAGAAAATGTCTGTATGGATGTGTGTGTGTGTGTGTGTGTGTGTGTGTGTGTGTGTGTGTGTGTGTGTGTGTGTGTGTGTGTGTGTGTGCGCGTGCGTGCGTGCGTGTGTGTGTGTGTGTGTGTGTGTGTGTGTGTGTGTGTGTGTGTGTGTGTGTGTGTGTGTGTGTGTGTGTACCGCTTTATTTTCGGATCTACTCGGTCGATTTTAACCGGACGTATCTCATTTTTTTTGTTTTTTGATTCCGAATTCGGAAAAAAAATAATTTTGTACGACTAACTGATTCGTTTTTGTTTTATGTCGAATTTTTCATTTTCGAAAAATTTATTTTTGATTCTTTTTAATGATTGGATTTAAATTTTATAATCGGATGCGTAGCGTTCGAAAGAGCATAAAAAAACCTATATTTAAGAAAAAAAATTTCTTCAGCTATCACGGTTATTTTGTTATTAACAAAAACGTATTTTTTTTTTTAGGTGCTTATTACTCCCAAACTAAATGGTCAATTTTTTTGAGAAAAATCATGATAATGGAGATTACGAATATCTATAATCTCTATAAAATTGAATCCATTCTGTTGGTTAGTTTTTGAGAAAAAAATTATAAAATGAAAAAACCGTGTTTTAGGTGGCGACAATTTACGGGAGTAAAATTGTGTTAATCGCTTCAAAATTCCTTGTAGAGGTAGATTTTTGGTTGCCACCTGCACCTTTTTTTGGGATAGATGATTGGTTCATAAATTTAAGAGATTTTTGAGGTTAAAATTTTTGTAACCTCTTTTTCGAATCGTAATTTCTCGAGAACGGCTGTATGTATCAGAATGGGATAGGTAGCATTTAAAAGAGTATTAAAATACCTATATTTTCTAAAAAAAAAAAGTTTCTAGCTATCACAGTTCTTTGGTTTTTGTTTGGTTGTTGTCACGCGATAACTACATTAAGAAAATCAACCAATAGTCCTAAAATTTGGGAGAGATATATTTTTTATATCTTCAAACTGAATTCGTTGCCCAATAAAATCGAACTATTACGATGAAAGATATTTGAGGTTTAAAATAAAACTAATTGAACATGTGATAATATTTTGAAAAAATTGATTTATAAAAATATCGGGTTGTCCCACGAGAAAAAGAGTAACAAGAATGAATTTTCGAAAAATATATATTAATTTATTACGAATATTCATAAAGAAAATTGGGTATGATACAATTAATTATTGTTATAAAAAATTACAAAAAAATGAATAAATACATTATTTTGAGGAAGCTAAGTACCAATGTATTTGCAGCGGTTTGTTATTTTTAGAATAAATAAGTATTTATTTTTGTTATCATAGTTATGAATATAAAAATAGGTATATATGAAATAAATATAAAAGACGCATATTTAATAGTCAGATAGGTTCGTTAACGAATAATTATATATTAGTTATCTAAAATTACTATGATTTCTGAAGATTCAATTTTTCTTCTTTTTATGTTGATGGTTTCTGTTTTAACAGTGGGAATAGTTTGTGACAATTCTGATGTTGACGAGATTTTTGTTGATGATGCCGATGTTCCTGATGTCGATGGAGATGGGTGCAGACGATGAGGTTAGATATTCGCTTAAGAACTTCGCTGATTGGCTAAAAAATTTAGTTATATACATATATGGAATGACCTGTGTAATGTGTATGTGTTTCACATTTCGATTTCGTGTCGTAATCATATACCGGATGATGACTTATCGTAATCATAGAGGTATTATAGATAGAGTAGGGAAGTCAGGCCTTCGGCCGTCGCAGAGTTAGAAAGAGAGAGAAGCGGGAAGTAGCTATCTCTCTCTACTCGCGCGTGCACAGTACGCGCAGAAAGGGAGCGTGAGCGCGCGTGAAGAGAGAGATAGCTACGTCCCGCAATCTTCTCTCTCTTTCTAACGTTCAGACATTTTCACTTACGGGCAGCCCTATGTCCCCTGCTCTATCTATAATACCCCTATGATCGTAATATCGTGTCTTATCTTATATAATCATATCGTGTCTTTACACAAAGTATTTCACTGTCGCCATATCTGTTTTGCAGTAAGCACATATGTACGTACATACTTTCATTATTGGAAGAATATTGTCGGAAAGGATCAACAGACATCAAGTATTATTTACACAAGTACAGTAAAAGTAAATATCAATATCATTATTTAAGTGGCATGGTATGGTTTGTGCACATAAGAATTATGCACATATTTATTGTGCACACTTTAGCATTGGAGTATACACATAGATATAGATATACACCAATGCTAAAGTGTGCACAATAAATATGTGCATAATTCTTATGTGCACAAACCACACCATGCCATTTAAGTTATAATTTAATTAACCTTTTGAGTAGTTTTTCTTATTTATAAAATGCAATTTGTAATCTTTAGTATGGAAATTTTTAAGGTTATATGTTTGTCACGTGTATGTTTGCACTGATCAATTTAATCATTAATTATTCATTATTTAAATTATTATTTGAGTAACATTTAGAGTAGCTTTTCTTATTAGAATTTTTAAAATGCATTTTGTTAGCTTAAGTACGGGAATTTTTAAGGTTATATTTGTCATGTGTATGCTTGCACTGAACAGTTTAATCATGAATTATTCATTATTTAAATTATTATTTGAGTAGCCGTTTGAGTAGTTTTTTGTTAGAATTTATAAAATGCAATTTGTAATTTTTAGTACAGAAAACAAAGCTATTAAGTATTTACTTATATATAAACAATGGAATTGCCATAGTCTTCCCATGAAGATTTAGTAGAATTGACTGATAAAGATGAAACGACGTAAGTCAACGAATTTTTTTTTAAATGTATATTATATTTTTAATTATATAAATAAAATAGTAAATGTATGTAATTTTATGTTGCAGAGAACTAATTGGACATGTTGATGAAATATGCGCTGCTCAAGAAGTAGGTCAGAACTGAAAATACAAATTATTTAAATTTTTTCTCAACAACAATTGTACAAAGAGAGTACAGTGCTTGATATGGGGCGACGAACTTATTCATCGGTATCAAGAAGAAATAATAATTAATCGGGTAAGTATCTTGATTTCAGGGAAAGAAAAATTATTATATACAATACATACATATAGTTCAATGTACTTATATACAACATTTAAAGTTTTAAAATTATATGTGGTTTTTGTTTTTTGTTGGGAAAAAGAAATTCATTAATATTATAATTTAATATTAATATTATTAATTTAATATTATAATGTATTATATTGTGTGTGTGTGTGTGTGTGTGGGTGTGTGCGTGTGTGTGTGCGCGTGCGTGCGTGTGCGTGCGTGTGCATGTGCGTGTGTGTATGCGTGCGTGTGTGTGTGTGTGTGTGTGTGTAAATGCAAATTTTACAATCCCGCAAAAACTATATCTAATTAGTTAAATTTTACTTTACATTTTAAACACAGTCTAATTTTGCTTTACATTTTTGTTTAGAAAGTTCACATCGAAGGTGGATACACAAAAACCGTTCAAAACACATTCCTAAAGGAAAATCAGAACTTAGTGCCATATGAATTAATAATTCAAAAAAGTACCGTCTTAGAGTTTCTGGGTTATCATTTACCTGCTACAGCTGCTGTTGCTGAGGAACCCACAGATGTCATATTTGAGTCGATCACTGAGGCTTCGGGATTAATTTGTGAGTATTTATTGTTTTATTTATTTTATTTCATTTTATATTTTATTTTCCAATTGTAAAAAGTAAGGCCAATTAATACAAGTTTTAGAAAGTTTTTTAGTTTACATTCAATTCAATTTTGTCGATTTTCTTATTTTGTATTCATTGATCCATTTATTTACAGCTATTGTAGGGTATATTAGGACCAACTTCACTCAATCTTCAAGCCGACTGGAAAACATGAGCTACGGTCGTGGAGCCATAACTGATGGTGTAAGGAAAATAACAGTTCAAGTTTATAATTATGTACCTATAAATCTCGATAAAGGTGTCAATGTGAAAGTCATTGGTGAAGTTAAAAATGTTGGAAGTGGTACGTATAATCTTTTATATATTCTTAATTATATATAACTTGTAACGCGGCAAAATTATAACCCCCTTATTCACCACGTTTAAGCTCGCCCAAAGGGCTATATTTCGCGTCCAAATTTGATCCAACTCAAATATACCCCGAATCTCTGTGAATTTACTCGAGTGACCGAATTTAATTTAATATGGGCGCCAGGCCACGTGAATTGATTTTCACTTCCTGTCCGAGGCTGCTCTGGGACTCCTTCCTCAAGGGCGGTGGATCACGATTAATCGATCTGGGGCGGTCGCAACCCTCGGCGCAACTCAGCGACAACTCAGCGACAACAACGTGATACACGGCAGCGGATACTTCTCCCCGGTTACCCGTAACTTACTTAACTTTAACGTAATCCATGGTAATACAACACAAACACACAAAAGAAAATTAAATCAGAACAGGATTCAGCTGCAATTAAATCCTAGTTTATCGTATAATAAATCTTAGTAATACTCTCGACACAAGTCACTTCGCGACGCACAACATGGCCACGCCGGCCTCGCAGTAAGCCGCGCACACACGAGAGAGAGAAAACGCGCGCCTTTCGCACTAACTTTTGCACCCGTCGTGTCGCTCGCAGACATAAGATTTAGATATTCAATTGAAGCTCGGGAGCGGAAAGTAATTGCCACCCGACGATAGCAATTTAACTCTTACCGTCACACGGGCGGTCGTCGTGAGAGAGAGTATCGGTTAGGTACGCGTCGTACACGCTTTCCTCTTCCGTTTCAACTCCTCCTTGCTTCCCCCCCCCCCCCCTCTCTCTCTCTCTCTCTCTCTCTCTCTCTCTCTCTCTCTCTCTCTCTCTCTCTCTCTCTCTCTCTCTCTCTCTTTGCTGCCGGTAAGTCTGGTCGCTGTCCGTCTCAGCTCCTGCTATTTTGGTTTCTTTATTAACCGTTTTCGTACTCCTCGGAGTAAAATTTTTTTAGGAAAAGGGACCCCAGACGGCACTCAAGCTCCCAGCCCAAAAACTGGAGGCATTGCGCTCCTTTTTTATGTGCCGGGGACCTTATCCTAATACGCTGATGACCTAACCTCACTTCGCCTGTGACACGTACTGAGAGCCGTTAGTTACCATCGCCCACTTCCTGGCCTCGCCACTACTTCAATCATCGCCAGTGCACTGCACTTCTGCACTTCTGCGCCGCTTTTGCATCATTTGCAGTTGCAACTGCACTTCATTCTCTCGCTGCATCGACTGCTACCCAGCTCATCATCTCTCGCTGCATCGGCCCACCGCCTGTCCAGTATCTACTGTGAGAAGCAGACTAGCTGTGCATCGTCGTCTGCTAGTACATCTACGGGCTGCAACAGCTGTTTTTTGCCAATGAAAGAAGTGTTTTCGTGAGTCAGCGTTTTTCGTTCTTTGCTTTTGTCACGCGCAGCTCATCTCGTGCAGCTCAATTGAGAGCTGGCGGGAGCATGGATAACAGGTGTGTGCTGTGCAAGGAGGTCGGCAAGCGTGCACTTGGAATATGCATAAAATGCATATGACGAGCCATGCCACTCCAAATGTGCCAATAAGAAGCGGGAGAGACTATGTAATCTCTGCTACAATGCAGAGCAGTCTCTTGCAAAGCAGAAGTTACCATCAAAAGTAGCCAAACAGACGAGCGCACAGGTGAGCGCCATTAACTCGTCGCAGCGTGGCACGCCAGCAAAGTCTAGCGGGACTCCCCACCGGCTGCCCCTCCCTGCGTCGACGCCGGCTACACTAACACACTCACGCGCGAGCGGAGCGCACACTACCACTCTTGTCACCAATCCCGCTGTAAAGCCGGTTGCCGTGACGTCGGCGCCTGCTACGAGGAGAGCGAGTGTCGGACGGCACAGTAGCGAACAGGCGCAGGTGACTAATCGACGATCAACGGCTGGGGATGTCGATGTCGCAGCCGTCTACCGAACCTGAATTCTAGACAATATATAAATTATAGCAAATCCAGCCAGACTGTAAACAACTTTATTTAAAATCGAATACCCTGTATTTAACCAATGATTTTTTGTATGATTTTGAGAGATGATTTCAAGCTTTTGACTTAGATCGTCAAGACTATCAGATGCGGAAATTATTTCGTGAGGATCTATATGATAAGAATTGAATTCTGGCAAAGTTATTTCAGGTATGGTAAGTGCATGTTTTTCTAAAGACGTAAAAGATACATTGATTTTAAATTCATAAATTTCAGATGAGTTTTTATGACTTTTCGGTAGAAACACATGTTTTTTCGAACGTCCGCGACAATGTGGTGCAATTTTAAGAATAACTGCTCTTTTAATAGTAAAAGTAGTTTCAAAATTAATTCCACACGACAGGGTAATCGTTTCACTATTTTGCGGTAATATATACCAGCTGTACCCATTTTCAAGGGCTAGAATAAAATTGTTATTTAGATCAAAATATTTTTTTGTGCAATCTGTATCTTGTTTTTCTCTGAGTAAATGAGAATAGCAACTGGATTCTGCCATAAGCGTATGTACTGGATTTACTATTTCACATATTTTAACAAAATCTAAAGAAGTACATTTTCCAATATTGGTATTTGTATATTCAGTCGAATCTGAATTCATTGCAATAGGTTTTGGGGAAATATTGTCATAGATATAATATTTCGTCCAACCCTTCATGGGTATTGGTGTAAACTTAAAAACATCATACACTGAACCCGTTGGAATTGGCGTATGTATAACGTATACCAATCTTTCACCAGATAACATAATATTTATAACGCCAATTTTCATATATAAAATATAATATTTTAATTCTAATGGAAATGGTAGTTCTGTGAAATATAATTTCTTTTGAATGGTTACTAAACTTTCTATAAAGTTTTTTGGCGTCACTAATTGTGGAGAAATGACTCCTGTTTTCCCACTATTTATTGCTTCAAATACTAAGTCAGTTATTTCTAACAAATCATCCAAACAAATTTCTACTTCCGCAATAGACTTCATTAAATTTGAATTAAACGAATTTATATTTATTTGAGAACTGCCTTTTCTTACAATTAATGTTAAGTTTTTAATATCATCTATATGCGTCTTAAATAGCTAATCAAATTGTCTAATTGAGTCTTTTACAATACTTGTCTGATTTTTCATAAGTGTTGCTATATTAGCTGTGGTATTATAGACGTCGTTAATTTGTTTATTAAGGGGGCTAGACACTTTTTTTCTCTGAAATAAGAAGTCACATTTTAATACATAAATGTAAACTAATTATTTCATACTTTTTACATATAAAAGTGGATATATTTACCTTACCTTAAAACTTTCTCCGATGGGCCTTTTATATGGTCCAGAACCATAGTCATCGATGAAACAAGTTTTTTCACTAACCGTAAACTTTGAAATTTTCCTGTGGATGGATTGACTCCAGATTTGAACTAAATTACTCCTGAATAGTATAATTCTCATATGAGTGCAGGGATTTAGGATTAAATGTCGGAAAAAATTTTTACATCAGAAAAATTATGAAAAAATATAAAAAATTTAAAAAAATAGAAAAAAAAAACTCTTGAAAAACAGCACAATTTTTTTTTTCTCATTAGATAAAAAATTCCTACACTCATATGAGAATTATACTATTTAGGAGTAATTTAGTTCAAATCTGGAGTCAATCCATCCACAGGGAAATTTCAAAGCTTACAGTTAGTGAAAAAACTTGTTACATCGATGACTATGGTTCTGGACTATATAAAAGGCCCATCGGAGAAAGTTTTAAGGTAAGGTAAATATACCCACTTTTATATGTAAAAAGTATGAAATAATTAGTTTACATTTATGTATTAATATGTGACTTCTTATTTCAGAGAAAAAAGGTATCCCCCTTAATAGCCTCGGCGTCGTCGGCTGACATAGTCCCGAATAGAAATTTACTTACACTTCCAACCGCATTTATCAATCCTCTTTTCCGCCTATCACTTTTTAATTCAAATAAGGCATTTATCTTTTCTTCTATTTTAACATATCTAATACTTAAGGCGTTTAAAGAAAATTAATGATTGCAACCAGAATGATTTTCACATAATTCTAACATCGAGTGTATATAATCTTTAATTTGGGTACTATCCTTTCTTAAATCGTGTAAATCTATGTGGTGTATGGTGGTCCAGACTTCATGGTACATACGAGCTTGAAATAGTTCTTCCCGAAGTATGGGTGTTGTTATATGTTTTATTACATAATGATCTCCATGGCTATGCCCTTGTACTACACAAACAAAAAGTATTATAGCTATCAGCATCTGAAACAAACAATTAATTATTAAAGGGTTTTGTATCGTTTATATGTCTCCTGTGATTCTTGTTTTTAACTTTGTAAGTTATAGTGTATGTGTCAGTGTTTATGTTTGTAATTGTATAAGGTCCCAGCCACGTTTTTGAAAGAGGGGCCTGCTGTAAATTTTTGACCATTATTCTGTCTCCAATTTTATATAAAGGTGTTGGTTCTTTGCTTCTTGCTGTTACTTCTTGTTCATATTTTTCCTTAATTTTGTTAAGTTCTCTTTTACCTGTTTTAACAATTCTAAATGATTTTCTTGAAACTCAGTTATATATCTTGCAGCATCTTGAGATTTGAATTCCAGTGTTGGCATTTTAGTTTCCAAATGACTTTTCTTGAAATACATTGCTTCCGAAGGAGCGAACCCTGTTCCTTTATTTATCATGTTATTAAAAATAAATTGAACTTTCTTCAAATGTTGCGACCAAGTTTCAGGTTTATCAGTAATTATTTTCAATTGGTCTTTTATGGTTGCATGTGCTCGTTCTAGAGACCCATTAGATTGAGGATGTCCTGCTGCTATGACAATTGGTTTAACTTTAAGATGTTTTAGTAAAATTTTCATTATTTCTGATTGAAATCCGGTAGCATTATCCATAATAATTTCAGCAGGGATTCCATAAATATATATGTAAATTTCTAAAAGTGCTTCCGCAGTCTCAATAGCTTGTGTTGATTTAGCAGGTATAAGAGTTAACATTTTTGTCAATTGATCTTGAATAGTTAAGATGTATTTGAAACCTTCCGTTGATGCTGGCAATAGTCCCACGTGGTCTATAGCAATTCTTTCACCTAGTGTCCTAGGAGGATGTATTAATACTCCATCAGCTTGATTATTATGTTGTGCTCTCTTAGTAAGTTGACAATCTTTACAGCTTTTAATATAATCCTCTATATCTTTCTTCATTTTTTCCCAATAAAACTTCTGGCTTATTTTTTCATATGTTTTACTTATCCCAAAATGTCCATTTTCGGGTCCATGATAATCTCTTATTATTTTTGCGCGTTCATTTTTGTCTTTAACTTCCGTTACGGACATTACTATTATTTCAATATTTTTAGTCTCATCAAAATACTTTGTATTTAGATATTTTAACATTCTTACTAATTTTATTTTAATATTCTCATCTAATTTCCTTAAATCATAACAAACCTTCATAAAGTCTGATGTTAGATGTCCTTTTAATTTTGCAAAAGCTTCCTTGGGCTCAGTCTCTGCTGCAATAATAATGTCATCATCGTTTCCTTTTGGTCCTATGGTAATTATTGGTAATTTTGTTCTTAATACTTCTTTTAAAGGTTTTAACTGTGTATGTCTGTACTGCGTTAAGGGGGCTAGACACATTTTTTCTCTGAAATAAGAAGTCACATTTTAATACATAAATGTAAACTAATTATTTCATACTTTTTACATATAAAAGTGGGTATATTTACCTTATCTTAAAACTTTCTCCGATGGGCCTTTTATATGGTCCAGAACCATAGTCATCGATGAAACAAGTTTTTTCACTAACCGTAAGCTTTGAAATTTTCCTGTGGATGGATTGACTTCAGATTTGAACTAAATTACTCCTGAATAGTATAATTCTCATATGAGTGTAGGGATTTTTTATCTAATGAGAAAAAAAAAATTGTGCTGTTTTTCAAGAGTTTTTTTTAATTTTTTAAAATTTTTTATATTTTTTCATAATTTTTCTGATGTAAAAATTTTTTCCGACATTTAATCCTAAATCCCTACACTCATATGAGAATTATACTATTCAGGAGTAATTTAGTTCAAATCCGAAGTCAATCCATCCACAGGAAAATTTCAAAGCTTACGGTTAGTGAAATAACTTGTTACATCGATGACTATGGTTCTGGACCATATAAAAGGCCCATCGGAGAATGTTTTAAGGTAAGGTAAATATACCCACTTTTACATGTAAAAAGTATGAAATAATTAGTTTACATTTATGTATTAAAATGTGACTTCTTATTTTAGAGAAAAAAGGTGTCTAGCCCCCTTAAGTATTCCTCAAATTCTTCTTCCGGTGTATGTAGGTGATAAACACGTCTTGACAAAGCATCAGCATTAGAATTTAAACTTCCTTTCTTATATTGTATTTCATAATCATATTCCTCTAGCTTAAGGCGCCATCTCATAAGCCTTGATGAAGGATCTTTCACATTCATTAACCACTTAAGCGGTTTATGATCTGTAATGATTATAAAATGTTTTCCATATAAAAAGTGTCTAAAATGTTTGGTCGCCCAAACAATTGCCAAAAGTTTTTTTCTGTTGTGCTATATCTTGATTCAGCATCATTAAGTGTACGGGAAGCATATGCGACTGGCTTATCAAAATTATTTACCTTTTGCGATAAAACTGCTCCCAATGCATAATTACTTGCATCTGTTGTGAGTGTGAACTCCTTAGTATGATCTGGATAGATCAGGACGGGTTCTCTTATTAGGGCTAGCTTTAATTTTTCGAAGCTTTCTGTTTGCTTGTTAGTCCATTTGAATTCTTCACCCCTTTTTTAACAGTTGAGTAAGAGGTTTCGCGATTTTACTAAAGTCTTTAATAAATCTCCTGTAATATCCTGCAAGAGCCAAAAATGATTTTATTTCCTTAGCATTTTTCGGAGCTGGAAAAGATCGAATTGTTTCAATTTTATTGTCATTTGGCTTAACACCGTCATTTGTAATAATATGACCCAAATATTCTAATTCTGGTAGAACATATTCACATTTGTCGGGCTGCAGCTTCATGCCAAGCTCCTTTAATCTCTGTAAAAGTAGACTTAAATTTTAATTATGTTCTTCTAGAGTCCTTCCATAAATAATTATGTCATTTAAATACACAAAACAAATTACTCCAACGAGTCCTCTTAAAACATAATTCATTGCTCGTTGAAAGGTAGCTGGTGCATTTTTCAGTCCCATTGGCATCCTTTTGAATTGAAAATGTCCATCAGGAGTTGAGAAAGCAGTCTTTTCTTTTGAATCTTCTTCTAGCATTATTTGGTAAAATCCTGAAGCCAAATCAAATGCAGAGAAGTAATATACTCCTCCGAGTCTTTCGAGAATTTCCTCGACATTTGGTATAGGATGATTATCTTGTGGCGTATGTTCATTTATTTTTCTAAATTCGATCACAACTCGCCATTTTTATCTTCCAGAAGCATCTTTCTTTTTGGAGACTACCCATAAAGGGCTGCCATAAGGGCTACAAGATTCCTTAATTATATCCTTTTGCAACATTTCTTTTGTTTGTTTCTTAATCTCTTCTTGATGTTGAGGTGGATATCGATATTGTTTAGTAAAAATTGGTACAGCTGTATCTAAATTCATTTTATGTGTCAACCCCTTTAAGGTAGGTAATTGGTCACCTGGCAAATAAAAAACATCTGTCAATTTTTCTAAAATATTCATTACTTTTTCAGCTTTATTCTGCGGTATATGACTTAGACGTGTATTTTCTTTTAGTAAATTTTTCCTTTCATATTCGTCATTTCTACCTCTGATATTATTTATTTTCGGAATTACCTTGTTCTCTTGTAACTTTATTTCCGAAATTTCTATTTGACTCTTAAAAACATGTATATAATCGCCTGTTCCGTTGCAAGTCACTAACGTTACCGTTGGTTTATTTTTCACAATTCCAGGTGTTATATTTTCCCCTGTAATAAGAAAATGTTTACCTTTACTAGGTAAATTTTTCATTTGATAGATTTTGCTCTCATAAGGTGCCACTTCCATTGGCTTCCCATTTATGGGAATCTCTTTTCCACTGAGAGTCAAAATATTTTTTCTAACGTCGTTCACAGCGTTGTGTATCTTCATAACATTGATTCCTAATATTCCATCGAAGTCCCCAGGAAAATCATTTCTTGCGACTAAATATTCATCTTTTTTATTTAAAAGAGTTAACTTTGCTGTTCCCAAGAAAGATATTTTGTCATTTCCCATAATAATATTTTTGGTGTAATCCTTGCATGGTTCACAATTTTTTAAATCTAGAGCATTATGCTTTATTATACTGACCTCTGTCCCGGAGTCCACTAATAATTTGATTGTTCGTTTTACTTCGATTGGTCTGACATATATGACTTGTTCATTTCCCCCTGTTGTTCGTATGAAAACGGGTCGTCTAATTCTTCTTGTGCCTCTTTGGATACATATGGATCGTATTCTTCTTCTGTCTTTTCCTCTAGTGTTATCACTGGAGGTGGACGATCCTTTTGCTGGTCCTGACAAAAATCCTGTTTCCTTCGAACATCTTGTTGCTTAAAAAAACACCGTTCTTCTGTGTGCCCAGATCGTTTACAATGATTGCAAAATAAATCCGACCTCCTTGATTCATGTTTGGCATTTTCAGATTTTTCAAGTTTTCTTTGGTTTCCATCAAAACGACGTTCCTGGATCTTTTTACCTGCACGATTGTCTATATTTGCTTGTGACGTTTTTCTGCATAGTTGCCTTTCTTGTATGATAGTTTAAGCGTTAAGTGCTATCGATATAGCTTGCTTCAATGTCTTTGGGTTTTTATTTTCGACTCGTTCATTTAACTTGTCTGTAAACCGACGATGAATCTCCAAACCCCTTCTTCTTCTTCTCTTTCCTGAGAAAATGTTGCTTTTGCTGGATCTGTTTTGTCCCCAGCAGCTTTCATTACATTTCTATGCACATCCAAAAATCTTCTTGCGTATGCAGATACTGTTTCTCCGTAGTTCTGTAAAATCTTTTTCCTTTGCCCTTTTAAATAAGTATAAGGCGTATCTTGAATATTGTAATAATGATGTAGTAACTCCTTTATATCTTACCAACTGTCAGCCTCCTGTGATGCTATAAGATCCTTAGCTTGTCCTATAATTTTACTGGCGATAATCATTCGTAAAACACATTTTTTATCTAACCAATTATTCATTTGGTTCAATGCGCCTTACACTTCTCTTAAAAATATTCTGACGTTCCCAGAACCATCAAAATTCGAAACCCAAGATATGACGTCTTTAGGTCTTAAAATTCTTTCTGTCTGCGCAAGCGGCGCGCTTGAAACAGGTACACTTGATGCTGACGCAGTCGGTGATATGACACTCGCTACAGTCGCCGGCAAAACTTTTGATGAGGCGGCGATTAATAAGCAGCCACATTCTTCCAACCGTTTTCTTGTTTCGTCCGCTAACATCCTTTTCCTATGTATTTCCTCTTCTAAGGCCAATAAATCTTCTTTTGGAAAATGATGTTCCGTTTGCTTTGGGAGAATTCCAAATTTCTTCTTATGTGCTTCTTTCTCTTCATGCGCCATTAGGCTGTAATCCTGAGTTTCACTTGTGTTTTCACTTAAATTTTCTAGGCTACGTGCAAGGGCTCCTAGTTTTCTCAGCATTATCTTCGGTTTAATTTCTTCTGACTTGTTAATAAGAGCCGTATAAAATTCGTCAGAATTATAGGAGTATACACTTGATTCACTGCTATTTTCACTGTTATAATGCGAAGGTGTAGTGCGGTAAATATAATCGAAAGCACTAACCTTATTTTCTGCAGTGTAGTCATCCAGTATAGACCCCTTGAGTCCTTCTGTTCTGTGGTATTCCTTTTCCAAGGAAAAAAAAAACGATTCTCCGTGTCCAGAATTTCGTTTCCACAATCTTCGAAACCGCTCTCGATTTCTTGAGTGCCTACCCCACACTTAGCACCAAAATATGTCGTAAATTCAACTTAAAATGTTGTAAAGATAACTTAAACAATGTATAGGCACAGACTCTAGGGCTGGAAGAAAAATACTTTATTAAGAGCAAAGCTTACACAGGCAGCGTGACGGCTTACTGAACTTACGGACCAGCGCAGTGGTCCTTCTTATACATGCAGAAAAAATAGAAAACGTGCTTACAACAATTAACAATGGCATATCGATCGGTCGTCGACCGCGCGATACTGCTCACAGGCCTGTAAAACGATACATTAGCATTCTCAGTTGCGAACGCGCTCGCAACTGCAACCGATCAATAAATCAATAAATTCTTAATTTCGATGTTCTTCTCATTTTGCCTGACAAACAATACTACCGATAGGCAAGAAGCAGCGCAGGTTAGTGAGTCGGCGCCGGCATCGTGACTAGGCTCGACTGCTGTGAGAGGGGCGGGGGATGGGAGTTACCTTAGAGCGGGTTTCCTTAACATCAACTCGATAAGATCGCGTCTTGAAAGACTTCGCTTGTACGTGACTAAGGATCCCTCCTACCATTTCTTTGGCATAGCGGAATCCTGGCTCGTCCCCGGCGTTGATGACGGTCTCGTTCAAATTTACGGTTACTCAGTGATTAGGCAAGACTGAAATATAAATGGAGGTGGAGTGGCCCTGTATGTACGTAGTGATTACAGAATCACTAAATTGGCATCCTCTGACACCGAGGGACTGAGAAGGCCAGAGATTCCCGAGTATCTTTTTTGTAAAGTGCAACAGGGTAACTCTGCCCCCATTTTAATCGGTGTCATAAAGAGACCCCCGCATATTGCCATGCAAAAGAACACCGACCTGTTTGAGAAACCTAAAGAGTTTTGCAGTGACTATAACCATAAATTCATTATGAGGGATTTGAATGCAGACTTGTCATTGGCGACCGATGCGGATGCGCATACCATTCGAACCCTCGCCGGGAATCTGAATCTAAAAGTTGTGCAGCATGGTCCAACTCATCGACATACCTCGAACTCTTACACCTGGATTGATCTAATCCTATTAGATGAAAATGATGAGATACTAGACTACAAGAATGAATGCCTGCCCAGTTTCGGCAAACACGCTATTATTGATGTCACCATCAATACATTTGTGCCAGTGCCTGTAAGGGGCTCGTTCTCTTACAGGAATTTTAAGAATATCTGCCTTAACACACTCAATGAATTGCTGCTACGTTGTGACTGGGTGGCCATGAATTCAATCGAATCCGATTTGGGGGGTGCTTTATATAATTTAAATTCCAATCTGAGTCTTACTATTGATCAGCTAGCACCATTAAAAACTATTAATATTAGAAAGAAATCTGCTCCTTGGCTTCGTCCGGAGTTGAAGCAACTCATAAATGAGCGTGATGCTACCCACAGACGTTACAAGCGTACGGGGCGTGCAGCACTGCTTGGTGAGTTTCTTCGGCTCAGCAGTGAGGTTGACATATGCATTACTCAAGAGTGCAACTCCTTGCTACACAGGCATCTCACAGACGCTCTTGACGCTAATAAGGATATCTGGAAGGAAATGCGAAATGTTGGCCTCCTGCCAAAGCGAAAAGAGGAAGACCTGAATGGTCTCACGCCGGGAGAGTTAAACGCACACTTCGCTGGAATCACTGTATCCTCCGTTGAAAATATTGAAGAAGTAACGGATACCATCTTATCTGCAAACGAGGATGGTTTTTCTTTTAAACCGGTGAATTTAACTGAAGTAATCCTTGCGATCTCTCACTTCTCCTCGCAGGCGAAGGGGGTAGACGGAGTTCCTCAAAGTGTTGTGCTGAAATCTCTACCCATTATTGGCAATTATATCACAAATGCCTTTAACTCCTCTTTCGCTCAGGGAATCTTTCCGAGCTCTTGGAAGCAGGCACAGATAATTGCACTTAAAAAGAAGGTAGCTCCATCAACAGCTTCGGACTTCCGTCCCATAGCGCTGCTCTATTTTCTCTCCAAGGTTCTTGAAAAGATTGCCCGTGACCAAATCACGGAGTATTTAAATAGCAATAATCTACTTGATCCCCTCCAGGCCGGATTCCGTATGTATCATAGTACCCAGACAGCGTTACTTAAATTGACTGATGATATACGCATGGCCATCGACAAGAAGAAAGTCACGATATTACTATTATTTGATTTTAGCAAGGCCTTTGACGCAGTATTACCATCGAAGCTGCTGCGAAAGCTCCGTCAATTGGGGTTCTCCAGATCGGCTCTCCTGTGGATCAAATCATACTTACAGGGTCGTTCCCAAACGGTTATTACCAATAAAAATGGTAACTCTGACTGGCTAGAAACCAATTTGGGCGTTCCACAGGGTTCCGTCCTGGGCCCCCTGCTATTCTCTAAATATGTAAACGATCTAAGAGACATACTTGACGGACGTACAATCAAACGTATCTTTTACACAGATGACCTCCAAATTTATCTTCACACCACCAAAGATAAAATTTTGGAAGGTATTTCACTGTTATCTGATGCGGCGCAAATGGTGTCTGAATGGGCAGGGGACTCAGGCCAGCGTCTCAATGCTGGCAAAACTCACGCAATATTATTTGGTTCAAGGAAAAATGTTAATGATATAAAATCATTGGGATGCAGAATGGGGTGCTCATCCCATTCAGTAGCGAGGTTGTGAGTCTCGGTGTTACTCTGGATAGTAAGCTTACGTGGAAACCGCATGTTGATAAAGTTATTAAGAAAGTAAATAAAGCCCTCTACACTCTGCGGTTTATTAGGGCTTGTACCACCGAGACACTCCGCAAAAGATTAATCGAGAGCCTTGTATATCCTCACCTAGACTACTGCACGGTGGTTTACTTGGACGCAACGAACGAACAGCGGACCAGACTAGACTTCGGGGTTAGGAGGGATGCTCACATCACACCCTACTGGAAGCGCCTGGGTTGGCTCCGTTCGGACTCTCGCAGACTATACACTTTTACTATACAAGATCAGACGCATGCGAGAGCCATCTTATCTGGCTGATTTCTTCAAGGAACACAACCCTCGGCCTACCAGCAGGGGCATACAACCGGAACTCACACTTCCGGCTGTGTCCTACAAAACGGGTGAAAGATGTTTTCAAGTTCAGGGTGCGCGACTCTGGAACTCTCTTCCCCCCTCCCTACGCCACATTCCATCATATGACCCTTGGCCTCCTTAGGAGAGAGCGGAGATGTCTGACTTTCGGTCAATGTTGAAGGCAACAAGGTGAAATGATTGTGATATTATATTAGATTATTATTTAAGACTGATATTAATTTTATTTTATCGAGGGACACGGGAGCGTTCCGAAGGCAAGTATAGAAGAGCCTTAGGACGACCGCGTGATGATATACATTGAAATGGATGTATACGAGAAATTCTATGAGCTTATACACCTATTGCGCTAGTTTTAACTATACAACATATCCCTCTTAACCGAAAGTCATTTCACTGCTCTACTCAAATCAAAAGATTTTATTTAAAAAGATTATCTCATTCAAAAGATATAAGGGACTGAATTTCTTTTGTCGGCTTTCCGATTTCTTAACTTTCTCCATGGTATTCAGCCTCGCATCCAGTTTTTCCCGACTTCCTGTGACGTCATATATGTCATGTATATATAGACACATACAATCACCAGGAATTAATGGCCATGAAGAGTTAAGCAGTTATAATGGCCGTATAATAATAAAGAAAGACAAGAGAAAGAGAAAGATAAAAATATACATAGAGAGGGAGAGAAGAAGAGACATAAACATATGTATATTTTTTATTATATACAGTATGGATGTTTATTAGTACATAACCTCTCTCTATGTATATACCTCTATATATGTATATACATATACATATAAACATGAACATAATGTCTGTGGCTTCCCGGAATAACGACCTAACCCACTTGTACGTGTTTTCGAGAAATCGACGTTTTAAAATTTCTGTCATGACACTTCATATGTAAGATCGAATTGCGCGAGATGAGTCATAACAATATAGACTTTTACAAAGGTATAGAGTACTCGGCTCGGACCTCGGCTTTACCTCGGCTAGGACCTCGGCTCGGACCTCGGCTTTACCTCGGGTCGGACCCCGGCTCCAGCCCCGCATTTGCCGCGGCTCGAGCCGAGGTACAGCGGAGGTGCTGCCGAGGCTAATCCGAGGCACACCCGCGGCTAGCTTCAGGTGAATTCGAAGCTCATCCGAACTGTACCCGAGGAACTCGAGGTAAAGCCTTCAGAGTAGCCGATGATGATGTCTAGGTCGCGCGCTCCGTAGCGTTTTACCTCTAGGTATTGGAACGCATCGAATGCGTGGTCTAGGTCTTTTGGGTGGCCGATGATGGAGTCTAGGTTGTGCGCTCCGTAGTTTTTGGCGATTAGATCTCAGGGTGCATCTAATACGTGGTCCAGGTGTTCGGAGTAGCCGATGATGATGTCTAGATGGTGCGCTCCGTAGTTTTTTGCATTTAGATGTCACGGCGCATCTAATAGGAGGTCCAGGTGTTCGGGGTAGCGGAGGATGATGTCTAGGTGGTGAGCACCGTAGCTTTTGCATTTATATGTCAGCGCGCATTTTACAGGAAGTGTAGGTGTTCGAGGTAGCCGATGACGATGTCTAGATGGTGCGCTCCGTAGTTTTTTGCAGTTAGATGTCACGGCGCATCTAATAGGATGTCCAGGTGTTCGGGGTAGCGGAGGATGATGTCTAGGTGGTGAGCACCGTAGTTTTTTGCATTTATATGTCAGCGCGCATTTTACAGGAAGTGTAGGTGTTCGAGGTAGCCGATGACGATGTCTAGGTGGTGCGCTCCGTAGTTTTTTGCAGTTCGATGTCACGGCGCATCTAATAGGAGATCCAGGTGTTCGGGGTAGCGGAGGATGATGTCTAGGTGGTGAGCACCGTAGTTTTTTGCCTTTATATGTCAGCGCGCATTTTACAGGAAGTGTAGGTGTTCGAGGTAGCCGATGACGATGTCTAGGTGGTGCGCCTCGTAGTTTTTTACCTCTAAGTATTGGAACGCATCAAATCCGTGGTTTAGGACTTTGGGGTGGCCGATGATGGAGTGTAGGTTGTGCGCTCTATAGGTTTTTGCGATTAGATCTCTGGGTGCAACTAATACGTGGTCCAGGTGTTCGGGGTAGCCGATGATGATGTCTAGGTGGTGCACACCGTAGCTTTTTGCATTTATATGTCAGGTCGCATTTTATAGGAAGTCCAAGTGTTCGAGGTAGCCGATGACGATGTCTAGGTGGTGCGTTCCGTAGTTTTTTGCATTTAGATGTCAGGGCGAATGTAATAGGATGTCCAGGTGTTCGATGTAGCCGATAACGATGTCTAGGTGGTGCGCTCCGTAGTTTTTTGCATTTAGATGTCACGGCGCATCTAATAGGAGGTCCAGGTGTTCGGGGTAGCGGAGGATGATGTCTAGGTGGTGAGCACCGTAGCTTTTGCATTTATATGTCAGCGCGCATTTTACAGGAAGTGTAGGTGTTCGAGGTAGCCGATGACGATGTCTAGATGGTGCGCTCCGTAGTTTTTTGCAGTTAGATGTCACGGCGCATCTAATAGGAGGTCCAGGTGTTCGGGGTAGCGGAGGATGATGTCTAGGTGGTGAGCACCGTAGTTTTTTGCATTTATATGTCAGCGCGCATTTTACAGGAAGTGTAGGTGTTCGAGGTAGCCGATGACGATGTCTAGGTAGTGCGCTCTGTAGTTTTTTGCAGTTCGATGTCACGGCGCATCTAATAGGAGGTCTAGGTGTTTGGGGTAGCGGAGGATGATGTCTAGTTGGTGAGCACCGTAGTTTTTTGCATTTATATGTCAGCGCGCATTTTACAGGAAGTGTAGGTGTTCGAGGTAGCCGATGACGATGTCTAGGTGGTGCGCCTCGTAGTTTTTTACCTCTAAGTATTGGAACGCATCAAATCCGTGGTTTAGGACTTTGGGGTGGCCGATGATGGAGTGTAGGTTGTGCGATCTATAGGTTTTTGCGATTAGATCTCTGGGTGCATCTAATACGTGGTCCAGGTGTTCGGGGTAGCCGATGATGATGTCTAGGTGGTGCACACCGTAGCTTTTTGCATTTATATGTCAGGTCGCATTTTATAGGAAGTCCAAGTGTTCGAGGTAGCCGATGACGATGTCTAGGTGGTGCGTTCCGTAGTTTTTTGCATTTAGATGTCAGGGCGAATGTAATAGGATGTCCAGGTGTTCGATGTAGCCGATAACGATGTCTAGGTGGTACGCTCCGTAGTTTTTTGCATTTGGATGTCACGGCGCATCTAATAGGAGGTCCAGGTGTTCGGGGTAGCCGAGGATGATGTCTAGGTGGTGAGCACCGTAGTTTTTTGCATTTATATGTCAGCGAGCATTTTACAGGAAGTCTAGGTGTTCGAGGTAGCCGATGACGATGTCTAGGTGGTGCGCTTCGTAGTTTTTTACCTCTAAGTATTGGAACGCATCGAATCCGTGGTCTAGGGCTTTGGGGTGGCCGATGATGGAGTCTAGGTTGTGCGGTCTATAGGTTTTTGCGATTAGATCTCAGGGTGCATCTAATACGTGATCCAGGTGTTCGGGGTAGCCGATGATGATGTCTAGGTAGTGCGCACCGTAGCTTTTTGCATTTATATGTCAGGTCGCATTTTACAGGAATTCTAGGTGTCGAGGTAGCCGATGACGATGTCTAGGTGGTGTGCTTCATCGTTTTTTACCTCTATGTATTGGAACGCATCGAATGCATGGTCTAGGTCTTTGGGGTGGCCGATAATGGAGTCCAGGTTTTGCGCTCCGTAATTTTTTGGGATTAGATCTCAGGGTGCATCTAATACGTGGTCCAGGTGTTCGGGGTAGTCGATGAGGTGCGCACCGTAGCTTTCAGCATTTATATGTCAGCGCGCATTTTATAGGAAGTCCAGGTGTTCCAGGTAGCCGATGACGATGTCTAGGTGGTGAGCTCCGTAGTTTTTTGCATTTAGATGTCAGGGCGAATGTAATAGGAGGTCCAGGTATTCGAGGTAGCCGATGACGATGTCTAGGTGTTGCGCTCCGTAGTTTTTTGCATTTAGATGTCAGGGCGCATGTAATAGTAGGTCCAAGTGTTCGAGGTAGCCTTTGACGAGGTCTAGGTGGTGCGCTCCATAGTAGGTTCATTTTCTTCGACAGTGGTTATTACATGCAAGATCAGAAGTATATTTGTACTTTGAAATGAAAATATAAATATTCAGATAAGTAGCAAACTTTTATATAGTAGAAAACTGTTATTAATATAATAATAAGTATTGTTACTTTGTGAAATTTTGTTTTTATTTTTACAGAGTATCAGAACGTATGAATCATATGGATAAGATATTGATTGAACAGTTTATAAGTAGAACTGTTAACAAATACATAAATTACACGTCTGTCAAATTAAAATATGAAAACAGAGAGATGCAAGATTTTCACTATTATTAAAATAATATAAGAAAATTTATGTGAAGCCTTTCTGACAGTTATTATGACAATTAAAGTAAGAATATCTAACAATTATTATAAGATCCGGAAATAGTGAGATGATATTTTCATATTATGAGAAGTGCATCATAATGCAAAAAGTATTTAAATATTGCTTGATGACATTACTTCTCTCAGACTCTGGCTTCACTCCATTATTTGCTTAAAATGCAAATGCAGCTTGAAGAAGATTATTATATACTTAATCTCAAAACAAACACACTAGAAATTGATCAAGAGAACTAGATCCGCAAATTTTTTAGATAACTATAACTTATTGTTATAAAATTAGATTGTTATTATAAGATTGTTATAAAGTTAGATTGTTATTATAAGATTGTTATAAAGTTAGATTGTTATTATAAGATTGTTATAAAGTTAGATTGTTATTATAAGAGTTGAAAATTATAGAATTATAGACAAAAAACATCAAGTAATTGTGAAATAGCTTGGACTAGTAACAATAATTTTGCTAAAAGTGTCATATAATACAGAACCTAAATAATTAAAACAAACTGAGTTGAATGATAAGTGAGTTTAAGTAATATATGGATCCAGAATTAATATGAGAAGAATCCCTAAACAAGTTTATAGTGGATGTGAGTATAAATGAAACATCGCATAATCTTGAAATCACTTAGTATTGTGACATAAAATCATGATGCTTACCAGTGAAATTAATCTGTGGGTTTTATATTAGTAAAATATATACAATTTTTTTGTATATTTTAGAAAATAAGTTATATAGCGAGAAGCATAAATGATTAAACACATCAACCTTGGAACATGAGTTTATTATGTGTGTGAAAAAAACTGTTTGGAAGAAACACCGGAAATTGGTACAGAGTAATTATTACATGATATTTGTGAAATAACTTGTTTTTGTTATATAAAAACATGATGCTCTCCAGTGAAGCACATCTCTATAAGTACATAATCTACACACGATTAAATTATCTATTATAAAAGAATGTCGAGAAAGCTTTTAAAGTTAAAGAATTGTTATACTTTGTGGAAACTTTTTTACAGCGTACCAGATTTATGGTTATTTATAGAAAATGTGGAAGAATTATTTTTTATGTACGTCTGAATATGAAAAGCATTATAGACAAAAATTTTAGAAGTTTTTTGTCGTACAGCAATCTAAAGTATGGCATTAATTATCAAGGAGATTCTATCAATCTGTTGGATATAGAAAAAGAAGAATCTTATTTTTTATGTACGTCTGATTATGAAAAGCATTATAGACAAAAGTTTTAGAAGTTTTTTGTCGTTCAGCAATCTAATTATGGCATTAATTATGAAGGTGGTTCTATCAATCTGTCGCATATAGAAAAAGACAAATCTTAATAAATAAATAATATAAAAGAATAAAAGTAATTTTAAAAAATTTAACTAATATGTATAATCATTTTATAGAGCTCCTTGAAGAAAAATTTCACTGTTTCATCAAATTTAAAACTTTTATGAATAACAATACAGTCATTTAATAATGATATTAAAAATATACTATAATAAACTCTAATAACGTTATCACATTATGTAAATATTATTTTCTCTTAAAAAGTTGTGAAATCTATCTAAAAAAACATATTACAAAAGCTTAAACTAAGGCAAGTACCTATTAGTCTCTCTCCCACCCTATCTCTCCCTCCCTCGCTTCCCGACCTCTCTCTCTCTGTCGCTCTCTCTCTGGCTCTCTCTCTATCTCTCCCTCTCTCTCAACATCCGGCAAGCTGAGTACCAAAAACTTTAACGAGTGCTTAAATATTTTTTTAGAAGAATCAACACGTTTTTTAAAAGCTAATTTTTTAATAAAACTTTCTACGAAAGTATAAAATAAGGCAAGTATAGACATTTTTTCTGGATAATCTATAAAAAACAACACAATTTATCTAGTCCTTTTATGTCTTCGAGTCCCATCTATTTAATAAACACTCTACAAATGGTAATAATTTTTTTCATGACTGTACGAATAATCTATCACATAATAATATTTATGATTTTGTAAAAGAAATCAAATAAATACGAATGAAAAAGTCTTAATTCTTTGAGTCATTGTATGCTGAACAAATTATATGTAAGTAAGTACATTCATAAAATTGTTCACTTAAAATCAAACAAACGAAAGTTGTGAAATCAATTATCGATAATCAAGTAATGCAAAGAACTCTCGGAAACTACTGTATGACTGTTCTCAGAAATATATTCAAATTTGTTCGTCTTTCTGAGCTATAGAAATTAAACACAAGAAAGTACTGAAATCAACTTATTGTAGTCAAGTACCGGCCATAAGTTAAATTGATTGACATAATAGAACTTTTCGTTTCTAGCGTGTAAAATTACATTTTACGCCCACGTTGTAACTTCAAAATTATTCAGCCAGCGGGCATAAAATACTACTTAGCGCCCAAGAGGCCCAATAGCTCACAAACTCTTACAAAACTTTATAGAACCTACGCACTTTACGCCAGTGTGGGCGAAAATTATTTTAATTATATAACTGTAATGCCTTCTCTTTATTTCTAAAATTCATAAGAATTTTTTTAGATATTTACGAAAAGCCAAAGCTTATATAAAAAAATTACATAGTTACCAACACATCACTATTTTTCATGATTCTTTATCAATTTTGAACTTTCTATAATATTACGCACCTTGGGAGGAAAAGAGAAGTCTAGAGCTGCCCTAGCAGGGATGGTCCTCCGATCTCCCATACATACTTGGCGGGCCCGACGATTTGCAGTTTACCGGTGGGCTACTTAAATATAGAATAGAAAATTTTTGCATAAATTCATTAACAATATTTATACCTATAAGTCTACTATAAATAATTACATTGGCTTTAATTTTTAATTGGTTCCGTTAAGTACAACATCCCTATATGTGCAGAATCATGATTTACTTTTATTACCCACAATATTTTTCTTTGTGTCCGTCCTTTTTAAACGAGAATAAAATAAAAAATTCATATAAATTTATAGTCTACTTAAAAGTGCTTTACATTTTACTAACCGTTTTATAAGCAACCTATTGTGTATCCTTTTCCCGCGTGTAAATATTATATAAGATCTCATATGAGAATTTCAGGCATCGCATATCTCGTATCAGATCTCATATGCGATGTCATCTGCAATTTTATATATTATGGGATTACATATAAGATCTCATATGATACTTTCAGGCGGGTTTGCACTTTCAATTTAAAAACAGAGTGATAGATACACGGATCAGTAGTTAATATCTAGAAGGAACCCATTTATACATTTTATCTGATCTTTAAACATATGAATAGTTATATGAAAATAACCATGTTTTACACCTTGAACTGCAAATCGTCGGGCCCGCCAAGTATGTATGGGAGATCGGAGGACCACCCCTGCTAGAGTAGCTCTAGACTTCTCTTTTCCTCCCAATGTGCGTAATATTATAGAAAGTTCAAAATTGTGAAAGAATCATGAAAAATAGTGATGTGTTGGTAACTATGTAATTTTTTTATATAGGCTTTGACTTTTCGTAAATATCTAAAAAAATTCTTATGAATTTTAGAAATAAAGAGAAGGCATTATAGTAATATAATTAAAATAATTTTCGCCCACACAGGCGTAAAGTGCGTAGGTTCTAGAAAGTTTTGTAAGAGTATGTGAGCTATTGGGCCTCTTGGGCGCTAAGTAGTATTTTATGCCCGCTGGCTAAATAATTTTCAAGTTACAACGTGGGCGTAAAATGTAATTTTACACGCTAGATACGAAAAGTTCTATTATGTCAGTCAAGTTAACTTATGGCCGGTACTTGACTACAATAAATTGATTTCAGTACTTTCTTGTGTTTAATTTCTATAGCTCGTAAAGATGAACAAATTTGAATATATTTCGGAGAACAGTCATACAGTAGTTTCCGAGAGTTGTTTGCATTACTTGGCTATCGATAATTGATTTCAAACTTTTGTTTGTTTGATTTGCAGTGAACAATTTTATGAACGTACTTACTTACATATAATTTGTTCAGCATACAATGACTCAAAGAATTAAGACTTTTTCATTCGTATTTATTTGATTTCTTTTACAAAATCATAAATATTATTATTTTATAGATTATTTGTACAGTTATGAAAAAAATTAGTACCATTTGTAGAGAGTATTTATTAAATAGATGGGATTCGAAGACATAAAAGGACTAGATAAATTGTGTTGTTTTTTATAGATTATCCAGAAAAAACGTCCATACTTGCCTTATTTTATACTTTCGTAGAAAGGTTTATTAAAAAATTAGCTTTTAAAAAACGTGTTGATTCTTCAAAAAAAATATTTAAGCACGCATTAAAGTTTTTGGTACTCAGTTTGCCGGATGTTGAGAGAGAGGAAGAGATAGAGAGAGAGAGAGTCGGAGAGAGAGCGAGAGAGAGAGAGAGAGAGGTTTATTTTACTTTGTAACATATAATATCCGATTAGACCTAAAATTGACTGAAGACTGACTGTGTTATATCTGCGAATTCAGAATTTGACTATGATATTTCTATATCTGTGATAGCTGTAATTGAAATTGACTGTGATATTTTTTTTATATCTATTCTGTTTTTACATAATGTATTTTACTTTGACACGCACAATGGACTAGTCCTTGTTTGATAGAATTTTTAAGGCTGAACAGTAAATAGTCCTTAACGAAAGACTATATTATTTTTAATTATATTTTGTGTATCTTACCTTTGTATATTTTATTATCTTGTATATTTTATTTTATTTTTATTCAAATTTGTAATTTTTGTCAATTGGTAAAATAAAGGACATCTCTCTCTCTTTCTCTCTCTCGCTCTCTCTCTCTCTCTCTCTCTCTCTCTCTGTCTCTCTCTCTCTCGTGTGTGTGTGAGCGCGGAGCATACTGACGTGCTTGAGTGCGGCTCCTGATTTTTGGCGAATATCAGGTGGTTGTTCGAAGATTTTTATTGAGGTCTTAAATCGTGATGTATAAGGAGTAGTGCTGGATCGGTGTGTGTGGGTATGAACGTTGCCTGAAGCAGTGAAGGGTTAAAGAGACTCGTTGAAACTAATTGGAGCTGGCCTGGCACCGAATTTGTATCTCGGCCTCGCGAGCTGCCTAGTGCTGTTCTCTCGCTCCTTTCATCGTTCCATGCATCATCATTGGCATAATCGGTGAAACTCAGCATAAATATCCAGTATCGCACTGCAAACCAGCTCCCGCCACAGGCTGCAACGGCTACTGCAACGGCCAAACGGGCAAGTTTTTGAATCCGGCTACCGTTAGCAGACTATCAATAACACAGACATCGACGGTTCGTTTACAATCTGCGAAGCATGGATGTTAGATGTGCCGTCTGTGGGGAATCGTCAACACGGCCGCTAGGCTCATGCCCGAGAGGTCTCTGACCGTGCCATCGGAAGTGTTCAGACAAGAAAAGAGATGCCCTGTGCGACCTATGTCGTAAGGAAGATCAGCCTTCCACACGGAAGAAAACTGCTGCCAATTCATTGGCACGTAGTTTCCTCAAACTTAATTTACTGATTCCTTTAATTAATTTTTAATACCAATATTTAAAATTTAATACTTCAGAAAGACAGAAATAACAAAACTCCAACATAATTTATTCAAATTTTTATAGATTATACATTTCTACAAAATTTTACATACATAAAATATATATCACAATTGCCTATAAATTTGCAACTGATATTTAGAGCTTAATGTCTAGAAAAATTTTAACCTCAAATATCTCTGAAATTTATGAACCAATCACTTCGCCAAAAGAACTCATCCGAGAACTATTAATAATATACCTCTACAATGAATTTTGAAGCGAATAAGACACTTTTACTCTTGTTGAACATATAAAACTCATTTTTTTTCATTTTTCAATTTTTACGTTTTTGTTAATAACAAAAGAACTGTGATAGCTAGAGAATTAATTTTTTAGAAAATATAGGTAATTTAATTCTCTTTCGAATACCACCCACCCCATTCAGATACATAGAGCCGTTCTCGAGAAATTACGATTTAAAAAAAAAATTGAAAAAATTTTAACCTCAAATATCTTCGAAATTTATGGATCAATCCTTTTGCCCAAAGAACTCACTCGATTGGTATACAAAATCTACCCCCAACAAAGAATTTCAAAGTGATTGAGCCAATTTTACTATAGTTATTGAACGACAAAAAAAAAATCACTTTTTTTTATAAATTATTTTTTTTCTCAAAAAATAATGAATAAAAAAACCTAAAAATTTAGTAAGTTATAGTACTTAATATCCTTTATAATCAAAAAATATTCATGTTAATATCTTTTTTTTAATTTCGAAATATAACCTATTTACAAAAAATTACGTTTTCATCAATAACTTATGACGAAATATAGCTACCGACTTTTTTTTTTAAATTATAGATAATTTTATCCTACATACAGAGAATTCATGATATATAAACAATACTTGTTCTTAATATTAAAAAAATCGAAAAAAAAAATTTTGAAAATTAAAAAATGGCTATAAGAAAAAAAAATTAAATTTTAGAAAAATAGAATATTGACCCCAATTGTGGAAGCAAAATCTAAAAAAATGATCACTCTCCCGTTAAAATCGGTAGAGTTGATCATGAGATATCAGCGTACACACACACACACACACACACACACACACACACACACACACACACACACACACACACACACACACACACACACACACACACGCGCACGCGCACGCACGCACGCACGCACGCACACACGCACGCACATACACACACACACGGACATTTTCTAAAAATAGTGTATTTCGATTCCAAATTTGATAAATAACATTTCTAACACATTATCTCATAAACTTTTTTTTTTACTATCACAAAGCTTCCTCTATGAGGAAGCAAAATTTCCAATTCCACCAAGCAAAAGGGCACACAGGTGGGTGGTGAGCACATACGCGTAACACTTACGCATAGCCTGCGTCGCTCGCCCACAGCTACCAAACTCGCCGCTACTCACCACCGCACACCTCTCAGCTCGTCAACACCAGCTGGCAAGCGACTTAGTACGATGGGCGGGTAGCCGGGTCTCGAGGCGCTGCAAAGCGAATAGCCGGAGCGCAGGGGCCGGACACAGTAGGGAAAGACGACAATCTGCAATCGAAAGAACCAGTGGTGGGCGGAAGTGGGCTGCTCCCAACGCCGCTTGTGAACAGTACGAGCCACAACCATTCGCAGGTCAGAATATCTGGCCTACCCAACTCCAGCTCAGACGACGCGCCCCTCAGATCATCGCAGCTGATTGGCGTAACGAATATTTTGATACCGGTGAGCACTCTGGAACTATTTTTCCAGCGCTTCGATATGCTTGAGAAGCAGATCGACGAGTTGAAGTCTCTCGAGAGAAGAAGCCCCTCAGAGCGTAATGCATCCACGGCCTCAGCGCTAGCTTTAGTAGATGGAGAAAATGTACTCGCTGAACGGGTTTTGGCTCTTGAGCGACAATTTCTAAGAAATAATAATAATCTTTTAGAAATTATAAATAATTGCGACCTGCTTCTCAAGAATACATCAGTGCTTATAACTAAATTCAATCAAATTCTGACAAATACTGAAAATATCAAGAGTACTCACAGTAAATTAGTTATAAGTAAAAAATGTGACGTTAATTTAAATGTTAATGCGCCAAGAGTGGATCAAACGTACGATCCAGACAATACTGACAACGTTGTCACTTCCGTAAGTTTAGGTGATTTTAGGAGTTCTCCTCCTCGGTTGAGCACTGACAGCGGGGCTTAGTGCTGCGAAGTTATAATTAACGGTGTCTTAAAAGATGAATGCGATGTCTCGCCCGCGATTTTAAATGATATTACGTTGCAGCGCACAGCACTGTCCTTCCTTCATTGGAGAGGAAGTACATTCTTTGATCTCGTATCCCTCAACGTCGATGCTCGCCCGAGGATCAGAACAGTATGCCAAAGGAGTGCTTGGCGCCGCGGGCGAGAGCACTTTCCTCTTGTGTGATGAGGCTTGATAGTGCTCGGCTAGTCGGTGATGTGATGAGGGCCAAGCGCGAGCTCGCTAATAATTACTTAACAACAAGTGACTTAAAACCCGATACGCTTCGTCCGGACTTTGCCGCTTATGTGCCAAAGCGTAAAATTTTTATTAATGAAATGCTGTCCCAAAATAAATTTCAAATGTTCAAGAGCTTG
The DNA here is from genome assembly GCA_036365515.1 of Torymus aiolomorphi. NCBI lineage: Eukaryota > Metazoa > Arthropoda > Insecta > Hymenoptera > Torymidae > Torymus > Torymus aiolomorphi. The sequence goes on from CM070874.1 coordinate 221,857,709, forward strand.
AAGCTCATTGCGCAGAGGCTGGGCTTCAAGTACAATTGGCATAGCGGCCGTAGATTCCTGGTCAAGCGGAAAGGGAATGAGCGCGCGCATGTCTTTGCGTCCACTGCTGATCTGCAAGCCATTCTAACGGCGTGTCTAGCTACTTCTAAAATAGATCGACAGAGTGAACTTACGGCTAATAAGCCGTCTGTAGCGGTAAGCTCAGAAACATCACAGAGCCGCAAATCAGCGGCAGCATCATCCTGACTCGTACCGGCAACTGTCGGAAGGAGGAGGGCCGAAAGCTCCTTGAAAGCGGGCTTTCTAAACATCAACTCGGTAAGAGGTCACCTTCAGACCTTCCGCAACTTCATCGCGGACGATCCCCCCTACCACATATTCGGAATTGTTGAATCGTGGCTGGGCCCTGGTGTTGATTGCCATTTAATAAACCTTCAAGGTTTTTCTGTGGTGCGTCAGGATCGCAACATCAATGGTGGGCGAGTGGCTCTGTATGTACGCAATCACTTGAAAATCAAGAAGTTAGAAAGCTCTAATACGCTAGGCCTGGGCCGACAGGAAATTCCGGAATATTTATTCTGTAGCGTACAACAGGGCGACTCTCCTCCGATTCTTGTTGGTGTAATATATAGGCCCCCCCAAAATCTCGATGCAAAAAGACTCGAAATTTTTCGATGTTGTTCGCGATCTTTGCCCCGAGCATAGCCACAAAATTGTCATGGGGGACCTAAATGCAAACCTGGCAGCAAAGCCAATTAAAGCTGATGCAATTACCATCAAACGCCCAATTATCTCTTCGAGTAATAAACCACGGCCCAAATCACCATAATCGAAATTCTCACACGCGGATTGACATGATCCTCACAGATAAAAGTGACAGGTACTAGATTACAACAATGAATGGCTACCCAGTTTCGGCAAACATGCAGAATGCAGATTGATATTTTTCAACCCCTATAGCACCCAATATTGTAGCAACATTGCTCCAATATTGCTTTGTCATATTCCCCATATTTGCCAATATTCCCTCAACACTTTTATATATGGATGCTATATTGGAGCAATGTTGCTGCAATCCGTGATTTCCATTTCACCATTGCTTTTTTAAAATGATGAGTCAGGCTCTCTGTCACAGCAATATTGCAGCAATATTGAGCCAATATTTCTCAACACGAAGGGAATATTATTTTTAAAATTATATTTTTATGCTGGTTTTTCTAGTGACTTTGCAATATTGCAAGAATATTTGTACAATATATATGAACACTTGAAGAATGTTCCCGTTTGGCCACTGATTGTTGGAGCAATATTGCCTCAATGTTGCTTTGACATATTCCCGACATTCCCCTTATGGGTAATGTATTCACTAACGTATTTTGGAAATTGAGGCAATATTACTCCAACAATCAGTGGCCAAACGGGAACATTTTTCCAGTGTTCATATATATTGTACAAATATTCTTGCAATATGGCAAAGTCATTAGAAAAACCAGCATAAAAATATAATTTTAAAAATAATATTCCTTTAGTGTTGAGAAATATTGGCTCAACATTGCTGCAGTATTGCTGTGACAGAGAGCCTGACTCATCATTTTAAAAAAGCAATGGTGAAACGGAAATCACGGATTGCAGCAACATTGCTCCAATATAGCATCCATATATAAAAGTGTTGAGGGAATATTCGCGAATATGGGGAATATGACAAAGCAGTATTGGAGCAATGTTTCTCCAATATTGGGTGCTATAGGGGAACCAGCTCCTGCAGGAGAAGCTTTCTCTTACAGAAACTTTCGTGAAATCTGTCCTGTTTCGCTCAATGACTTGCTCTCCTGCTGTGACTGGACGGCCATGGACACTATTGAAACCGACTTGGAAGGCGTCTTAAATAACTTATATAATGATTTACACCTAACTATTGAGGAACTTGCTCCATTGAAAAAGATTATTCCGCGTAAAAATCGTGCTCCGTGGATTGGGCCTGAGTTGGGGCAACTTATTGATAAGCGCAATGCTATTCACAGGCGCTACAAATGCACTGGTAATGCAGTGCTTTTCGATGAGTTCCTTCGACTCAGTAGCGAGATTGATGAGCGCATAGAACAAGAGCGTAATTCCTTCCTCCATAGACATCTCACACGCTCTTGATGAGGGGAAGAATATTTGGAAGGAATTGCGTAATCTCGGCCTCCTACCAAAGCACAAAGAGAAGAAGCTTCATGGTTTTTCACCCGGTGAGCTGAATGCCGACTTTGTGGGGGTTGCCATCTCTCCTCTCGAAAACATAGATGAAGCAATGGAGTTAATATCTACTGCAAGTGAGGAGGGTTCTACTTTCAAACCCACAAATATCAATGATGTGATTCTTGCCATCTCACACTTTTCCTCGCAGGCGAGAGGGGCAAACAATATTCCCCAAAAGGTGGTGTTGAAGTTTCTGCCGATTATTGGTGACTTTTTAGTGCGTATCTACTATCAGACTGCACTAATAAAAATAACGGACGACATACGCATGGCAAGAGATAAAAAGAGAGTTACACTACTATTACTATTTGATTTTAGCAAAGTCTTCGACACTATTTCACCGACTAAGCTGTTGAGCAAGCTTCGGCAACTGGGCTTCTCAAGGATGGCGCTCCTGTGGATTAAATCATATCTACAGGATCGTACCCAGATTGTCATTTCCAAAAATAATGGAAATTCTGAATGGCTAGAGACAAATCTGGGAGTTCCACAGGGGTCTGTCCTGCGCCCATTGCTTTTCAGCTTATACGTGAATGACTTACAGAATGAACTTGACGGACAGACTATGAGACACATCTTCTATACTGATGAACTTCAAATATACACTGACATCACTGTTGATAAAATACGTGAAGGCATCGCTAGACTGTCTAGAGCGGCGCGACAGGTGTCTGAATGGGCGGGGTGCTCTGGTCTCCGTCTCAATGCAGGGAAAACCAAAGCGATATTTTTTGGATCGAAAAGTAAGGTAAATACTTTGAACGCACTGGGTTTGCCACGCATTGAGATGCAGGATGGGGAGTTCTTCTCGTTCAGTAGCGAGGTCGTGAGTCTCGGTGTTACACCTGACAGTAAACTAACGTGGAGACCGCATGATAACAAAATAGCTAATAAAGTCAACAAGGCCCTGTATAGTCTGCGGTTTATTAGGCCTCGTATTCGCGCGCTCGCCCTGTCTCTCTGTCTTTCGTGTGCAGTGCGCAGACGGTTGTGCACTGCTAGTAATCGCCGCGCCGGTGTACAATTGTGTGCTGCCGACCTCGTGGTCGCCGGGCAGCACGGTGTCCCGCTTCTGGTACGCATTTTGTTCGGTGTAGTGTTGTGTGTGGGTATGTGAGCATCTCTCTGGGCTTGTGCGCACCCTCGTCGCCGGCGGCTGACAGCGGCATGGCGGCCCAGCACCCATGGGCACGTTCACATTCGGCTCACAGTATAGTTAGCTTGTGCGTCATCTGCGAGAGCGCGAGCACGCGGCTCGGCTTTCTTCTGCCGTTCTTCTCTGTCGCAGCTCTGGTCACCGTCGCCGTCGTCTTCAACTCCATGGCAGTAGGTTAATCCGTGTGTGCGTGTGTTGTCTTGTTCGTTTCAGCCGGCTCCGTACCTCGGCAGAAATAAAGTGTGTGGGTGTGCCACGTATACATGGGTGTAAGTGTACGCAGCTCAATGTCCGGGGAGTGTTTTCGCCAGCCATCGGTCGCTCGTGAGTGTCGTTTTCTGTCCCCCCCCATGGGATACCACAAACCGCGTCACAAACTATTTACATTTCATATTTTTAATAAAATTTTATTTTGTAGGCGGGCTCATAACTATTTCTTGCAGAGATAGTACTTACATAACAGTTAACAATAACAGACCGCAAATGTCTCCACGCAGCCTTCTTCGAGGCTTAAGATTACTCAAACGAAGAGCATCAGAGAACTAAGATTATTTTACACATTTCCATATAAAAAAATTTATTGTTTTAAAAAATGATGATGACCCTGTCACTTCGATATGTTCATTTTTAAGTACTAGACTAGAAAATGCTTTTCAAGTGACTTTCATTTTTCTTTTATGATGTTAATAGTATTATTTTATACTATTTTTTACGTCCATTTCCTCCACCCCCCCCAAATCACTAATCCTAAAATAAGCAATTGGGTAATTTTGTACACTTTTTTTACAATTAATTACAACCACAATCGATTTTTTTACAAGTGTATAAACAACGTTATAAACAAACAAAAGGGAGGGCGGGAGAAATATTTTGCCAGCCCCCACATAAAAAAACCACAATTTCCAGAACGGTAACGTAATCTACGATTTATTTACAATTATTGACAACCACAAAAACTGGTAAATGTCGATTATTTATAAGAATTTTGAGCAATAATTTCGCCAACCCCCATACGCCAAAATCAATTTTTCAAAGTGCTAACGTAATCTACGATTTATTTACAATTATTTACAACCACAAAAACTGGTAAAAGTCGATTATTTATAACAATTTTGAGAAATAATTTCGCCAGCCCCCCATATGCCAAAATCAATTTTTCAAAGCGTTAACGTAATCTACGATTTATTTACAATTATTTACAACCATGAAAAACGGTACAAGTCAATTATTTATAACAATTTTGAGCAATAATTTTGCTAGCCACCTCATACGCCAATCTATTTCTCAAAACGTAAATAGTCTATATTGTTTAATAGATTTTTACATCATAATTTTATTATCCATTGTTGGACTTTCGTTTACCAAATAATACTGCCAGTCAGGTTAGGTGCGGTTGTGATTCTGTATGACTAAAGTTACTCGGGAAAAATGTATGAGGAAGTATCGTGGTTGATCGATGATAGAAAATGGAAATTTTTACCCTCGCCAATATTTAAATGACTAGTAGCGGCTTAGAGTTACAGATGACAAAATCAGATAAATCAGAACTTGGAGCGAGTACGCCGATTTGCGAGTATGATACTCTATATAATATAACTGTTATTATAACTGTTAGAGGACTGCGTTTATTACAGGGATGCAACTGTCTCCTCTATTTCCTATTTTTTTTAATCCTCTATTTTACCCTTTTTCCAAGTTACTCCTCTATTTACTCTATAATCAGCGATCTCTCCAATTTACCGATGAATTGCAATGAAAAAGACGCGCGGACTACAATTTGGAAAGACTTCGTCGTCTCCTGTAGGTATGGTTGCCACCTTTTACATTTGAAGTTGCTGGCCGACTGATGACTGGCGGTGTGGAGGGGAGGCAAGTAGGCGGGGGATATGAGGTCCATGCATATTAGAGAATTACGTAGCCCTGCAACAATAAGCAAGACAATTATTTAAACAATTTTTAAACCAAAGTAGGGTGGGGATATGTGGCCCACGTATATTAAGGAATTACGTAGATATGCAACAATAAGCAAGAGAATTATTTAAACCATTTTTATACCCAAGTAGGCGGGAGATATGAGATTCGCGCATATAAGGAAGTCATGTAGACATGAAGAAAATAAGCAAATCGTTTATTTAAATAATTTTTAAACACAAGTAGTATGTGGGAAAACGTCTATTAAGCTAGCAGATCACTTTTATGACCCGGGCTTATAAACAATGACATAATTTTCTGCTAATTTTCTGCTAATTTTCTACGCCCACCCGGATTTTTCTGCTCCAGCCGTTTCCGAGAAACATGCGATCTGCTAACGTAATATTAAGCTAGCAGACCATTTTCGGGTATCTTGGCGCGTTTTTTGCCTTAGCCAATTTAGAGAGGGGGCATATTTTGGTGCTAATTTTCTGCTGCCAGATGCTCGGAGCCAAAAGTCCCAAAATTCTTCGTAGGCCCCAGAACTGGACATAGACCCAGAGCCAAAAGTCCCAAAATTCTTCGAAGGCCCCAGTACTGTACATAGGCCCAGATTAATATTAAGCTAGCAGACCATTTTAGGGTATGTTTGCGAGTATTTGCCTTAGCGAATTCGAAGAGGCGGCATATTTTGGTACTAATTTTCTGCTGTAAGATGGTCCGAGCCAAAAATCCCAAAATCCTTCGTAGATCCCAGAACTGTACGTAGGTCCAGACTAATACTAAGCTAGGAGACCAGTTTCGGTTATCTTGGCGAGTGTTTGCAATAGCGAATTCGGAGCACGCATATTTTGGTGATAATTTTCTGCTGTATTATAGTCGGGGTTAGAAATCCCAAAATCCTACGGAGGCCCAGAATTGGACATAGGCATGAAGCTGAAGCTACCCGCTACACATTCTATCCGTCCGAAGATCCGCACTGAAATAGTGGGGCAAAGTGAGGCATGTAAAAATTTCGCATTAAATATTGTTTACAAGCACGCGTGTCACATATAAGTGATGACAACCCATAGTAGCAATGGTAAAATATATAAATCAGCGTCAAAAAGTTTTTGGTGCTAATTATTTAAATAAACAATTAAGCAGCTTACTTGCATAAAAGGCAAGGATATCCGCTTTGCGAATTTTGGAGCTGGAACTCCGGTTCAAATTATGACAGGATAACGAAACTGCGGGAAAACGATCTGCTGATCTAGGCAAACACCTCCTTGTAGGAGAATTTGCGGCACCAAATATTTAAATAAACAATAAAGGAGGTCAGACACCTATACAATTTTCTTCATAAAATGACCTGAAAAAAATTAATTTTCATAATTAGAAATATTTAGAAGTAATATCCTAAAAATATATTCAATTTATGATAAAATGAGATCCAATAAAAAAATTTTGATCGATTTTAACCAAATATGTGGCCATTTCAAAAGTTTTGCTCTGCCGTCTACTCCAGATTCAAGAACGGTATATACTTTAATGGGAGAGGTTCTAAAATGTTGGTATTTTATATGACTATTGACTGATGCGTTGTATGTATCCAATTTATTTGATTAAATAATTTTTTACGGTCAAAAAGTGCTAAAAAATCTTAAATTTAAGTGAAATTCAGATTTTTTAGCAATCATTGACCGTAAAAACTTATTTAATTAAATAAATTGGATACACATACAACTCTTCAGACAATAGACATATAAAATACCAAAATTTTAGGATCTCTCCCATTAAAATATATGCAGTCCCTGAATCTGGAGTCGACGGCAGAGCTCAAAATTTTACATTATGTAGAAAACAGCTTTAAAGATAAAATTACTACAATACTTCTTTGAAAACTGATCTAAAATACATTTACGTATTATAATACACTAAATGTTTACTCCAAAATTCATTGGAGACAACGAAAATTAAGAACAACACTTTGTATAGAAAAGGTGCTGATACTGATATCACAGTTATATGAAATGACAGCTGTGCATGTTTACATTGCTTGCGGACTTTTACGTAGGTTAAAATCAACTCTGTTAGAGTGAATCCACATTGCATGCCGTATGCGCTATGCCGTCAGAAAAAAAGTTGTTGTCTGAAATCTATAGGATTTATAACTCTATGATTATAAATTCTATAGGAATTGTTTAAATATACAATTAAGCAGCTTACTTGCATAAAAAGCAGGGATATCCACGGCTTCTCGAATTTTGGAGCTGTAACTCCGTTTCAAATTATGACCGGATAACAAAACTGCGGAAGAATGTTCTTCTAATGTAGACGAACACATCAGCGTAGGAGAATGAGCGGCATCAATTATTTAATTAAACAATTATTAAGCATCGTACTTGCATAAAAAGCAAGGATATCCGTGGCATTGTGAATTTTGGGGCTGTATCTCCGTTTCAAATTATGACAGGATAACGAAACTGCGGAAAAACGTTCTTCTGATCTAGACGAATACCCCGTGTTGAAGAATTTGCTACACCAATTTTTTAAATAAACAATTAAGCAGCTTGCATAAAATTTCGAAAAACTTCGAATATCTTTGATTATTGTGAAAGCAGATTAATTGTTTATGTAAATAATTGGTGCCGCAAATTCTCCTACATGGATGTGTTCGTCTACATCAGAAGGACATTTTCCTGCAGTTTTGTTATCCTGTTATAATTTGAAACGAAGGTACAGCCACCAAAATCGAAAAACTGCGAATATCCTTGCTTTTTATGCAAGCTGCTTAATTCTTTATTTAAAAAATTGGTGTAACAAATTCTTCAACATGGGGTGTTTGTCTAGATCAGAAGAACGTTTTTCGGCAGTTTCGTTATCCTGTCATAATTTGAAACGGAGATACAGCTCCAAAATTCACAATGCCATGGATATCCTTGCTTTTTATGCAAGTATGATGCTTAATAATCGTTTATTTAAATAATTGGTGCAGCAAATTCTCCTACGCGGATGTGTTCATCTACATTAGAAGAACATTCTTCCCCAGTTTTGTTAGCCGGCCATAATTTGAAACGTAGTTACAGCTCCAAAATTCGAAAAGCAGCGGATATCCCTGCTTTTTATGCAAGTAAACAGCTTAATTGTTTATTTAAATAATTGGTGCCGCTAATTATCCTATACGGATGTGTTCTTTTACATCAGAAGAACTTTCTCCAGCAGTTTTGTTAGCCGGTCATAATTTGAATCGGAGTCGCACCTCCAAAATTCGCACAGACGAGGATATACTTGCCTTTTATGCAAGTAAGATGCTTAATTGTTTATTTAAATAATTGGTGCTTCAAATTTTGCTACTCGGATGTGTTCGTCTACATCAGAAGAATATTCTCCCGCAGTTTCGTTAGCCGGTCATAATTTGAAATGGAGTTACAGCTCCAAAATTCGAAATGCCGCGGATATCCATGATTTTTATGCAAGTAAGCTTCTCAATTGTTTATTTAAATAAGAGGTGCCGCTAATTCTTCTACGCGGAGGCGTTCGTCTACATCAGATGAACATTTAGCCGCAGTTTGGTTACCCTGCCATAATTTCAAATGGAGTTCAGCTACCAAAACTCAAAAAACCACGAATATACTTGCTTTTTATGCAAGTAAGCTGCTTAATTATTTATTTACATAATTGGTGCAGAAAATTCTCCTACACGGAATGTGTTCGTCTACATCAGAAGAACATTCTCCAGCAATTTCTTTAGCCGGTCATAACTTGAAACGTAGTTACAGCTCCAAAATTCGAAAAACCGTGGATATCCTTGCTTTTTATGCATGTAAGATGCTTAATTGTTTATTTAAATAATTGGTGCCGCCAATTTTCCAACGCGGATGTGTTCATCTACATCAGAAGAACATTCTCCCGCAGTTTCGTTAGCCGGTCATAATTTGAAATGGAGTTACAGTTCCAAAATTTGCAAAGCCGCGGATATCCTTGCCTTTTATGCAAGGTAGATGCTTAATTGTTTATTTAAATTATTGGTGCCGCTATTTCTCCTACCCGGAGGTGTTCGCCTACATCAGAAGGATATTTTCGCGCAGTTATTTTAGCCGGTCATAATTTGAAACAGAGCTACAGCTCCGAAATTCTAAATGCCGCGGATAACCCTGCTTTTTATGTAAGTAAGCTTCTTAATTGTTTATTTAAATAATTGGTGCCGCTAATTCTCCTCACGGTGGTGTTCGTCTAAATCAGAAGAACGTTTTCGCACATTTTCGTTATCCTGTCATTATTTGAAACGGAATTACAGCTCCAAAACTCGAAAAACCGCGGAAATCGTTGCGTTTTATGCAAGTAAGATGCTTAATTGTTTATTTAAATAATTGGTGCCGCCAATTTTTCTATGCCGATGTGTTCTTCTACATCAGAAGAACATTCTCCAGCAGTTTCGTTGGTCGCTCATAATTTGAAACGGAGTTACAGTTCCAAAATTTGCAGAGCCGCGGATATCCTTGACTTTTATGCAAGTAAGATGCTTAATTGTTTATTTAAATAATTGGTGGATCGAATTTTGCTACGCGCATGTGTTCGTCTACATCAGAAGAACATTCTCCCGCAGTTTCGTTAGCCAGTCATAACTTGAAACCGAGTTACAGTTCCAAAATTCGACATGCCGCGGATATCCAAGCTTTTTATGCAAGTAAGCTTCATAATTGTTTATTTAAATAATTGGTGCCGCTAATTCTTCTACGCGGAGGCGTTCGCCTACAGCAGAAGAACATTTTGCCGTAGTTTGGTTATCCTGTCATAATTTCAAATGGAGATCAGCTACCAAAACTCGGAAAACCATGAATATCCTTGCTTCTTATGTCATTAAGCTGCTTAATTGTTTATTTAAATAATCGGTGCCGCAAATTCTCCTACGCGGATGTGTTCGTCTGCATCAGAAGAACATTCTCCCGCAGTTTAGTTAGCCGGTCATAAATTCAAATGGAGTTCAGCCACCAAAACTCGAAAAATAACGAATATCCTTTTGATGCAAGCCTCTTAATTGTTTATTTGAATAATTTGTGTAGCAAATTCGTCTACGCCGATCTGTTCGTCTACATCAGGAGTACATTCACCCGCAGTTTCGTTGGCCGCTCATAATTTGAAACGGAGTTACAGTTCCAAAATTTGCAGAGCCGCGGATATCCTTGCTTTTTATGCAAGTATGATGCTTAATAATTGTTTATTTAAATAATTGGTGCCGCAAATTCTCCTACGCGGATGTGTTCATCTACATTAGAAGAACATTCTTCCCCAGTTTTGTTAGCCGGCCATAATTTGAATCGGAGTCGCACCTCCAAAATTCGCACAGACGAGGATATACTTGCCTTTTATGCAAGTAAGATGCTTAATTGTTTATTTAAATAATTGGTGCTTCAAATTTTGCTACTCGGATGTGTTCGTCTACATCAGAAGAATATTCTCCCGCAGTTTCCTTAGCCGGTCATAATTTGAAACGGAGTTACAGCTCCAAAATTCGAAATGCCGCGGATATCCATGATTTTTATGCAAGTAAGCTTCTCAATTGTTTATTTAAATAAGAGGTGCCGCTAATTCTTCTACGCGGAGGCGTTCGTCTACATCAGATGAACATTTAGCCGCAGTTTGGTTACCCTGCCATAATTTCAAATGGAGTTCAGCTACCAAAACTCAAAAAACCACGAATATCCTTGCTTTTTATGCAAGTAAGCTGCTTAATTATTTATTTACATAATTGGTGCAGAAAATTCTCCTACACGGAATGTGTTCGTCTACATCAGAAGAACATTCTCCAGCAATTTCTTTAGCCGGTCATAACTTGAAACGTAGTTACAGCTCCAAAATTCGAAAAACCGTGGATATCCTTGCTTTTTATGCATGTAAGATGCTTAATTGTTTATTTAAATAATTGGTGCCGCCAATTTTGCAACGCGGATGTGTTCATCTACACCAGAAGAACATTCTCCCGCAGTTTCGTTAGCCGGTCATAATTTGAAATGGAGTTACAGTTCCAAAGTTGCAAAGCCGCGGATATCCTTGCCTTTTATGCAAGGTAGATGCTTAATTGTTTATTTAAATTATTGGTGCCGCTATTTCTCCTACCCGGAGGGGTTCGCCTACATCAGAAGGATATTTTCGCGCAGTTTTTTTAGCCGGTCATAATTTGAAACAGAGCTACAGCTCCGAAATTCTAAATGCCGCGGATAACCCTGCTTTTTATGTAAGTAAGCTTCTTAATTGTTTATTTAAATAATGGGTGCCCCTAATTCTCCTCACGGTGGTGTTCGTCTAAATCAGAAGAACGTTTTCGCACATTTTCGTTATCCTGTCATTATTTGAAACGGAATTACAGCTCCAAAACTCGAAAAACCGCGGAAATCGTTGCGTTTTATGCAAGTAAGATGCTTAATTGTTTATTTAAATAATTGGTGCCGCCAATTTTTCTATGCCGATGTGTTCTTCTACATCAGAAGAACATTCTCCAGCAGTTTCGTTGGTCGCTCATAATTTGAAACGGAGTTACAGTTCCAAAATTTGCAGAGCCGCGGATATCCTTTGCTTTTATGCAAGTAAGATGCTTAATTGTTTATTTAAATAATTGGTGGATCGAATTTTGCTACGCGCATGTGTTCGTCTACATCAGAAGAACATTCTCCCGCAGTTTCGTTAGCCAGTCATAACTTGAAACCGAGTTACAGTTCCAAAATTCGACATGCCGCGGATATCCAAGCTTTTTATGCAAGTAAGCTTCATAATTGTTTATTTAAATAATTGGTGCCGCTAATTCTTCTACGCGGAGGCGTTCGCCTACAGCAGAAGAACATTTTGCCGTAGTTTGGTTATCCTGTCATAATTTCAAATGGAGATCAGCTACCAAAACTCGGAAAACCATGAATATCCTTGCTTCTTATGCAATTAAGCTGCTTAATTGTTTATTTAAATAATCGGTGCCGCAAATTCTCCTACGCGGATGTGATCGTCTGCATCAGAAGAACATTCTCCCGCAGTTTAGTTAGCCGGTCATAAATTCAAATGGAGTTCAGCCACCAAAACTCGAAAAATAACGAATATCCTTTTGATGCAAGCCTCTTAATTGTTTATTTGAATAATTTGTGTAGCAAATTCGTCTACGCCGATCTGTTCGTCTACATCAGGAGTACATTCACCCGCAGTTTCGTTAGCCGCTCATAATTTGAAACGGAGCTACAGTTCCAAAATTTGCAGAGCCGCGGATATCCTTGACTTTTATGCAAGTAAGATGCTTAATTGTTTATTTATATAATTGGTGCCAATAATTTTCCTACGCGAATGTGTTCATCTACTTCAGAAGAACTTTCTCTAGCAGTTTTGTTAGCCAATCATAATTTGAAACGAAGTTACAGCTCCAAAATTCGACATGCCGCGGATATCCAAGCTCCTTATGCAAGTAAGCTTCTTAATTGTTTATTTAAATAATTGGTACCGCAAATTCTCCTACGCGGATGTGTTCGTCTGCATCAGAAGAACATTCTCCCGCAGTTTAGTTAGCCGGTCATAATTTCAAATGGAGTTCAGCGACCAAAACTCGAAAAATCACGAATATCCTTTTGATGCAAGCCTCTTAATTGTTCATTTGAATAATTGGTGCAGCAAATTCGTCTACACCGATGCGTTCGTCTACATCAGGAGAACATTCACCCGCAGTTTCGTTAGCCGGTCATAATTTGAAACGGAGTTACAGCTCCAAAACTCGAAAAACCGTGGATATCCTTGCTTTTTATGCAAGTAAGAAGCTTAATTGTTTATTTAAATAATTGGTGCCGCTAATTCTCCAAAGCGGATCTATTCTTCTACATCAGAAGAATATTCTCCAGCAGTTTCGTTAACCGGTTATAATTTGAAACGGAGTTACAGCTCCAAAATTCGAAAAAACGCGGATATCCTTGCTTTTTACGCAAGTAAGATTCTTAATTGTTTATTTAAATAATTGGTGCCGTAAATTTTGCTACGCTGATGTGTTCTTCTACATCAGAAGTATATTCTCCAGCAGTTTCGTTAGCTGGACATAATTGGCAACGGAGTTACAGTTCCAAAATTCGCAAAGCCGCGGATATCGTTGCCTTTTATGCAAAAAAAATGCTTAATTGTTTATTTAAATAATTGGTGCCGCCCATTTTGCAACGCGTATGTGTTCGTCTACATCAGAAGAACATTCTCCCGTAGTTTCGTTAGCCGGTCATAATTTCAAAAGGAGTTCAGCCACCAAAACTCGAAAACCCACGAATATCCTTGCTTTTTATGGAAGTAAGCTGCTTAATTGTTTATTTAAATAATTGGTGCCGCAAATTCTCCTACACGGAGGTGTTTCTTTAGATCATAAGAACGTTTTCCCTCAGTTTCGTTATCCTGTCATAACTTGAACAGGAGTTATAGCTGCAAATTTCGCAAAGCTGCGGATATCATTGCTTTTTATGCAAGTACGCTGCTTAATTGTTTAGTTAAATTATTGGTGCCGCAAATTTTGCTACGGGGATGTGTTCTTCTACATCAGAAGAAAATTCGGCAGCAGTTTCATTAGCCGGTCATAATTAGAAACGGAGTTACAGTTCCGAAATTCGAAAAGCCGCGGATATTCCTGCTTTTTATGTAAGTAAGCGGCTTAATTGTTTATTTAAATAATTGGTGAGGCTGATTCTCCTACATGGAGGTGCTTGTGTAGATCAGAAGAACGTTTTTTCTCAGTTTCGTTATCCTGTCATAATTTGAAATGGAGTTACAGTTTCAAAATTCGCAAAGCCGCCGATATCCTTGCCTTTTATGCAAGTAAGATGCTTAATTGTTTATTTAAATTATTGGTGCCGCAAATTTTGCTACGGGGATGTGTTCTTCTACATCAGAAGAACGTTTTTCCTCAGTTTCGTTAGCCAGTCATAATTTGTAATGGAGTTACAGTTCCGAAATTCGAAAAGCCGCGGATATTCCTGCTTTTTATGGAAGTAAGCGGCTTAATTGTTTATTTAAATAATTGGTGAGGCTAAATCTCCAACGGGGATGTCTTCTTCTACATCTGAAGAATATTCTCCAGCAGTTTCGTTAACCGGTTATAATTTGAAACGGAGTTACAGATCCAAAATTCGAAAAAACGCGGATATCCTTGTTTTTTATGCAAGTACGATGCTTAATAGTTTATTTAAATAATTGGTGCCGTAAATTCTGCTACGCCGATGTGTTCTTCTACATCAGAAGAATATTCTCCAGCAGTTTCGTTAGCTGGTCATAATCGGAAACGGAGTTACAGTTCCAAAATTCGCAAAGCCGCGGATATCCTTGCCTTTTATGCAAGTAAGATTCTTAATTGTTTATTTAAATAATTGATGCCGCCAATTTTGCAACGCGTATGTGTTCTTCTACATCAGAAGAAAATTCTGCAGCAGTTTTGTTAGCCGGTTATAATTAGCACGGAGTTACAGCTCCGAAATTCGAAAAGCCGCGGATATTCCTGCTTTTTATGTAAGTAAGCGGCTTAATTGTTTATTTAAATAATTGGTGAGGCTGATTCTCCTACACGGAGGTGTTTGCGTAGATCAGAAGACCGTTTTGTCTCAGTTTCGTTATCCTGTCATAATTTGAAATGGAGTTACAGTTCCAAAATTCGCAAAGCCGCCGATATCCTTGCCTTTTATGCAAGTATGATGCTTAATTGTTCATTTAAATAATTGGTGCCACAAATTTTGCTACGCCGATGAGTTCTTCTACATCAGAAGAACATTCTCCAGCAGTTTCGTTAGACGCTCATAAATTGAAACGGAGTTGCGGTTCCAAAATTTGCAAAGCCGCGGATATCCTTACCTTTTATGCAAGTAATAAGCTTAATTGTTTATTTGAATAATTGGTGCCGCCAATTGTGCTACGCAGATGTGTTTGTCTACATCAGAAGAACATTCTCCCGCAGTTTCGTTAGCCGGTCATAATTTGAAACGGGGTTACAGTTAGCCATAATTTGAAACGGGGTTACAGTTAGCCGTTAGCCGGTCATAATTTGAAACGGGGTTACCGCGGATATCCTTACCTTTTATGCAAGTAAGAAACTTAATTGTTTATTTGAATAATTGGTGCCGCCAATTGTGCTACGCAGATGTGTTTGTCTACATCAGAAGAACATTCTCCCGCAGTTTCGTTAGCCGGTCATAATTTGAAACGGGGTTACAGGTCCGAAATTCGAAAAGCCGCGGGTATCCCTGCGTTTTATTTAAGTAAGCTGCTTAATTGTTTATTTAAATAATTCGTGCCGCTAATTCTCCTCACGGAGGTGTTTGTGTAGATCAGAAGAACGTTTTTCCTCAGTTTCGGTGTCCTGTCATAATTTGAAATGGAGTTACAGTTCCAAAATTCGCAAAGCCGCCGATATCCTTGCCTTTTATGCAAGTAAGATGCTTAATTGTTTATTTAAATAATTGGTGCCGCCAATTATTCTACGCGGATATGTTCGTCTACATCTGAAGAACATCCTCCCGCAGTTCGGTTAGCCGTTCATAATTTGAAACGGAATTACAGCTCCAAAACTCGAAAAACCGCGGAAATCCTTGCTTTTTATGCAAGTAAGATGCTTAATTGTTTATTTATATAATTGGTGCCGATAATTTTCCTACGCGAATGTGTTCGTCTACATCAGAAGAACATTTTTCCGCAGTTTTGCTATCCTGTCACAATTTCAAATGGAGTTCAGTCACCAAAACTCGAACAACCGCGAATATCCTTCCTTTTTATACAAGTAAGATGTTTCATTGTTTATTTAAATAATTGGTGCCACTAATTAACGCGGATGTGTTCTTCTACATCAGAAGAACATTCTCTAGCAGTTTTGTTAGCCGGTCATAATTTGAAACGGGTTGACAGCTCTAAAATTCGAAAAACCGCGTAAATCCTTGCTTTTTATGCAAGTAAGATGCTTAATTGTTTATTTAAATAATTGCTGTCGCAAATTTTGCTACGCCGATGTGTTCTTCTACATCAGAAGAACATTCTCCCGCAGTTTCGTTAGACGGTCATACTTTGAAACGCAGGTACAGCTCCAAAATTCGCAAAGCCTCAAATATCATTGCCGTTAATGCAAGGAAGCTGCTTAATTGTTTATTTAAATAATTGGTTCCTTAAATTCTGCTACACGGAGGTGTTGGCCTAAATCAGAAGAACGTTTTCCCACAGTTTCGTTATCCTGTCATAATTTGAACCGGAGTTACAGCTCCGAAATTCGCAAAGCTTCGAATATCCTTGCTTTTTAAGCAAGTAAGCTGCTTAATTGTTTATTTAAATAATTAGCACCAAAAATTTTTGACGCTGATTTATATATTTTATCATTGCTACTATGGGTTGTCATCAGTTATATGTGACCCGCATGCTTGTAAACAATATTTTATGCGAAATTTTTACATGTCTCATTTTGTCCCACTATTACAGTACGGGTCTTCCGGCGATAGAATGTGTGACGGGTAACTTCAGCTTCATCAACTCTGGGCCCCCGAAGGATTTTGCGACTTTTGA
The DNA here is from genome assembly GCA_036365515.1 of Torymus aiolomorphi. NCBI lineage: Eukaryota > Metazoa > Arthropoda > Insecta > Hymenoptera > Torymidae > Torymus > Torymus aiolomorphi. The sequence continues at coordinate 221,874,534 of CM070874.1, forward strand.
CTCCGACCATCTTACAGCAGAAAATTAACACCAAAATATGTCGTCTCCCCGAATTCGCTATTGGAAACACTCGCGAGATACCCGAAAATGGTCTGCTAGCTTAATATCAATCCGCATCTATGTCCAGCTTTGGGACCTACGAAAGATTCTGGGACTTTTGACTCGGAGCGTCTTGCAGCAGAAAATTAGCAGCAAAATATGCGCCCTTCCCAAATTGGCTAAGGCAAAAACTCGTCAAGATACACGGAAATGGTCTGCTAGCTTAATATCAATCTGGATCTATGTCCAGTTCTGGGACCTATGAAGGATTTTGGAACTTTTGGCTCCAAGCATCTTGCAGCAGAAAATTAGCACGAAAACATACCTCCTCTCCAAATTGGCTGAGGCCAAAACTCGCCAAGATACCCGAAAATGGTCTGCTAGCTAAATATCAAATTGGGTCTATGTCCAGTTCTGGGACGTACGAAGGATTTTGGGTCTTTTGGCTTCCAGCATCTTGCAGCAGAAAATTAGCACCAAAATATGCCCCCTCTCCAAATTGACTAAGGTAAAAAGTCGCCAAGATACCCGAAAATGGTCTGTTAGCTTAATATTAAGCTAGCAGATCGCATGTTTCTCGGAAACGGCTGGAGCAGAAAAATCCGCGTGGACGTAGAAAATTAGCAGAAAATTAGCAGAAAATTATGGTATTGTTTATAAGCCCGGGATATAAAAGTGATCTGCTAGCTTAATAGACGTTGTGGGAAATAAGGTCCACGCATATAAGGGAGTCATGTAAATATGAAAAAATAAGTAAAAAGATTACTTAAATATGGTTAGATGTAGCCAATGGTAGGTTTTGGTATAGTTATAGAATTTGTAGCTAATGTCCGTACTACAAAGGTTTGTTAATAAATAAAACAAATAATTACAACGTTTCAGACATTTTAATAAGTCCCTCTTCACGTTATTTTAAACGTATTGTCAATTAATCTATTACGGAACGTGGTCCATTCGCCGTCGCTGATTACTTAAATAATTTTTAAACCCAAGTAGGCGGGGATGTGAGGTCCACGCATATAAGGGAGTCATGTAGACATGAAAAAATAAGCAAAAAGATTATTTAAAGAATTTTTAAACCGAAGTAGGCGGGGAATATGAGTTCCACGCATATAAGGGAGTCACGTAGACATGCAACAATAAGCATGACTATTATTTAAAGAATTATTATATTCATGTAGCCCGGCCGCGAGGTCCGCGCATAGAAGGGAGTCGAGTTATAGAGATTAAGAATTTTTGAAATAAAAGTCTTGCTTACGTCGCACGTCTAAGTAACTCCGTTATACGTGGTGTGTTCAAAAAGTAAGGTGACTTTATTTTTTTATCAAAAAATATTTATTTGTTCATCAATATTCATGTTCTCCCCTTGAAAGTAATCCCCTTCAGATATAATACACTTGTGCCAACGCTTTTTCCAAGCCTCGAAGCACTTCTGATAAGCATTTTCTGGTATAGCCTTGAGCTCAGCGATTCAGTCTTTATCTCCTCAATCGTTGAAAATCTTCGTCCTTGCATGGGTCTCTTCAGTTTTGGGAACAGGAAAAAGACGCAGGGGGCCAAATCTGATGAATATGGTGGCTGAGGCATGATTTTGGTTTTGGTTTTGGCCAAAAAATCACGCACAAGCAACGATGAGTGAGCAGGTGCATTATCGTGATGCAAAAACCATGAATTATTTTTCCACAACGCCGGACGTTTTTCTCGTATTGCTTCTCGCAAACGGTGTATAACTTCAAGGTAATACTCCTTATTAACCGTACGACCTTGTGGGAAAAACTCCTGATGCACTACGCCGCGGTAATCGAAGAAAACAGTTAGCAAAACTTTGACATTGGAATGAACTAGGCGTGCTTTTTTCGGTCTTGTCTCTTCTAGGCTCTTCCAATTGGACGATTGGGCTTTGGTTTCGACGTCATAACCATATACCCATGATTCGTCACCAGTTATAACCCTTTTAAGCCAATCAGGATCATCATTGACGTTATCCAACAGCTCCTGGATGATGCTCATGCGACGGTTCTTCTGATCAAAATTAAGCAGTTTCGGAACAAACTTCGCTAACACACGTCTCATGCCCAAAACATCCGAAAAAATTGCATGGCATGAGCCAATCAAGATGCCGATATCATCAGCAACTTGTCTAATGGTGATTCGACGATTCTCCAACACCATTTTTTTCACTTCGTCAACGTTTTCATCAGTTATTGATCTGCTGGGGTGTCCAGAACGAGGTTCGTCATTGGTATCTTCTCGTCCTTCTTGGAAGAGCTTGTACCACTTATAAACATTTGTTTTGCTCAGAGTAGACTCACCGTATGCCACTGTCAACATTTCAAGTACTTTGGAGCACTTAATTCCATTTTTTACACAAAATTTGATGCAAACTCTTTGATCCATTTTTTCGACAGCAGAAAATCGCCGAGAACACAAAAACACTTCTAACCTTTATGCTTCTCACAAACAAAGAAAGAATGCTATAAACTTGAAACTGTAAACACATGTTCGGGACGTGTGTACCAATATAAGAAAAAAAAAATGAAAATCGACTGCAAGTAAGTCACCTTACTTTTTGAACACACCACGTATGCGTGAAACTCGCGTCAACCGGTTACTTGGGTTTAAAAATTATTTGAATAATCATTTTGCTTATTTTTTCATGTCTACATGACTCCCTTATATGCGAGGACCTCATACTCCCTGCTTACTTGGCATTAAAAATTATTTAAGTAACCTTTTTACTAATTTTTTCATATCTACATGACTTCCTTATATGCGTGCACCATATTTCCTACATCCTACTTGGGTTTAAAAATTATTTAAATAAATAAGTAAACGTTTTGCTTATTTTGTTCATGTCTACATGACTTCCTTACATGCGTGAATCTCATATCCCCCGCCTACTTGGGTATAAAAATGGTTTAAATAATTCTCTTGCTTATTGTTGCATATCTACGTAATTCCTTAATATACGTGGGCCACATATCCCCACCCTACTTTGGTTTAAAAATTGTTTAAATAATTGTCTTGCTCATTGTTGCAGGGCTACGTAATTCCCTAATATGTATGGACCCCATATCCCCCGCCTACTTGCCTCCCCCCCACCGCCAGTCATCAGCCGGCCAGCCACTTCAAATGTAAAAGGTGGCAACCCTACCTACAGGAGACGACCAAGTCTTTTCAAATTGTAGTCCGCGCGTCTTTTTCATTGCAATTCATCGATAAATTGGAGAGATCGCTGATTATAGAGCAAATAGAGGAGTAACTTGGAAAAAGGATAAAATAGAGGATTGAAAAAAAAGAGGAAATAAAGGAGACAGTTGCATCCCTGTAATAAACGCAGGCCTCTAACAGTTATGATAACAGTCATAATAGAGTATCATACTCGCAAATCAGCGTACTCGCTCCAAGTTCCAATTCATCTGAATTTGTCATCTGTAATCCTAAGCCGCTACTAGTCATTTAAATATTTGCGAGGGTTAAATTTTCCATTTTCTATCATCGATCAACAGCGATACTTCCTCATACATTTTTTCCGAGTAACAATAGTCATACAGAATCACAACCGCACCTAGCCTGACGGGCAATATTATTTGGTAAACGAAAGCCTAACAATAGATAATAAAATTATGATTTAAAAATATATTAAACAATATAGACTATTTACGTATTGAGAAATAGATTTTGGCGGATGAGGTAGCTAGCGAAATTATTGCTTAAAATTGTTATAAATAATCGACTTGTACCATTTTTCATGGTTGTAAATAATTGTAAATAAATCGTAGATTACGTTAGCGCTTTGAAAAATTGATTTTGGCGTATGGGGGGGCTGGCGAAATTATTGCTCTAAATTTTTATAAATAATCGACTTTTACCAGTTTTTGTGGTTGTAAATAATTGTAAATAAATCGTAGATTACGTTAACACTTTGAAAAATTGATTTTGGCGTATGGGGGTCCTGGCGAAATTATTGCTCAAAATTGTTATAAATAATCGACTTTTACCAGTTTTTGTGGTTGTAAATAATTGTAAATAAATCGTAGATTACGTTAGCACTTTGAAAAATTGATTTTGGCGTATGCGGAGGCTGGCGAAATTATTGCTCAAAATTGTTATAAATAATCGACTTTTACCAGTTTTTATGGTTGTAAATAATTGTAAATAAATCGTAGATTACGTTAGCACATTGAAAAATTGATTTTGGCGTATGGGGGGGCTGGCGAAATTAGTGCTCAAAATTGTTATAAATAATCGACTTTTACTAGTTTTTGTGGTTGTAAATAATTGTAAATAAATCGTAGGTTACGTTAGCACTTTGAAAAATTGATTTTGGCGTATGGGGGGCTGACGAAATTATTGCTCAAAATTGTTATAAATAATCGACTTTTACCAGTTTTTGTGGTTGTAAATAATTGTAAATAAATCGTAGATTACGTTAGCACTTTGAAAAATTGATTTTTGCGTATGGGAGGTTGGCGAAATTATTGCTCAAAATTGTTATAAATAATCGACTTTTACCAGTTTTTGTCGTTGTAAATAATTGTAAATAAATCGTAGATTATGTTAGCACTTTGAAAAATTGATTTTGGCGTATGGGGGTGCTGGAGAAATTATTGCTCAAAATTGTTATAAATAATCGACTTTTACCAGTTTTTGTGGTTGTAAATAATTGTAAATAAATCTTAGATTACGTTAGCACTTTGAAAAATTGATTTTGGCGTATAGGGGTGCTGGCGAAATTATTGCTCAAAATTGTTATAAATAATCGACTTTTACCAGTTTTTATGGTTGTAAATAATTGTAAATAAATCGTAGATTATGTTAACACTTTGAAAAATTGATTTTGGCGTATGATGGGGCTGGCGAAATTATTGCTCAAAATTGTTATAAATAATCGACTTTTACCAGTTTTTGTGGTTGTAAATAATTGTAAATAAATCGTAGATTACGTTAGCACTTTGAATAATTGATTTTTGCGTATGGGGGGTTGGCGAAATTATTGCTCAAAATTGTTATAAATAATCGACTTTTACCAGTTTTTGTCGTTGTAAATAATTGTAAATAAATCGTAGATTACGTTAGCACTTTGAAAAATTGATTTTGGCGTATGGGGGTGCTGGAGAAATTATTGCTCAAAATTGTTATAAATAATCGACTTTTACCAGTTTTTGTGGTTGTAAATAATTGTAAATAAATCTTTGATTACGTTAGCACTTTGAAAAATTGATTTTGGCGTATAGGGGTGCTGGCGAAATTATTGCTCAAAATTGTTATAAATAATCGACTTTTACCAGTTTTTATGGTTGTAAATAATTGTAAATAAATCGTAGATTATGTTAACACTTTGAAAAATTGATTTTGGCGTATGATGGGGCTGGCGAAATTATTGCTCAAAATTGTTATAAATAATCAACTTTTACCAGTTTTTGTGGTTGTAAATAATTGTAAATAAATAGTAGATTACGTTACCGTTCTGGAAATTGTGGTTTTTTTATGTGGGGGCTGGCGAAATATTTCTCCCGCCCCCCCCTTTTGTTTGTTTATAACTTTGTTTATACACTTGTAAAAAAATCGATTGTGGTTGTAATTAATTGTAAAAAAAGTGTACAAAATTATCCCATTGCTTATTTTAGGATTAGTGATTTGGGGGGGCGGGGGAAATAGACGTCTATTTTTTTGTCATACCATATTTGAGTAGATTCATTATTTTTTGGTAATATATTTTAATGTTGAATAAGAAATTTACTTTCAACGTGTTCATGTGTTAAAAAGTCATAGCTAAATCTTATAGAAAACTTTTGAAGGTTTTATTATTTATTATTAAATATATAACTATGCTAATGTTTAATAATATAAAAATTTTCAGTGTCTTTACGTGTTCAAAAAATTATGGCTGTAGTTTACTTAGAATACCGTTGAACAATTTATTATTAAATATTAAAACATTTAAATAATTTTGAATCAAGAATATTGATTAATGCATACGTTATGTCACACTTTTAGTAGTGGTAAATAATTTCAGTATATTTAAGACTGAAAAATTGTTAAGGTGAGATTCTAAAACTACAAGCTATAAAAGTCTGACTAGATTTTAACGTATAATAACTGAGATGAGTTTATCGTAACTTAAAATTTTTTATTTCTGTATTTAACTTTAGTGATTTCCAATTTTAAACTTAAAACTTAATTTTGTAACCTTATATTTTTATTATATTGGATATTTGATGATTGATGAAAATACTAATTTTCTAAGTGAAAAGTGTTGCGTTTTTGTTTTTTATCATTACTGAACCCTACCAATTTTTTAAACATTAATTTTTATGTAAATTTTTTAAATATTCAAAGTTACTTAGATTATATAATACTGATATTAAATAATAAAATACTAAATATTCTATATTTTGGTAACATAATTAATTAGATTAAATGATAAGATAATTAGATACATTTCTTAAGCAATGAATCAAATGCTTTTATTCTACTTTAATTATTTAGTAGTTCTATAAATACTTGAGTTTCAAAATTCAAAACTAGGACATTTTCAATCTAAAAATTCATATATTCACGTTTTTTTCTAATTAACTAATCACATCGAGTCTTTAAATGAGCCACTATATTTTGGCTATCATTTTTTAAAGAGAGGAGGAATTATATATATGATCCATCATCCATGTATTCCTACAATAAATAACCTACATTTTTTGCAACGCCATCTACATGTAATGGATCACGGGTATGCTTGATACTTGATTTTGGACGATTGTTTTTGCTTGGCGCACGAGTCGTCCAGTCCTTAGCTGAAATCACATGGTGCGGCATAGAGCTGCGGCATAGAGATTGCATCATGGGTACAGCCAATCAGAGATATTTTTGCATTTGAAGAATAGCTTTCATTGGCTGTCTCCATGCCGCAACTTCTATGCCGCAGCTCTATGCCGTACCACGTGATTTCAGCCTTACTCCTTATGAAGACGGTCTCTAACCTATAACCTATAAGGTATATATTGTTCATCAAAGCTAATGTGAAAGTATTATCTCTGAAGACGTTGGCTGGAGCTGATACCTCATAAGGAAGAAAAAAAAAGTATTATCTGGCTGGTAGCGTGCTGCTTAATTTAATTGCATTTTTTAGTTTGCTAAAAATGTGTAGACTTAAAGATATAAATATTTAAGATTGTTATTCGTTTGGTAAGTATAAATCATATTTGCATTGCTATCATGTTTTTTTATAACACCTTCTTTTACGTATGGCCTTATAAAGCTGCCCTTATTTTTCATAATATTGAATGATCTTTATGTTTATTTACAGGATATTTATTTTTATAGTTAGTATAATGAAACTAAATTGTTTTCTTAAATATACATAAGCGTAGATGTGCATTGTAATACCTGTACCTGTTTATAAAGTTTAAATATTAGATATCAAATTCATCTTTTTTGTCATAATAATTTTCTACAATTTTAAAATTTATATCTTATATCTATCTGAGTAATCTATTTACACCGTTCAAATTATTGCTTTTTGTATTTATTTTAACAATACTAAAACAATTATTTTTATTTTAGAGTGACAAGTATTGAAGAGAGAATAGTATTTGCTGACGAGTCTAATTACAACTAATTTTGAAAAAAATTTTATAAGAAGATAAATTCATAACATACAAAAGAATTGTAACGATTCTGCCATTTCACTATTCATATTCACTCGACTAATATAGGAAACTAATAAATTTGACTAAATAGATACCAGTTCTAACCAAATAAACATTCATAGGTAAAAATATGTTTTAATTATATAATTATTTTAATTAAAAGAAAATTTTAAGTTGTACACATTTGAAATTATTTTTCCTTAAAAATTTTGTTCATGCTTCTATAATATTTTAAAAGATTTTAAAATACTTTATACAGACTTTGTTAATTTTCATTTTATTTAAGAAACTTACAAGTAATCACTCAATGAAACTTTAGATAATTTTTCTTTTTTGTTTTGCAGAAAAATGATTTCCATGAATACGGTTACATATATGAAATATGCATGATACATTTAGATAACTAATCCATAGTTTAGATTTTTATTATTTTGAGTACTTAAATGTTCATGTCATTCAAAGTTATATTAAAGTTAATTGATGAAATGTACTATATTATTTTCATATATTAAAATTTTCTTTAACATTTCAGAGATTTTTTTTAAATGTAACGTACAGCATGTAAAAAAATGTTTGAAGTTTTAATTTAAGTGGTTTTATAAATTAGTATTGCAAAATAACAAATTTTTTCCTACACATAAGAGAACTTGATTCTTTTCACAATCTTTAAATTTCATATTTTTCAATATATTAATAAAAATGTTATCTTTGTCTGTTTCAGGTTTTTCAGCAAATACTGTATTGCACTGGATAAGAGAAATGATAGTATATACATAATAGTTTATTCATTATTTATTCATTGATTATTTAAATACAAGTATTGTATAGTTGTAAAATAAGGATTGATTTGTATAAATAAAAATTATATGATAAACCCTATCATATATAGTATTATTGAACGTACAACCTAACCGAAATCATAACCATAACTAATTTTCTAAATCGCAACCATTACTCAATCATTACCGTAACTATTACTTAAGGCCATGTGAGCACGAAAAATCTAGTAATAAGTCTCACATGGTAAAGCAGATATTGGCAAATTATGTATAATCCCCGATAGATGGCGAGAGCGCTCTCTACCGTATACATATTTAAGTGCGGAAATTGCTCACAGATGGCGCCGCATATAGTTTTTTTGTAGGGACTGCGATCTTCCCTCTCGCTCTCTCTGCAAGAGTGGGGGAAGCGGCCATATTGCGTGTGGCGAGAAGCCGCCTGCGAGCGGCAGTCGTTGCTCGAGTCTACGAGCGTGCGGACGTCCATCCGCTGTATCCTACTTTGACTAATAAACCTCCTTGTTACTGTTGACTCCTCGACTCATTATTCTATCTCCTCTCCCCTTCCTTTCCTGGAACTAGGAGAGCCGTGGGGCTAGGATCCCCACATTGGTGACCCCGACTATCAGCCGAGGAGAAGGCAAGTCGGCGCCTGCCGCGGCGTGTTCTCGCCGCCACTGCTTTCGCCCGTGGCACGTGCATCCAGTGCCGCACCACAAGCCTCGGCGAGTCTTGCGGCACTTCGCCGCACAGGAGAATTTTTCTCTCGCCCCTATGCGTGCTGGCACGCCGGCGCATACGGGAAACCTCGACGTGTGCGTGCTGGCACGCCGGCGCACACGTGAAAAATCAACGGCCTAGAGCCTTTAGCGCAACTGCGCAATCATCGTCTCGTCGAGTTCTCTCCGAGGCATCTCAGCTTTCAACGGCAGATCTCCAGGTGCGTACTTGCGTGAAGCCACCGTCACCGGCGCCTTCAAACGCACCTGTTGAGCAACGTAAAGCAGATCTCCGGGTGCGGCTTTGCGTGAAGCCACCGTCACCGGCGCCTTTTTACCGCACCTGTCGAGCACCGGGAAGTCAACTATTGCAGCATCTCGTCGAGTCTTCTCCGAGGCGGCCAACCTTCAGACTTCAATAATTGCGTCGAGGTATGCGTGCGGTGAATTAGGGTGCGTGACCTACGAAATTAAGAAACTCGCGCGTGCGTGTGTTTTCGTATTCCGCGAACTGTTGTCGCGCGCCGCGCGCTTGCTCGCAAGCTTTGAATTCGCGGAATTCGTGCGCAACGGTCGCGCGTTCTGAGAACTGAGCAGCTGTCTTGATATTTTTTTTGCGTGCTATTGCATTCTCAAGCTCGCTCTTTTGCAAGGTGACACGAAAAACCCTTTAGTATCTTTGAGTCACGCAAATTACATTTTTTCAATTTTATTAAAATTCATGCGTTGTCTAGTCACGTGCTTTAATAAAATTCTTTAAATTTTTTTCAAGCGGAAAAGTGACCTTTTAGCTTTTTTACGCGGTTTCTGATAATTTTAACACCTAGTTTTAAGTGTTAGCATAGGCTTAGATTTTCGAAATTATTGTCGGTGCCTGCGAGCACCAACTAGGGAGCTTGTGATACGCATTGCGGCGTAAGGCAATTTAGGCATTCTCTCTATTTTCCACGTGCACTCTCGAGTCGCGTGGGGATAGCTCTCTACGTGCCAGGCTTTAGGCTTTCGTGCACTCCTATTCGTCAGGATGTCTACTACAGAAGAGACCGTTGCGGCTCTGCAGCAACAGGTGCAACAGCTCTTAACTGCTAATGCCAATGTGCCTGCGTAGGTGGCCAATCGCATTGAAGGCGCACGTATGCCAAAAATCCCGCCATTCATTCAAACCGATCCCGATCTGTGGTTTTTGCAAGTAGAAGCAACGTTTCGTAACTCGAATATTACGGTTGATTCGACTAAGGTAGATTATCTCTGCCCGTCACTCGGTGGAGAGGCTTTATCGGCCATTAGGGATATAATCAAGAAAAACCCTACTCCTGCGGACATATACAAACAGGTGAAAGAACGCCTCATTTCGACTTTCGCTAGCTCGGCCGAACATAACCTGCGTAAACTTCTAAAGGGGGAAGTGATGACCGATGGTAAGCCCACGAGAATTCTTCAACGGCTCCGTGGCCTCAATCCTGGCTCCTGTGACGATGAAATTATTCGGTCCGTCTTCCTCGACCAGCTCACTCCACATCATCGTTCGATCCTTGTCGCGACGGATATTGATGATCTTGATAAACTCGCGGAGGTAGCCGACAAACTCGCTGAGGCTTCCGGCAGTTCTGACCATCAGATCAGAGCCGTTTCTCCAAATCAAGCTAGTTCCGCTAATCTTGAGGCTGTTGTAAAACGCTTAGAAAAGAAATTTGACTTGTTAGCCAAAAGGCTAGATAACATTGAGGGATCTTCAAAAGAGTCATCTCGCCCTCAAACTAGAGGTAGATCTAGGCGCGACCGTTCCTCCAGTCGCGATTCTTCAGCCTTGTGTCTAGCCCACCGCAAATATCCTGACACCCCGCGCTCTTGCAGGGAATGGTGTTCCAAATTTTCTGAGTGGCAAAAACAAAATCCACCAAAAAACTAACTCAACCTTCTATTGAGGAGACGTCTTCAGAAGGCTCTCGTTTATCCAAACGTCTTCATGTGCGTGATCGTATCTCGGGCAAGTCGTTCCTTATCGACACTGGTGCGGACATATCGCTCGTTCCAGCAAATCCTAAGGCTTGCGGCAAGCCCAGCTCCTTCAAGCTTTTCGCAGCGAATAATTCGTTAATTAGTAGTTATGGCGAATCGATGCTCACGCTTAATCTGGGCATTCGACGCCCCGTTCGCTGGAGCTTTTGCATCGCGGATGTTCCTCATCCCATCATCGGTGCCGATCTATTATCTCACTATGGCCTTCTCGTCGACCTAAAGAGAAATCGTCTTGTCGATCCGGCCACGAATGTGTACTCTCTCGCGGTTGTAAAAGACGTTTCATTTGACTCTGTATTTGCAGTTGTTCCGGGCTCAGAGTGCGCAAAGATTCTCGCTGATTTTCCGGAGATCACGGGCGTCTCAAAACCCACAGTCCCCAGAAACAGCGACGTTTTTCATCATATCTTAACCTCTGGCCCCCCTGTTTCGGAACGTCCATGTAGGCTGGCCCCGGACAAACTCAAAGCGGCAAAAGCCGAATTTGATGCTTGGATTGAGGCTGGCATCTGCCGCCCCTCCAGCAGCCCTTGGGCAAGTCCCCTCCATATGGAGTTGAAAAAGGACAACAGTTGGAGACCCTGTGGTGACTATAGGCGCTTAAACGCTGCCACAGTCCCAGATAAGTACCCAACTGCTCATATTCATGATTGTAACAGTAACCTTCATGGTAAGAAGATATTCTCGGCGCTTGATCTTCACCAAGCGTTCAATCAGATTCCTGTTGCCCCTGAAGACATACCGAAAACGGCCATTATAACCCCGTTCGGTCTTTTTGAATTTATGTATATGACATTCGGTCTCCGCAATGCCAGTCAGACTTTTCAGCGTTATATTAATAGCGCGCTAGGTGACCTGGACTTTGTATATCTTTACATTGACGATATACTCATTGCCTCGTCTTCCCTTGAAGAACACTATGCTCATCTTCGCATGGTCTTTGAACGACTTAAGAAGTTCCATCTTCGTCTCAATGTCGAAAAACGCACCTTTGCTGTCGAAGAAATTGAGTTTTTAGGCTACCTGGTGAATGGTGAAGGTGTTCGCCCCATCCCCAGTAGGGTTGAAGCTATCTTAAACTTCTCCAAACCTCAAACTATAGCAGAACTCCGCAGGTTTGTCGGCACCGTAAACTTTTACCGCCGTAACATGCCTCGCGCCGCAACCTCGCAAGCTCCTCTCAACGCTCTTTTTAGCGATTCTCGCAAGAACGATAAACGTCCCGTTCCGTGGACGCCTGAAGCGGAGGAAGCCTTTATCCGCGTAAAGAAGGAATTAGCTGCAGCGGCTCTGCCTGTACACCCCCGCGTTGGTGCGGAAGTACGCATCGTCTCTGATGCTTCCGATTCCGGAATGGGTGCTGCTCTCGAACAGCTTTCCCTCACCGGAATTTGGGAACCTTTAGCTTTCTTTTCAAAGAAGTTCTCCCCTTCACAGCGGAAGTACAGCGCATATGACCGTGAGCTCACGGCCATATACGAAGCTGTCAAATACTTCTCATTTTTGGTTGAAGGCAGAGACTTCAAGATCTTAACAGATCATAAACCTCTTATTTATGCTTTCATGCAAAAATCTGATAAGGCATCACCGCGTCAAACGCGCCAGTTGTCCCTTATCGCTCAGTATACCACTCAAATTGAATACATAAAAGGTGCAGATAATACCGTAGCTGACTCTCTTTCACGTGTAGAATCCATTAGGCTTCCCGTAGAGATCAACCTCAACGAGCTCGCTGAAAAACAGGAAGCCGATGAGCAGCTCAAAGCCCTTCGCGAGTCTTCTGACTACCCGCTCTCTCTGAAGCGCATCCAATGGGGCCCTGCTCATACTACTATCTTTTGCGAGATCACTGGTGAAGCCATTCGCCCGTACATTCCTGAGTCCCTTCGTGAAACGGTGTTTAACATGTTCCATAAGCCTGCTCACCCAGGCCCTAAAGTCACCGATCGACTCATACGGCACCGCTATGTGTGGCCTAATATGCACCGTGATATTCCTCGCATGTGTAAAAACTGTTTGGACTGCCAACAGTCAAAAGTCTCTCGCCATGTAAAACTTGTACCTGATAAATTCGTCGCACCCGATGGTCGATTCGACCATGTACATATTGATCTAGTCGGTCCTCTCCCTAATCGAAATGGTTTCGAGTACGTGCTCACCATGATCGACCGCTTTTCGCGTTGGATTGAGGCGGTTCCGTTACGTGAAATGTCGGCGCAAACGGTTGCCAGGGCATTTTACGACACCTGGGTCTCTCGTTATGGTGCGCCAAAGGTCATCACTTCCGATCAGGGTTCGCAATTTGAATCGCGCTTATTCACGGCTCTTTTGTCCCTAATAGGTTGCGAGCGTATCCGTACCACCGCGTATCATCCTGCGGCGAATGGCCTTATCGAGCGTTGGCACCGTACCTTTAAAGCGGCGATCATGTGTCATGTGGACAAGGACTGGACGCGTACGCTTAGTACAGTATTATTAGGATTACGTTGTCATCTCCGTCAGGACACGAATGCGTCTCCTGCAGAATTTGTATTTGGCACTACCTTACGTCTCCCAGGTGAGTTTTTCCTCCCTGAAGACTTTACGCCTGATCCGAATTTTTTTATAGAAGAATTCCGTGAATATATGCGTCAAGTCCGTCCAGTCCCTGTCACACATAACTATAAGAAGCGTGCGTTTTGCTTCAAAGACTTATATAGTTGTACTCATGTATTTATGCGCAATATGGCCAAAAAGTCTTTAGAAAGACCTTATACGGGCCCCTACAAAATATTGAAACGTCCGTCCGATCGCGTTTTTGATATAGAGATTAATGGCGCGGCACGCAGTGTATCTGTGGAACTTTTAAAGCCCGCGTATGTAATATCCGACAATCTTCCCGATGTGCCTCCCGGTGGTGATCCAATTGGCAATCAGCCCACCACCGTAGATCAACCAGTATTAAAGACCTATGCTAGGAAGAAAGTATCCTTTGCTCCTGTGATCAAACCGTAATCTAACTGTGATTACCTAGTTGTAAGTGCTATCGAGCACAGTATAATAATTTATATTTATTTTTATGTATTGCGTTGTCACTCGGGGGGGAGTGTGTAGGGACTGCGATCTTCCCTCTCGCTCTCTCTGCGAGAGTGGGGGAAGCGGCCATGTTGCGTGTGGCGAGAAGCCGCCTGCGAGCGGCAGTCGTTGCTCGAGTCTACGAGCGTGCGGACGTCCGTCCGCTGTATCCTACTTTGACTAATAAACCTCCTTGTTACTGTTGACTCCTCGACTCATTATTCTATCTCCTCTCCCCTTCCTTTCCTGGAACTAGGAGAGCCGTGGGGCTAGGATCCCCACATTTTAAGTTAAATTTTTAAGTCCTCGCTTCGCTCGTGCGAAAAACGTCTTATGCGATAAATAATCACTTTTTCCACACCTGTGTCATAATATACTGTGAGCTTTACTTCAATTTTATGTACACAATAAATTAAGGCAGTGCTCATGATAATGCACTAGTAAAAATGTTTTCACTGTATTCTAGTTTTCATTTCTTATTCGTTAATGAATTAAAGTTTATTTAAAGTATTACGTAAATAAACTAATACTCAATAAGAATAATATATTAAAATAAAACTCGCGCATCATAGCTTAATTAGTTTGTTGCCGGCTTCTTTTTGTAATATTACCTGTTTTTGTATAAATGATGTATTTTATTATTATATATTATATATTTTTTATTATTATATATTATATATACTTTATTATTATCTAATATTTTTGGGATTTTTTCTTTTCGAGAAAACCATTGGCTAATAACCAGAAAAAATGAAACCGTTATAGTCTATCCATAACATTCTGTAAATTAATTTTTAATCTCTTTTTAAAAAAGTGATGAGCGGCCATGTTAAAGCACCTAAAGGCTTCATTTTGATTGGTCTATATAGAATAGGCGTCAAGATTTGCTTTATAAATTGCTTGAGATTAAGAGGTTTGAATTTTTTAAAATGAAATTGATATTTATATTTTTAAAAATATAACTAAATCAAAATAGCATCGAAATATTTCTTTTAAAATAAGAAAAACAAGCTGATTGGTCCAAATAAAATCCATAAAAAGTTTGGAATTATGAAATATTTAAACTAAAAATATAAGTCATAAATATTATTAATGACTTAAAATTTGGTTTTGTATAAGAAAAAAGTATTCAAATTTTATCTGTAGTTAGCAATGAAGGATTATGAATACTGTTTTGATAACAGTTAAAGTTCCAACCTTCAAATTTTTGTATTGTAGAAATTCCTCCTATATATTAAAAAGGGAGATGGGTTTGCGCAGGCAGCCATATTGCTTTTAGAGGGCTGCCATATTGCTGATCAAAAAATATGATTGGCCGACCCAAATTAGGGCGTTTGCGCGGGTAGCGCGCTAAAATTCCTAGGAAACTAAAATAAATATAATCCAAGTTTCCATAAAAAATGTTGGATAAATTTGCGCGTGATGTAAAGAAGTCAAATAAATTTTAAATTCATAATATTCCAATATTAATTGTGTAGGTATAATGAAGGTAAAGGAGAGCGTGCGCAGCACGCCTGAACTTGCTAGTTAAAATCAAATTACAATTATATTGATCACATTGTAATTTAGAATAATAAATGATATATTTTAAATGCTCAAGCGTATTATATATATAATAAATCATGATTTGTAAATTATATATCATATAAAATAATGATTTGTAAATTATGACGTGAAATCATCATAGTATGAAAATATAACATGCTGAGCTATAAAGCTTTTAGATGACACTTTTAGATGTCAAGCATATACTATTTTTTTTTTATAATTTGTAGGGTGACTGCACCAGTGAAAGAACGAATAAGGAACACCAATAAAGGAACACGCAATCTTAGTATCTAAATAAGTGTCACAAGTGAAGGAATACAGCGCCAGTGAAGGAACACTTAATAGCGGCGATTTTATGATTTTATTCTTAACAAGATAATTTCTTTTGTGCAAAATCTTTATATACAATGAAATAAAAATTTTCAAGGATTCGTAAATTATCGTCATGTTAGATAAACAATACTTAGAAAGCTTGATATTTTCATATATACAAAGAAAATGTTCATTCACTGGTAATTGTTCCAATACTGGTGTAGTCACCCTATCATATTTATTCTACTAAAAATATTTTGTTTTTAGTATAATAAATTATTTTACGTATTATAAAAGTGTAACTCTGGAAAATATTGTCATTTTTTGTATATAAATACTAAATTAAATAAACTACAATGCATGCACTAACTACATAATTACCCACTACTTTTATACTACTCATACTCGTTCATCATATACCGGGTGTCCCATTTTAAAACCACCAGGCAAATATCTCGAAAACTAAGGGAGATGGAAAAACTTTTAATACAAAAGTTGTAGGGTTCAAAGGGGCCCAACTGATCGTGACCTTGGTTATGACCTTGAGGTCAATGATCAAGTTCATTTGAAGGTCAAATCGATTTTTTCAAATGGGAACCCCGACTTTTGACCTCGTAAATGGAAAGAGCGGAAAATTTTACGTTCAGATGTGTCCTTGAGTCAAGGTTATGGTCATGGTCATGGTCATGTTTAAAATCAAAATCAATAAACGCATCAAAACATTCCCATAATTAGGTATACGAGACAAATTGTTAAATACAAAAGTTGTAGGGTTCAGAGGGGCTCAACTGATCGTAACCTTGGTTATGACCTTGAGGTCAATGATCAAGGTCATTTGAAGGTCAAATCGATTTTTTCAAATGGGAACCCTCACTTTTGACCTCGTAAATAGAAAAACCGAAAAATTCTGATATGACCTTGGGTCAAGGTCATGGTCAAAATTATGGTCAGTTTCCGTGCAGTTAAGAGCAAAGTCGGAGATGACCCGGTCACCTAAGGCAAGGTCGGAGATTACCCGGCCAGTTAAGGCAAGGTCGGTGATGACCCGGCCAGTTAAGGCAAGGTCGGAGATGACCCGGCCAGTTAAGGCAAGGTCGGGGATGATCAGGCCAGCTAAAAATTCATTGCAAAATTCCACGTTCATGTGTATTTAGTCATAGGATCCAAGTATTACGGTCACCATTTACTGAAGAAGATGCTCAAAAGTGGCACCATTTACTTGTTGACAACATTCTATTCTCCTTTTAAAGTTTCTAACAGTATTTAATAATACTTGACGTGGAATACTTAAGCAGATTTGTGTAATCCTTTGAATCATGTCATCTCTTGTAGTTGGCCTGTTGCGGTAGACTGTATTTTTTAGGAAGCCCCATAAATAAAAATCTGGAGATGTCAGATCTGGAGATCTTGGTGGCCATGCTACGGGACCTCCTCTACCAATCCATCGACCGTTAAACCTTTCATTAAGAAAATCTCTGACAATTCTGGCATAATGTGGAGGAGCACCATCTTGTTGTAGCCACATTCTGGCCCTTGTATGGAGATCAACGTTTTCTAGAAAGAGTGGCAGCTCGTCTCTCAGCAACTGTAAATAAGTATGTTGAGTTACGTGACCTTCAAAAAAATATGGTCCAATCAGATATCCGTTAATAATACCACGCCATACCGTTACATTCCAGCGATGCTGATGATCAACTTCTCGCATCCAATGAGGATTAACAGGAGACCAGTAGTGGCAATTATGGCGATTCAACATGCCAGTACTCTGAAATGTAGCCTCGTCGCTAAAAAGAACATTGTTAAAGAAATTTTCATCAACAGTAATTTGTTGTGTTGCCCATTGGCAAAATGTTATTCTCCGTCGATAATCTTCCACAGTTAAAGCTTGATTTAGAGTAATGTGGTAAGGATGGTAACGCGCATATCGTAAATATCTACTGGCCGTAGATCTTGGAATACCCATTGTTAACTCGATTTCGCGTAAACTGACATGAACATTTAAATGTACCCTGGCTAGAACAGCAAGAAAGCGAGGATTATTTTCATAATCGTGTTCATTCAGTGTCCTCCTTCTTCAAACGAAGTTTCCTTGTCGACCGCGCAGTTCAATGTCACGTATTACCGTATGATCAGGATGTTGTCGTTGAGGGAACCGAGCACGATACAATCTGCTTGCCTCTCGATAGTTTCGTCGACATTCTCCTAAAATAAGAAGAATGTCAACTATTTCATTAGTAGAATAGTCAGGCATTCTTTTTTAGTTGTAAATGCAATTATTTATCAAAACACACCGCAAAAGAAATAATATGTTATTATACTATACAATATTTTAAAACGAAAAAGTTTAATTTTCTGTGCCAATATAAGTGTGCTCAATTTGAAAACAATTTGATGTAAACAGTAATAATTATTGACTATTACCGATCAATGCTGCATACTACCGGTCACTGTTGGATACAGGTGGTCAACACTTATTAACTTTTGTTATTATTTGATATAAGTGGTTAACCCTGGTAAATATTGATAATAGTAAAAATAGTAAAATTTTCCGCTCTTTCCATTTACGAGGTCAAAAATAGGGGTTCCCATTTGAAAAAATCGATTTGACCTTCAAATGATCTTGATCATTGACCTCAAGGTCATAACCAAGGTCACGATCAGTTGGGCCGCTCCAAACCCTACAACTTCTGTATTTAACACTCGTATGCGTAATTATGGGAATGTTTGGATGCGTTGATTGATTTTGATTTTAAACATGACCATGACCATGACCATGGCTTTGACTCAAGGACATATTTAAACATAAAATTTTCCGCTCTTTCCATTTACGAGGTCAAAAATGGGGGTTCCCATTTGAAAAAATCGATTTGACCTTCAAATGACTTTGATCATTGACCACAAGGTCATAACCAAGGTTACGATCAGTTGGGCCCCTCTGAACCCTACAACTTTTGTATTTAACAACTTGTCTCGTATGCCTAATTATGGGAATGTTTTGATGCGTTGATTGATTTTGATTTTAAACATGACCATGACCATGACCTTGACTCAAGGACATATCTGAACGTAAAATTTTCCGCTCTTTCCATTTACGAGGTCAAAAGTGGGGGTTCCCATTTGAAAAAATCGATTTGACCTTCAAATGACCTTGATCATTGACCTCAAGGTCATAACCAAGGTCACAATCAGTTGGGCCCCTCTGAACCCTACAACTTTTGTATTAAAAGTTTTTTTCCATCTCCCTTAGTTTTCGAGATATTTGCCTGGTGGTTTTAAAATGGGACACCCGGTATTATGACATTGTAGTATCTAAAGTATCAATTTTAGATACCTGTCATATGCTAGCTATTCATTTTAGCATTTAGATTATGTTCATTTTAAATATTCGTTGTTATATATATTATATTCATTTTAGATATTGTTATTGTCGCAAACAATTTTCTTTTTCTTTTATAGCGTATTCTTTCATTTGGAATATAATGATATTATGCATTATAAAATTATAAGCATTATTTTAATACATTTTGAATATTATCAATTTTTGCTAGTCCACAAATGTACTAAGTTAAATAAACAATGCATGCACTAACTACATAATTATACACATGCAACTACTCATTCGTCATGTTTTATGAGAATGTAATATGTTAATATTAGTAATACCTATATTAATTTTCGTTTTCTTATTCGTATTCTTTTTTCTTTTCTATTCTGTTTTTTTTTCGTATTCTTTTTTCTTAATACCTACATTACTTTTCGTTTTCTTTTTCGTTTTCGTATTCTTTTTTCTTTTCCATTCTTTTTTTTTCGTATTCTTTTTTCTTTTCTATTCTGTTTTTTTTCGTATTCTTTTTTCTTTTCTATTCTGTTTTGATTTTGAGATTAGAGTGGTATAAAAACTATTACGCCAGTCAAATATTTTCTTCATCCTACTTGTATGTCCATCGAGTGTCAGTCGACATTATTTACAGTATAATAATAACTACTAAAAATAGTTTTACTATTCAAAAGTAATAAATATGTTTAAAATTCAATATTCTAATATTGTATTTATCAAGAGCGGATCTTCTATATTCCAGTTTCTGTTCGAAAAATCGAAAAATTCTTTATTACAAGAGTCCATTTAACATGGTAAATGAATAAACAGACAAAAAATAATGGTTTCCTTACCCAATTCACGTATCTCGAAAACTTCATCGTTCATAGCGGACTCTCCGTCTGGGTGAGATGTATACCGAAAGGTTCATCGAGCGAGGCCAGCACCCAGTATCGCACGTCTGGATCGGTATCTGTAATACCGACGACGAGAAGCTTGCCTAGCACACTAGACATTTGCTGGTAACAGTGGGTCCAGGCTGGCCGAGAGCAAGTCGCAGCAACCGCGAACAGATCTTGACAGCCTCGAGCCGTACTTCTGGCTCTTCCCAGGTAAGGAACTAATCAGCGCAGCGTCGTACAAACTGGAGCAGAGAATTGCCGTTGAAATTGAAGGTGCCCAGGGTCCGCAGACTCAAGACTGTTGAGGCAACGTCGATTTCCGTCGGCGGAGCAGAGACTGGACTGGCAGCTGTCCACGGAGCGCCTGGGTGACGTAAAGGTTTGTACATCAGCACCTGTGAGAGCATGCGTAGGAGACCCTGCGATATGTCCGGCTTCAGAGACGGTACGCTGTGAGCCAGTTCTCGTAGGGACGTCGTTAGTATGGGCGAGAGTCTGGTTGCCAGAATGGGGTCTAGTAGGTCGCGGACGTCGGCTGTTATTGTTTGCTTTACCGCATGGCCGAGCAGAGTGATGCAGACAAAGACGGCGGGCTCGAGTGTCGAGCTCCTCTTCTTGTTCGGGGTTTCTTTGGACGGCAGCGAGCTTTTTATCACCTCCATGATCTTTGGCAGATAGGGTTTGATTGCTTCGTCTACGGCAACGGCGATCAATCCGATAGTTGTGAATACCGCCGCTCTGTCCTTTTCTCTGCCTCGCAAGCTCAACAGCAGGTAGTTTAGAACCTCGCGTAGATTGTCGGCAACAAACTTTTTTTTGTTGAAGGCGCCAAGTCGGGGCAGTAACGTCATGAGGGCATTCTGGATGTGCCCATTGCGACTGTGTCGCTGGTTGATCACGTCGCTGTTGATGTCGTCGAGCTTCTCGAGCATGAGACTGCGACAGACGGCTGCCTCATGAATCGGATAGAGGCTATGCTGGACACTCGATGCGTTCTGTGATGCGACCATTTCGATACGAGGCTCGTCCTCAATCTGGGCATCAACGATAGAATATCGTTTCCGTTCGTTTGCGAGGAGCAGTTTAGTCGATCCATTAGATCCTCGTAAAGTCGTTTCCATCGGAGATTACTGCAACGTAGCAGCTCATTCAGAGACTAGAAGCGATACGTGAATACGTTTGTCTCGGTTAAAATTCTTCTCACGACTAAGCCAGCCACTATTTCGTCGTAGCATTGTTTGTACCACTGGGATTTGTGCATCTGCTTGGCAGTCTCGCCCTGGGCCGTTACCACTAGAGCTGCCCTGAGAGCCTCGACTGCTCCTTCTCTGATCACGGGCTTAGAATCTCGTACAGCATTGAATATGAGCTCGAAGAACTGTGTTACCTGTTGGAAGAAGTATGTAGGCATGGAAACTGCAAGTTCCTTAAGAACAAGGACAGATGCGTGTCGTTTGTTTTCATGTCTGTCACCGCTGAGCCACTCAAAAGCTCTCTTGGCTTCAAATTCCACATATTCTGCAGTAAGGGTAGCAGATACCAGAGCTAACTTCCCAACTGTCTTGGCAGCTACTTCCATAACTCCAACATCATCGGAGGTAATTGGCAAATCTTATAGTGCGTGTATTGATGTTTCCTACGTCTGCTCCAATAAGGCAGACAATTGCCAGTATTCCTCCCTTCTTCTCATTTATATCTGAGTTGGATACCATTTCAAATATGTGGTGATTGAATTCATCCATGAAGGCTGTGATCTCTTCTTGCGTGACTTCGCGTAACTCTGTCTTGACATAAAGACAGAGCTCGCGAGCTGCCTTATTCCTGACATCTTCATGTTTTGATTTGAGCCGCTGTACAAACTGTATAACCAGCGAACTTGTCATCTTTATGATGACAATCTAGTCACTCACCGCCTAGAATTAAAAAATATACTAATGTAAAGACATTTTTAAAAAGAATAAGACAATAATTAGTACATCTTAAATTACTTATTAATGAATATAGCATCTTTGCTATATTTTTAGCTTAAAGACAAATCCAAATTCTGCGCCTAAAAATACGTAGAAGAACGTTTGATTACCGAGGCAATTCCAGATGCTTAGACAGAGCTCCCTCAGCACTGAAACTAATTGCCTACTAATATGAGAAGCCGAGCTGAGAATTAATTCCTGTTAGTCTTGAAATTTTTTTTACATGATCTACTATATCCTCTTGACTAAAATAATCCTCTTGGTTTATATACTTGTCTTAATTAAAAAATTATGAAAAAATCCTCTTGATTAATAAAATCCTCTTGATTGAAAATGTTTTCTTTATTAAAAAATTCTTTTGATTAAAAATATCCTCTTGATCGAAACAATCCTTTTGATTGATAAAATCCTCTTAAACGAAAAAATCCTCTTGGTTGTCAAAGTCCTCTTGATTTACAATCCTTTTGATTGATAAAATTGTCTTGATTGGCAAAGTCCTTTTGATTTACAATCTTCTTGATTGGTAAAATCCTCTTGATTGGCAAAATCCTCTTGATTTACAATCCTCTTGATTGGCAGTCCTCTTGATTGACAGTCCTCGTACTTACAGTCCTCTTGAATGACAGTCCTCTTGATTGACAGTCCTCTTGCTTACAGTCCTCCTGATTGGCAGTCCTCTTGCTTACAGTCCTCTTGATTGACAGTCCTCTTGCTTACAGTCCTCTTGATGGACAGTCCTCTTGCTTACAGTCCTCTTGATTGGCAGTCCTCTTGATAACACTAAGTGCACTTGAATATGCAAGCAAAGTAGTCTCATCTTTTGTGTACAGTTTTCGCGTTACCAAAGTCCTCGAGCAAGGTCCGGCGCTGAGAATCGTTGCTTGACCTCGCAAGCGGGCAAGCCCTTCTGGCTCAGGGTGGAGAGATGATGGAGCAGAAAATTCGTTGACCCGGTCTTACCGGAACCGCTCTCGCCACTTATCACAATGCACTGATTATTCTTCTTCTTGAGCACGCAGTGATATGCCGCGTCGGCTATCGCGAATATGTGCGGCGATATGTCCGGACCAAGCCTTTGATTCTGATAAAGATTCATATACTTCGGATTATAAATCGAATAGAATTTGAAGGAGTTCCAGGCGATCAGTATGCTGCCAACGTAGGTATAAATATTGCCAGTGAGAAATCGGCAGCTGGCAGAGATCCGGATACTCCTTATCATGCGGTTGATGCATAAAGCGATTGAAGTAGATTGCGGAACTGCGGATCCATGGGAAATCTGCTGTCTGACCACAGGTAGCCAGACGTAAAACCTGAAAGTTTTGCTTTTTATTAGTTATGAATTTACTCATACAATTATTTGCACAAAAATTTGAAATTTGTTTTGCTTCTTCTTTAAATTAACTGGGCCACAAAAAAATTGTTTTTTTTATTTTTTTATTAAGGTGGTTCTCCTCGGACTCTCTAGTCAAAGCAATGCTAAATATAAAAGTTAGCTAAAGATAAAAAAAAACATAGTTGTAATGTGATTTATTTATTTAAAATGATAGAGATAGTCAATGTATTATAAATAAAGTGTATTTAACATGACTAAAGTAACTTTTTGTAAAATGGCGATATTTTAGAAACTAGATATCGTCACTACAAACATTTTTTATTATTTTTGGAGTAATGTATAGAGACTCATGAAGGGTTTCCATCCTAAATCTAAAATTAGCAAAGAAACAAAAAAAATTGCGGTGATTTATCAATAGTTTTTTGTAGTGACAACATCTAATTTCTACAATATCAATATTTTGTGAAAAAAGTTATCTTAGTCATGATAAATACACTTTATAATAAATAAATCACATTACAACTATGGTTTTTTTTTTTTATTTTAGGTAACTTCATCATTTAGCACTTATTTTGACTAGGCAGTCGAGCAGAACCACCTTAAGGGGGTTAGTGCGGTAACATACAAGCCAAAAGTACAGCTGGTCGAACGCCGTACGCCACACGCGCTCTCGAGTCTCCCCACTCTCAAAATTTCACGCGAGACTGTCCATGCACACATAGCGCTGCTTCATCTGTGTGTACATACACATAGAAGCGCTACACGTCTGTGTAGACACACACGCAGCGAGCCTTCGTTTGTTTAAACGCACACAAGGACACGCGCGGCGTCGTCTACACTGAGGCTACGTACTTTAAACAACTGTATCTCGAAAACGGTGAAGCTAGGCTTCCTGAAATTTGCAGAGGACATTCAAAGTATTGTTCTTAGTAACATATCTCTTTTTCTTTCAAGTCTTAAGAAAACTTTCCAAGTTATTGACGAAAACGTTCATTTTTTTACATTTCATGACGACGGTCCCATAAGACACCGTGTTAAATTTCGTAACTTTGGGAACTTATATCTCACAAACGGGGAAGCTAGGCTTCCTGAAATTTACAGATACTGCGTATAATAGTAATATGAGTCTACCCTGCAAGTTTCAAGAAATTCTTAAGCAAAGCAAATATCGCACTAACCCCCTTAAGGGGTAACGCCACTTTAGAAGTCGAAAAAAACGTTTAAAAAAAGATTAACTTGCAAACTATTATCGCAGCATTAATTGTGTCAGTTGGAAACTGTGCGTAGGTATCCTATTGTGTTGGCAGGCAGTAACTTGGTTTGCTCACTGGAGTAGTATGGGCTATGGGGCTTCTGGAACTTTATCCTCCCTACCTTGCCGACCACGGGTTCTACTCCTCGCTAACTTACCAACAGTCGATACCGACCGATTTCCCCGGCCGGTAGTGCATGCGCCTGCAATACCAACCGGTTTTCATTTACCATGCCGATCGCGACCGAGATTTCCCCGGCCGGTAGTGCATGCGCCTGCAGTACCAACCGGTTTTCATCTACCATACCGATCGCGGCCGATTTCCCCCTGATGGTAATCGATCAGATCGATTTACCAGCGAGCATCGGGATGTCACATGTGTCCTGATTATCTTTTTTGCAGTGCAATGTTAGATGACACATATTTATTTTACTTATAGCTATATTTGGAAAATGAAGAATATAAAAAATCTAAAAATTTTAATAATGTTTTAAGAAACTTTTTCTTAAGATTTTTTAAAGCAAAGGCGCAAATGCATTGTAATCAACAAATAGAATGAAATAATGAAAATAAGATTTAAATATTATGTTTGAGGGTGAGGTAACTATAAATAAAAACACACATATAATAAATCTTATGATAAATATTTATTAAAAAAATATAATAATAAAATAATTACAAATAAAAGAAAGTTATTAAACAATTTTTTTAATATCACCACTAATCGGATTATATTTAATGATGCGATCATGTAAAATTAGACAATAAGCTGTTGTTCCTTCAGGTATATTCTCCTTGGTCTCAAACTCTAGACGAACATCTACAGCAGCTTGCTTCAATGATTCATTTTGTTTTGAACAATCAATAATTATTAATGGAGTATATTTCTTGAAATCCTTTTTACTGAGAAATAGATCTGTTGAAACACTTACACCGTGATAATATTGTTTTTGAAAATTTACATACATGTCATATAATATTGCATACTGATTTTGATTTATGTCTAGGTTTAGATTTCCATATGGGTAGTATTGAGAATTTAGAAAAGGTTTTACATTTGATACATTACAATGATCAAACTGACTTGTATTTTTAGTTCGTTGTCCTTTTCTATTTGTTTGGAATGCAAGAATAACAAAAGTGGTTTTTCCAATTGATTTGATGTTTTGACTGTCCATACATGTCGTGATGTTGCGGGAAGCATAGGGTATTCATATAATTCCCACGAACGAAAACTCATTGATATTGCTATATCTTTTTTAATGTAGTTATAAAGATGTATCTTATGTTTATCTGACAGTATTACATAAGGCATTAACCATTCTATTCTACTTAAATTAATTTTAAAATCCCCATATTCGGTTCTATCATCCCGTTCGACTCCTTCTTGATATACAGCGTTTATGTCATTTCTAGATCTTGTCAGTACAAGTTCATGCTTTACGTTTACAACAATTTTACGATAATCTTCAACAAATCCTAAAATCATTGAAAGTGGTATAGATATATCAAAGTTTCCATTATCATCAACAATTTTGTTAGTTTCTTCAACATCGATGCATCCAGAATTTTCAAGAATTTTACTTTGATTTGAATTGAATGAAGCATAACCTTTCATAAGAGTAGTTAAACCTACATTTTTACACTTATCGATTTCTATAGCATTTATCTCATAGCGAATTTCTTCAAATAAATGACATATTGCATTATTTACAAATTGAGTCTTTTTTACTGGTTGTCCATTGCAAGTGTAAGACTTCCACATATATGTAAAGAACTTCGTGATGGTAATAAACATAAGTGTTGATGTTGGATAGATATACGAATTTCATCACTATTATTAAATGCTAGTGAAGTGTATGGTTGATGAGCGTGAATCTCATAGTGTGATATAGATTCATCGAAAATAATAGGTGTCTGTACATTAAGAATTTCCTCCATTATTTTAAAAGATGCAACGATAACAGCATATAAATATACAAGTTAATTGGCGTAAGAACGTTTCCTCTTGCGATTCTCCTCGTTTATTTTTAGTTTTAGTCCAAGACTTTTTAGAAACTTTATGTTTCGTAGTGTTAGTTGCTTGACTGCTTGTCGTTGACTGATTTTTGAATGGCATGTTGATGTCTTAATATAGTTTTCTGCTGCGGTTGCATTAAAAACAATACCCATTATACAGCTTTCTTCAAATGTAAACGAATTGTAATAATTTCACCTCGTAGGTTAACCAAATTTCCGTTCTGATCTACAATACGTAATTGTAAATGATCAATAATTTTAACATTAACTGGGAGATATATGATTTGCTTAGGAATTTCAATAATTTTAAATCCTGGTGGCACGGTTGGGAAAAATTCGGGAATCGTATGAACTTTATTCTGATTGATATAAGCTCCAGACGAAATATTACATTCTACTCGTAGAGCGCTTATCTGTAAAATGGAAACGGGCATGTCAGAGATGTGATTTATATAGGGTTCCAACAAACGTTGAGTGAAACCTAACAGTCTACCAATAGAATCGTATGGTTGAAAATCGATTTGTGAACTGCAAGAAATTTCACTGCGTAGAGTGTTATTATTAGGTGCAATACTTATTTTAATTTCTTTGGACTCCAGAATCTTCTGTAGAAAACTTTCTATATCACAAATTTCATAGCTACCTGTAGGTATTTCAATAACTTCTTCTCCAACATAAAATTTGTTTTGCCCATAGTCTACATTAGGAATAGAATTAAATGTTAATAATTCAATTAATCCAAGAACATACATTTTCTCAGGATCAAGCTCTATCGGTGGAAAATAATGTGTTTCTAGCACTGACGAAGAGCCAGATAAAGTAAATGTCAATGATTCTATCATCTTGAATAATTTAGTTAAAGTGAATCTGATTTAGCGGGGAATCTTCTTATATAGATTATAATTGTCAGAATGATCAAGTAAATTACATAAAAATTTTAAACAAAGATGACCACATATAAATGAATTAAATGTTTGATACCGCTGATAATTATATTTAATTTTTTCAACATTCCAATATTGTATAAGATCCATTGGAGGCTGTAAATCACCAAAACTATCAAAATAGATAACATTTTTACCATTTTTTTTTATAAGCTACCCAATGTGTACTGGGACCTGTACTATCGTCAAGATTAATGATAGCTGACTCATTATAAAGTGGTCCATTTGATGGTAATGCATTCCTCATGAATACTCCTCTAAAATTAAATATTTTCAAGTGATGAGCATATTTTCTTAAATCTAAATTTGTTAAAGCACGTTTCGGAAGTATTACTTTAATAATGTTTTTTTTTTCTCTCGTGACGAACTTTTTTTTTTTATTACTTTTTTTTTCTTCAAGCAAATCCCATATCCTTTTTGATAAGGTTTCAAGTATAATCCTTTACCAAGAGCCAAAGCTTCTATTTTTTCATTATGTCGTTTCATTTTCTCCAATTTTTGTTTAGCATTGTTTGTTTTATTAATAGCTTGAGCTATACCAGCAGCGCCACCTGCTAACGAACCTACTGCAAACCTGCAAATATTGGAATAAGTGCAGGAAAAAAGCCACCTACTTTTGGAACAGACAATATTCGCGGAATATTAATATACTTTTTACCACCAATCTTCTTTATACTATTACGTGCAGTTCTGAGTGCTGATTGAATAGCAATTCGTGAATCATTACTTGGTTTGATAGTCTTTGACATTGATTTTATTAGTTTTTTCAATGTAAGCATTGTCTTCTTCTTATTTTTTTTCCTCTTACCAATCCCCATTCCAAGCTTAGACTTAGCTTTCATGATGTTCGCAACAGTGTAAGCGGCTGCTTTTTCACTTAGATTTGCGTCTTTCGCTAAGACACGTTGCCAAGCTCTTTCAGCTAAAATTTTATCTGCAACGTTTCTCGCTTCAACGTTTTCACGGTTTTTCGAATAAGCAATATCGTGTTCTTTGCAAGCAGCGTCTAACGGATTTATACCGGGATCACCACGTCTTAGTCTTTGTTGTAATTTCGTTCCTGGTCCGCAATACTGGTAACCAGGTAAATGAAGTTCGAATGGTAAATTATTTATGAATTTGTTCACTAATCCTCGACCTTTATGAATGATCATAACTCTTTAAAAGTTTTATGCTGACTGACTTAATGGTTATAAATACACGTTTTTATAGCTTACTGTCACAGTTACGTTTATAACTTCAAGCACAATGGATTTTAAAAAACAAACTATTA
Source organism: Torymus aiolomorphi (assembly GCA_036365515.1). Classification (NCBI taxonomy): domain Eukaryota; kingdom Metazoa; phylum Arthropoda; class Insecta; order Hymenoptera; family Torymidae; genus Torymus; species Torymus aiolomorphi. The sequence continues at coordinate 221,903,665 of CM070874.1, forward strand.
AAAAATTACCGGTGATAAATTTTGATACATTTACTGAGCCACATAGAGAAAAATATAAACGACACGGAGAACTACTTCCAAATAACATTAGAGCATGCATCACAGGCCCTTCAAATTGTGGTAAAACAAATACTTTACTAGCACTTTTAACTCATCCACATGATTTAAAGTTCGAAAATATTTATTTGTATTCAAAATCTCTTAATCAACCAAAATATAAATTTCTGGTACAACTCATCGAGCCAATCAAAGGAATTGAATATTTATCTTTTCATGAGCATGATACAGTTATTTCACCTGATGAAGCTCTTCCGAATTCTATTATGATATTCGATGATATAGCATGTGAAAAACAAGATAATGTTAAAGCGTTTTATTGTATGGGTAGACATAAAAATGTTGACTGTTTCTATCTCTGTCAATCTTATGCCCAAGTTCCTAAGCATTTAGTACGTGACAATATTAATTTTTTAATTGTGTTTCGTCAAGATGATATAAACTTAAAGCACATTTACAATGATCATGTTACCACTGATATGACATATCAATCTTTTAAAAATTTATGTTCATCTTGTTGGAATGATAAACATACTTTTCTCGTAATCGATAAAGAGCATGAAATTAATAATGGTAGATATAGAAAAGGATTTGATTGTTTTTTTATAAATATAAGTCGTTTGGAAACTAATTAAATAGTATGTCATTAGACATTGAACTAATAAGATGGCTAACTTTACCGACGAGATCAATATTTTACAACAAATGGAAAAAGCACGTGATGCTATCAAACAAAAATATAAACTGTTGAAATCAAGTAAATTAGACATTGAAAAAGTTATGAATGAAACATTTAAGCCAATCGTTCAACCATTAGAGAAATTAGTGAACGTTTCTGAAACAGCTAATCAAGAAATAAAAAATCAAAATGAATTAGCAATAAAAAATAAGCGAAATAGTATAAAAAAGGAAGAGAAAGTTAAAAAAAGAGGAAGATGAAAAACAAGAGATAGAAAATGAGTATGATACTTCATTTCAATCAGCAAGAAGTGAAAGTGAAAATATTGAAGATGATAATGATAATAACACTACATTAAAAAGTGATAATATTAATGAATATTTACAAATTTCAAATAAAGGTAAAACTGAATTATCAACAAGGAATGATATTACTGAATATTTGCAAATGTTGGATAACAATAAAACTGAATCACTAGATACTACAAATGGTGTACGTAAGTTGCGTGGAGGTTATATGATTGGTAATGCTTCTATACATTTTAATGATAATTATATAATTATAGATGATAGAAAGTATGTGAAAAGTCAGGGTCTTGTAGAACTAATATTTAAAAAAGAACCAAATGAAAGCCTTATTTCAAATAAAGATATGAGTAACTATGGAGAAATCTTAAATATAACTAATGCTTACAGAAAATATTATAAATCAGAAGAATCTGTTCGTGAGCAAAATACGTTGAAATATAAGAACTTTATTTCTAAATTAATAAAACCGTCTAAACGTTCCTCTACAAGTGGTAAAGGATTAACTTTACCCCCACCATTTAAGATAGCACGAAGAATGACCAATATTGACTATATATACTGGGATGATCCTAATGAATTAGTAGAACGACTAAAATTATTATTAGCTGAAAAATCAGCAGGTAATCAGAATCATATAAACGAAATTCACTCGATCATAGAGGAGCTACGTGAAGCTAATATTATACATTAAATTTAAAATGAGTGTAGATGTGTTTGGACGTCATTTAAATGAAATTCAAGGTATTCCAGGTCCTGCCGGTATTGGATATAAATTCACAGATAATGGTGAGTATGACATTGACAATAAAAGACTGTGTAATGTTGCAGCTCCTAATGAATTGACTGATGCTGTAAATTTAATAACTTTACATCGAATAGTCAGAGCTGAAATTGATAGCGTATTGGATATTATAAAAAAAATAAAATCTTATATTCAAGATTTAGATGTAATCGTTGAAAATCACCGAGATGAAATTGATGAAAAACTAAACAAACATGACAAATATTCAAGAGATTAAAAAGTTGATAAATGAAAATTAGTCATTCTCTCCATAAGCAACGCTGCAAAACTATAAATACTTTCACACGCTCTTTAAATGTGCATTAAGTATAATGGAGCAGAAATACAAATATATAAAATATACTCCTTTCAAGGAGGCTGAATGAAAAAAGGAGACACATAATTTTGAATGTACAAAATATACTGAAAAATCTAGCTTTGATTGGAAAAAATATTCTACTAATACTTATTCTCAACCTGAAAAGAAAGGATATAAAAAATTTTAAAGAAGAAGAAGAATGGAACATAAACAGCTAGTAGAAGAACTTCATAAACCAGCTCGACGTAATTATCAGCGTCGAAAGATTGATTTGCGTGACATAGATGAAACATGGCAAGCTGATTTAGTAGAAATGATTCCATATGCGTATAAAAATAAAGGTTATAAATATTTGCTTACTGTATTAGATACCCTTTCAAAGTTTGCTTGGGCTATTCCAGTAAAACAAAAAAGTGGTAAAGATGTTAGTAAAAGTATGGAATCAATATTTCAAGAAGGTCGCATACCAAAAAATCTACAAACTGATCGTGGTAAAGAATTTTATAACAAAAACTTTCAAGATCTCATGCAACGTTACAATGTGAATTTGTATTCAACATATAGTAATCTAAAAGCATCAATATGTGAACGATTTAATCGTACTTTAAAAAATAAAATGTGGAAAAAATTTAGTTTGCGTGGTAATTATACATGGATAGATATTTTACCTGATTTAGTATCACAATATAATAGCACATATCATCGAACCATTGGAATGAAACCAAAAGATGTAACTCCATCAAAGGTGCAACAAATTCTTAGTCGAGTTAGTAAATCTCAAAAAAGAATAATTAATAAAGTAAAATTTAAAATCGATGACAAAGTCAGAGTAAGTAAAAGTAAACAAATTTTTGAGAAAGGTTACACACCAAATTGGTCAACTGAAATTTTTACTGTTTGTAAAGTTATTAATACAGTTCCTGTGACTTACCACTTAAAGGATTACCAGAACAAAACAATTGCTGGAGGATTTTATGCTGAAGAACTTCTGAAGACTAAATATCCTGATATTTATCTAGTAGAAAAAATATTGAAAAAACGTGGTAATAACATCTATGTAAAATGGCTAGGTTTTGGTAATTCTCATAATAGTTGGATAGATAAAAATTATATAAAAGATTAATAGGAAAATCTGAAATTTGTAATATATTTTTATTAAAATTATAAAAAATTACATGTAATATATATTTTAAGATAACAATAAATGATATCAATATAAAAATGTATTTATTTATTTTTTTAAATTCCTCACATTTTGTTAAAATTATTGGATCAAGTACTTTACTAAGTTTTTTAATTCTTAATCGAAACCGTTCACGATCACGTGCAAACATTTCCCATTCACCTCGTCGAGCGTTTTGATATGCATATAGCCAAGTATGCATTACATGAATAGATATATTTTCTTGAAAACGAACGCGCTTTACCTGCTTACACCTGAAATAAATGTTTACTATTTTAATTTATAATTTATTTATGTTTGATTTAAATTTAAAAAAATAATTTACATATTATAATGTCCCCAAGCAAGTGTCTCTGTGCCACCTTCTTGTAAGCATCTTTTATCATCATAAGGACTTAGTGCAATCTTTTCTTGTCTTATTGTTTCAACTTTATGTAACTTTGATCGTATCATACACTGTTTTCGCTTTTGAATCAATAAATATTTCAAACAATTAACGTAATCATTAAAAGTTATAGTTTTCATAACAGCAGTTTTAATCCCTTTGATTTTTTTTGTAGCATCTTCTCCATTTACACGTGTACTGTACATTTTACTTCTTAATCCTACGAATTCAGTGAGTATTTTTCCATTACACTCGTCTTTCATAAGTCCAACAATTTTTTTATTTACTTGTGGAATACCAAATTCATTGTTTACTAAATATTCTGAAGTATCAAAATAATGAATATTCAATTTAATATCATTATAAATATCATGACATTTTATAGAATAAATTAAACTATCAGTATCAGTATAAAGAAGCTTACAATTATTATTATACATTTTATGCATGTAATCATAATGAAAACTGTACATGAGTATCTTGGATACATCCAGAACGGTGAGTCCCACATATATTGGTTCATCCATTAAAATTTCTAACTTTCTTAGTTCAACAGCTACTAAATTTTCATTAAATATAGCACTGTTATGAAAATTTGGTTTTGAAATATAAGCTTCTAAGCCATATCTTCCTTCCCATTGTGTTAAAAGTTTCACATCAACGCGTTTACGTACATTTTCCATAGTTTTTCCATAAACAGCATTATTCATTAATTTGAAGAGATTTTTTTCAAATTCATTTTTCGCATTTGCTCTCATAGAACTATTCAAATCAATATAAGATTTAAGCCATGGAGATTGTTTGAATTTTAAAACTTTATGTATCTTAACAAGTCGAAGTCCATGTGCAATTGGTTGTTTTAGATAACGATAATGAATAACGTAGTTACGTTTGTTTATCAATGTAGCGCAAAGCTTTGTTCGTTTTGATCCAGGCGGTTTTATATGCTCTGGACAAAATGGCAAATCATTGTGTTCATCATGAATTTCTGAAGGATAGTCTAAATCAACTTCTAAAATATAACCTATCGAAGCATTATCATCAACATTGTAATTAAAATTTTCGTAATCCTCAACCCACTCAAATGAGTCATAAGGAAGAGCTTGTGTCATTGCCCAGCCATATAAATTATTAGCATCAAAATACATTAAATACACATCCTCTTCATTTTCTTTATAATCTTTCATGTATTTATTATTAGCAGCAGCGTAACGATTTGAACATTGGCTTAAACCGCCTCTAATACCACATTCGATAAATAAAAGCATGTCTATGTCTGTTAGAAGACTTAATTTGACTCCTGTGCATTTAAGCATTGCATCCCAAGAAAAACCAGGTGTAGTATAATGATGAGCTGGATCAAGTCCATATGATTTCATACATTGATGTCTAAAATTTTCAAACACACCAGCCAACAGTAAAATATCTGTTTTCATGTACAGATCAGAATATTCACCAAGACTCTTTATATTAAAAACATTCCAGATTTTTTGTGCATGATTATAATCTTCATCTGATATGTTTGAATCATTAAGTGTACTATAAAATTTATCCCTTGCTGGTAATTTTGTTTCATCTAATTTTTCCCAAGAATCAATATATTCATATGGTAAAATACCTTTTCTTGTAAGCAATTTAACTTTTTTTCCATCCAAGCCTGGAAATTGAGAGTATATAATATTGTATTCATCGAGATAAGATGCTAATTTATCTAACGAAGAAGCCATAAATTTAAAAGAATCAATAAATTGAAATTTTATATTACTATTTTCTATATGTTTTGTAAAAGCAATATATCTTTCCTTGTTTAAAGGCAGCAAATCAACTTTTCCGGGAAAATGATTAGAAACATCTTGTATAATAAAATGAGCATCATACCCACTAAGATTATGAAATACTACAGGTATAATTCGTGAATCTTTATAATTAAGATTACAAGATGCATGAGTTGGTCCTCTATATGTTTTATCAAGGTGTGAATGATCATGAACTTTAATGCTAGTATTATTGAATGGCTTACAACATATATGACATGTTTCAGCTTGAAAAAATGCAACATTGTGCTCTAATGTTAGCGTTTCCATAGGTTCTGCATTACAATATATATTTTCAATCAATTTTGCTATACATTTTAATTCTGTAGCGAACCAAAGAGCTGCATTTTTACCTCTATAGCTTCTATAATATGAAAGACAATCATTATAACTGCATTTTAAGTAATAACCAATACTAAATATTTCATGTCTTTGAAAAACAGCTGTATTACTTTCTTCATTTTTACACTCAATAACAGACTTCAATAAACATTCACAATCAGCACAAATTATAAAAGGTATTTTTTCTTTATGTTTGTAATTTTTAAATTCTATGATATTTTTACCGTCTTCAGGTAGATTAATTCTACAGTTATTAAGTTGACTACAGTATATTTCATGTTTATCTAGACTATTTGAATCATTAAAAAAATGCAAACATCTATCACAAATATAACATTTTTCTTTATGATGTGAAAGGCTTCTCCCTACAAGTCTGGACAAGTTTTTTATGTAGACGTAATGAAATATTGTATCTTGAAACATTTCATTTTCATCACCCATTTCTTCAATCAAAAGAAGATTTACATGGTTTAGTTTTTTACTAGATGTTAAGTATAATGGTACAATATTTTTACCATTAAGTCCAAAAACATTAACTGATATTTCAGAATTCTGTTTCTCAAATTTCTGTATTTGTCTTAAGGGAACAGGAAAGTCTATATTTTTCATATTTAGTTCTTCGGCGTGTGATAAATAATTTATTAATCTGTGAGGATTATTTTTTGTAGGTATTGGATGTAAAGCTGCTAAAATAGACCACTTAAAACACTGATTATCACTATTTTGTACGTTAACACAAGCCTTCTTGTTTTGAATAAATTTTGGCAAAGGAATGTATGAACTACCACTACGCATAGGATTATATTTATTTATATTAATCTGAATATTTAGTATGGAGTGCAGAGACCAACCTGAATCTCTATCTTGAAATTCTTCAATGTCAGATGTCAGAGGAGTTTTAATATTCTCATTGAACCATTGCTCAAGATCTGTTGAAAGAAAAATTTCAGCATTTTTTGTATTAAAATGCTTTTCTTCAATTTTTTCTTCTTTTCACCGTTGCTGTTTAACTCTTGTTTGTACTTACATAGAAGAACTGCGTTAATTTTTAAAGCATCAATATAATTTTCTTTAAATAATTTTTTTACATAACGAGTAAATAAAATTTTGACATCATCTAAAAAAGAATGGACATCAATGTGCGCAATATTTGCAACGATACTTGTCCGCATGCGTTTTCCAAAAGCACTATCAATGTCTATCCAACGTACTCTATTTTTAATTGTTTGCTGTGCAACTCCTGCACCTCGTTTTAATAGAGTATCTAGTCTAATAATAAGGCATATAAGTCGTCCCCTTGCATGTAAAATACTTTGCTTCTGTGAAACTACTAAATTATTATATTTAAGAATACCTCTCAAATTTTTTTTAGATGAAAGATAATGTTTTTTCCATCGGTTGATTGTATTTATATCCACGTTCTGTGCACAAAGTAAGTCTACACCTTTATTTAACAGGTGCACTTGTTCAAGACACTCATAATTTCTTCAGTCATAGTTTCTATCTTGAATTGGTAAAGTTAAAATGAATACTGATGATTCACTGTAGACTACTCACGTTTTTATAAAGAATTGTAATAAACTTGAGGGGATAACTTTATCAGTCTTCTTACTCATTATATGAAATTTAAATTTATGCGGTCAGGGTGAATACTACTTTACCATCATTCACTAAGTGATTGTATCGATAGCTAAGGCGTATATATATATATATATATATATATATATATATATTATGTACAAGTACATATAGTCGAATAGACCGCAGGAGTAACCTTTAAGGTGCGATTTCATGGTAGAAAAGTTGTCGCTCTGTCGCTGTGTGTATATATATATAAAAATTAATGCAGTTCTTCTATGTTAGTACAAACAAGAGTTAAATATATATATGAAAATAAATTGAAAAAATTTTTTTAATATAAATAGTAATATTTTTATTTAAAAATAATATTCTAGTTACAAATATTAATAATACCAACATTTTTTAAGAATAATTAATTATTTATTTATACTTTTGACTTTCCTCTTCAAATTCATCTGTCAATGTATAAAAAAATGATCTACATTAAAGTCAAAATTTAATGAGTGGGGAGGAGAATGTAAACAAAAAGATGTTGGGTTTGGTTCATCTTGCTGTTGTAGTTGTTCTGACAGTTGATTCTGTTGATATTCTATCTAAAATAAAACAAATGTTAATGAATGTTATTTTATTTTAAAATTAAAATATTTTGAAAATTCTGTAAACAGTAAATACCTCTGCTATTTCTTGAATGATTGATTTTACTGCTTTCTCTTTCTGAAATGATTGAAATGTTATTTTATTTTACTTTATGATTAGATAATTTTTTTAAAATTCAGTAAAAATAAATACCTCTATGATTTCCTGCATAATCGATTGAGTAGTTTTCTGATCTGAGTGTGACAGATCATTCTGTTGATCATCTATCTATAAATGAAAATTTATTAGATTTATTATTATCTAATTTCATAATTAATTAATATTTTAATAATTTAATATAAAATAAATACCTCTTGAATTTCTGGTGCGTTATATTGCACTGCTTGGTCTTTTTGTAATATAATATCTTTAGTATAAAATTCTTGTTGTTTCAGTTCCTACAAATAATTTAAACATATTACTATCTATACGTTATGTCAACTTCTTTTTTAAATTTATAAGACTAAATGTTAAAACAAAAATTAAAAATCAAAATGAAATAAATTAATAGTTATATAGTAAAACTTACTTCTGCAAATGGTGGTAACGGAAGACCACATATTTTACGAGGATCTCTCCGGAAGTGTGTGACTGTGACTTCACGCGTTCCGTGTTGCGGTGCCACCGATGATTTTTTTATCCTATAAATTGAAATCATTTTTATTAATCTATTCACTCACTCACTAGTGTTCGCGATCAGAAACTGAACTAGACTGAACTACATTCGTCACCGAATTTAAGAGTCCCTTATTATCAAAGTATTAGTTAGTAAATATAATGAAATACTTTAGGTGTTCTATTACCTTCCAAAGATTTCCTATAGCATTAGTACTATAGGTTTGAAAGAGGTCACTAAATTCATTACCAACTTTTATTTAAGACAAACTAGTTTTATATCTATAGAAACAAATTTTATAAATAATTGTTAACAAAAATATAAAAATTATAATGATTAAAAACTAATTTTCTATTGAAAAATAATATGTTGAAAGGAGCTGTTGCTAAAAATAGATGATTTAGCTGTAAAAATGCTGTAAACCTTTGAAATTTGAATGTATCTGCTAAAATATTTCCTGTTGAAAAATAATACGTGTTTACAGGAGCTGTTGCTAAAAAATAGATGATCTAGCTGTAAAAATGTTGGAAACCTTTGAAATTGAATGTATCTGCTAAAAAATTTCCTGTTGAAAAATAATACGTGTTTAAAGGAGCTGTTGCTAAAAAATAGATGATCTAGCTGTAAAAATGATGGAAACCTTTGAAACTGAATGTATCTAGCTAAAAAATTCCTGTTGAAAAAATAATACGTTAAAAAGATCTGTTGCTAAAAAATAGATGATCTAGCTATAAAATGCTAGAAACCTTTGAAATTGAATGTATCTAGCTAAAAAATTTTCTGTTGAAAAATAATACGTTAAAAAGAGCTGTTGCTAAAAATAAGATGATCTAGCTATAAAAATGCTGGAAACCTTTGAAATTTAAATGTATGTAACTAAAAAAATTCTAAATATTGTTGACTTGGCTAAAAAAATCTCTGTTTGAAGTTGAGTTTTCGATGTGAGCTAAAAATTGATGAAAGTCTTCTTCCTGTAACTAAAGAAAAAAATCTTATAAAATTTAACAAAATTTATAGTTACCTTTAACAACATATGCCCCAATATTCCATGTAGTTGCAGAATTTTATGCAACATTTGGAGCGGTAGATAAGCGCGGAGCTCAGTCTCCTTACGCTTGCTCTTCACTGAGCCACCATCCATATTAAAATGAGCGCGTGAAACTGGGATTGCAGTGACTTGTGTCACCTCACCGCTGAAATCGTGGAGGGGTGTGGGGTGAATTATCTTATTGTAGTGGGGACCTCGTTTGCTATAGCTAAGTGTAATAAGTGGGACTGCGGTGACTTACCGCCTCGCCGCCGAAATCGTGGAGGGGTGTAGGATGAAGTGTTCTTATAAGCTTGCGTAACAATACGAATCAATTAGTCAAAAAAATCTTTCTTAATAAGAACTTCTAATAAAGACATAGTGCTGTGAAGCTTATGCTATATTCCTAATACAGCTATAATACCATAAAAAGTTATTTTGTGTGTGCTTTTGTAATAAACTATTTCAATAAAATATTTTAGTGCAGTGAAGTGCTACTTAAAACCTATAATTTCAAAAGATCATTAAAAATAGTCTGCAAAAACGTTTAATAAAGTTATTGTTTAAGGTGTGAAAAAATTATATATTATTTTTTATTTTATAAATTTTAGTTTTTATTTAATTAATTCTCATCCACACAGCAAAATGGAAGTAGTTATGGATTTTAAGGGATTTCGTGGAAACAACAATGAATTCATATGTAAAGAATTAGCTGCAGTCAATGTACAAACGGATAGTAACAAAATAGTTAAAATGGTTATAAAATCACCATGTAAATGGTATGAATTGAACAAAAAATCTCAAAAAACTAATTTATGGTTACAAGATTATTTACATGGCTTAGATTGGAATTATGGAGAAGATACACATGAAGATTTAGTAAATACTTTAGAAGAACTGCCTGAAATGGCAAAGAAAATCACAATTTATGTCAAAGGTATACAAAAAAAAGACTGGCTTCAATCGTTTTACAGTAATCATAATGTACAAATAGTGAACCTAGAAGATCTTGGCTGTCCAAAAATTGGAAAATTAAAGTCCTATGTGGATGATAGTGAATCGTGTGATGTGCATTTAAATAAAAAATCAATAAGTTGCTGTGCTGTGCAGTGTGTTTTACTTTTAAAAAATTGGATCCTGCAGAACTCCATTTCTACAGAAATGTCTGTAAAGAGTGGATTAATATCTGATATTATAGATCAATTTAATTTAATAATATTAGACGAAAAATTGTCAGAAGAATTACAAAAACAAAGAATTTTTACTAACAATAATGGGGAGGAGGAGCCAAAGGAAGGTGGTGGGGAGCAGGTACAACCAGATAAAAATTATGAATACAGTGAGGAGCAAGTACAGTCAGATGAAAATTATGAATCCTTGGAAATTGACTAGGTGGGGATAGAAAGAAGCGCTGGGGTGCTTATAAAGTGAACGCTCCTAGTGCCAAGACATCAGTTACGCTCACTCTACTCTACTTTACATAAAATAGTCTTGCAATTACACTTAAATAATGGAAGAACTCAATATTGCAGCACGTTCTTCTAACTTTTTACCTTGTAAGAAATTAAAAGATTTAATTGTTAATGAACAGTATAAAGTGACTAAAATAAAAATAGTAACTACAAAATATGGGAAAAAAGCTGTGGTAGAATTGAACAATAGTTTCGACATCTTCTTACCAAAAAAAGCTAGTGATTTATTGGTAAGCAATGAAACTTTATATAATCATCTTCAAGAAGAAATTCATGAAAAAGAAGTTAAATTAAAATATCTTGGTGGCTTTGCAGTAGAATTCATATAACTTTTTAATCTAAATAATAAAATTGTAACAATCAGTTTATACATTTAAAACTTAATATAATATCACAATGTGCTTTTATATTACTTTTATAATACATTTTATACATTTACACATAGCTATTTTTTATATGTTTAATATACACTTAGTTTCAATTTTGTAATATTCTTTTATATCAGTTCTAAACGATTTAAATCTTATAATTTTTATAATCTACAATTATTTTGTACCAGTATATTCACACATTTAACACATAATATAAAATCATAATGTACTTTTATATTACTTTTATAATCCGTTTTATATATTTACGTATAGCTATTTTTATATGTTAATACATTAAGTCTCAGTTTTATAATTGTTATATTCTTTCTAAACGATTCTCTACATACCTATACATTTAACTATTATATTATATCAGATCTAATTTTGTATTACTTTTATATTACGTTTTAACTATTGTATTACTATGTATTAATCTTTATAAGTTATATATTTCATATTATAAATAAAAACTAATCGATTTTTATTTCTATTGTATTTTTTATTGTAAGTCTTGAACTCACATTTTCATCTAAAATTATAATTAAAGTTTAATTTTAGTAAAAAAGTTATAATTCAATAAAAAAATTTTATAATTTTTTATATAGAGTGAAAATATTAGATATATTTTAATAAAGTTTTGTTGAAATTGAAATGGAAATTATCATTCAATAATAATTTATTGTACAATTTATTCTATTGTATACAAAGTAATGATAGTTTTATGAATTTAAACAACGTTATAAAACTTTTAAACATCTTAACTTTTTCAGAACAAAACTTTTATTAACTTTAACGATGGGTAAAAACACACATCTATTTCAATAATGATTTTACATTTTATGTAAAGTATATTACATACTTTGATAAAGTATTATAAAATAATGATAAGAATGAGAGGTATTCAATATGTTTCACACAACTTATTTATTTCATTGACTCTGTCGTCTTACCATACATAACAAAAGTTTGAATATCTTTTCAATTTGTAGTTAATATTAAAATAATATAATTTAATACTCATTTATATTCATTTTATTACATATGTAAAGGAATATTACTCAAGACACATGAGACATCCCGATGCTCGCTGGTAAATCGATCTGATCGATTACTATCAGGGGGAAATCGGCCGCGATCGGTATGGTAGATGAAAACCGGTTGGTACTGCAGGCGCATGCACTACCGGCCGGGGAAATCTCGGTCGCGATCGGCATCGTAAATGAAAACCGGTTGGTATTGCAGGCGCATGCACTACCGGCCGGGGAAATCGGTCGGTATCGACTGTTGGTAAGTTAGCGAGGAGTAGAACCCGTGGTCGGCAAGGTAGGGAGGATAAAGTTCCAGAAGGCCCATAGCCCATACTACTCACTGGAAACAAAAATCTATAATTTCCTAAGTGTGTTTAGTCTTTTCAAATCTCTTGAGTATTTTGCCATGTTTACTGCAGAAGTTTACTGATGTTGTTAGACAATATTCTAGATTTTAACTAATAAAGAAGAAATTATTTGTTATTACAAATTAAAAACTGATAACATTTAATTAAATATAACATCTTTGTTCAAATTCACAAATTAATAAAAACAGAATCTTACAATCATTATAAAAGTATTAAAACGGTATTTCAGAAATAAAATTGCTTGTTACAAATATGTGGATAAAAATTAAGAATTTAAATCTAAAATTTTTGGAGTAAAGCCAGATCCTATTTTTATCGATGTAAAAATTGAGCATGGCACCCCCTTAAAAGTCAATCAATCAAACTGACTTTTACAGATTAATATAAATTTTTCATAATTTTTACATGCCCTCAGATTTATGACTCAACCATGTCCCCTTAAATTAAATGTTCTATGCCTTGCATCTTGTCAACATAGCTGTTACAGCAGATCTATATATCTATAGACCTTTCGGACAGACTCACACTACACTACATGAAAAGGGTCAAAATTCAAAACTTGACAAGAAAATTCATCCGGCTCCTACAATATGAAAGCCACCTGTCAGATTTAGTAGTTGGATTGGCCATTCAATGTTATCGATATTTACTTTCAGGTGATGTGTTCGTACTTAATCCAAAGAATATAAGAATGACAGATATTCGTTTCAGTAATGCATCTCAGACATCTCATGTACTTTGGAATTGACTTTATCTTTCTGAAAGTACATGTAATTTAATAAAAAAATGAAAATATCTAATTTTTCATTTTTGACAGTTCTAAAAAATACACAAGCAGTGTCTTAGCTAAATCTGGAAAATTGCATAATTTCATTTTTTTTATTAAATTATACCTACTTACAGAAAGATAAAATCAGCTAAGAAATACATGCGATGCCTGAAATACATTATAGAAGCAAATTTCTATCATTCTTATATTCTTTTGGATTAAGTACAAAACACATCACCTCAAAGTAAACATCGACAACACTTAATGATGAGTACATCTGCTACATCTGACAGCTGGCTTTTATGTTACAGGAGCGGGATTAATTCGTCTTTTTAAGTTGTAAATTTCAGTCTATTTATTTAAATATGTTTTCTCTTATGAAATCTGAGATTCCGTGTAGTGTGAATTTGTCCGAAAGTTCTATAGATTTATAGACCTGCTTGTAATGTGATAATTACTTTTTTCTTTAAGAGAGTATGATTGAATAATAAATCTAGGTACCTGTCAGAATTATGAAAAGTTGACTATAACTTGTAAAAGTTAATTAATGTTCATTAATTATTCATTAACTACTACAATTAAACTGAATTTTACAGGTTAAAATAGCTTTTTCACAATCTTTACATGCACTCAGATTTAATGCCCAACCATGCCCTCAAATTACCTATTTGATGCCTTGGATTTTGTTAACATAGCTGTTGCAGCAGGCCTATAGATCTATAGATCTTTCGGACAGACTCATACTACACTACATATGAAGAGCGCCAAAATTCAAAACTTGACAAGAAAATTCATCCGGCTACTACAATATAAAAGCCACCTGTCAGATTTAGCAGTTGGATTGGCCATTCAATGTTATCGATATTTACTTTCAGGTGATGTGTTCGTACTTAATCCAAAGAATATAAGAATGGCAGATATCGGCTTCAGTAATGCATTTCAGACATCTCATGTTCTTTGGAGTTAACTTTATCTTTCTGAAATGAAAATATGTAATTTTTCAGTTTTAACAGTTCTAAACATACACAAGCAGTGTCTTAGCTAAATCTAGAAAATTGCATAATTTCATTTTTTTTTATTAAATTATACCTACTTACAGAAAGATAAAATTAGCTAAGAAATACATGCAATGCCTGAAATACATTATAGAAGCAAATTTCTATCATTCTTATATTCTTTTGGATTAAGTACTAAAACACATCACCTCAAAGTAAACATCAACAACACTTAATGATGAGTACATCTGCTACATCTGACAGCTGGCTTTTATATTACAGGAGCGGGATTAATTCGTCTTTTCAAGTTGTAAATTTCAGTCTATTTATTTAAATATGTTTTCTCTTATGAAATCTGAGGTTCCGTATAGTGTGAATCTGTCCGAAAAATCTATAGATTTATAAGCCTGCTTGTAATATGATAATTAATTTTTTCTTTAAGAGAGTATGATTGAATAATAAATCTAGGTACCTGTCAGAATTATGAAAAGTTGACTATAACCTGTAAAAATCAATTAATATTCTTAATTATTCATTAATTACTACAATGAAACTGAATTTTACAGATTAAAATAACTTTTTCATAATCTTTACATGCACTTAGATTTATTGCTCAAGCATGCAATCTTAAATTGAATATTGGATTCCTTTCATTTTGTGAACATAGCTGTTACAGCAGGGCAAACTATAGATGTACAGAACTTTCAGATACACTCATACTACACTACACTAATTGGTCCAAAACTTAAAACTTTAAAAGATAATGATTCCTGCTCCTACAATATAAAAGCCACCTGTCAGATTTAGCAGGTGTATGGGCCATTCAATGTTATCGATATTTACTGTCAGGTGATGTGTCCGTACTTATATCCAAAGAATATAAGAATGACTGATATCCGCTTCAGCAATGCATCTCAGACATGTCATGTATGTTTGAGTTGACTTTATTTTTCTTAAGTAGATATAATTTAATAAAAAAATAAAAATATGTATTTTTTCATTTTCACAGTTCTATAAAAAATACACAAGCAGTGTCTTAGCTAAATCTGGAAAATTATATAATTTAATTTTTTTTTATTAAATTATACCTACATACAAAAAGATATTTGCTTAAAAATATATCGGCTTAAAAATACATGAAATGCATGAAATGCATTATAGAAGCAAATTTCTATCATTCTTATACGCTTTTAGATTAAGTTCGAAAACACACTTATATACCTATCAACAATACTTAATCATCATTAAGATTATGTACACCTGTTAAATCTGACAGGTGGCCTCTTATAGTTGCTGCTTTACCTGGAAGCAAAATAAAAACCCTGAAACAAAAAAATGAAGCTATAGCAATGGTCGAAAGCAGTAAATTACTGAAATAATAACTATTCAAAGAAAAGACCACAAAGTGGTCACAGTGTATTAAACTAAACACAGACTAGATCAGGTTCCATGGACAATCTGGAAGAAGATGAAGCTGTCAAGATGTGCGTATCAGGAAGCCCTTCACTCAAGGTTATCCATGGCCGTTGTTGAGTTTTTCAAAACTGCAGTTCCCAATTTGGTGCTATTTTCTCATAAGTCTCCTGCCTTATGATGGTGATGTTAATGCTCATATTGATAGTCTCATAACTTCCAATCGATACTGAAGAACCGTACTGGGAAAAAAAAATTTGGTTTAGTAAATAATGTTTATTATTTTAGATTTGAATACCCTGACTCGTGTAGAAAAGAAAAAGGAAACTCAAAAATTTTCTTTGAACACAGTCTCTTTTGCCGGGAAAGGAAAACAATAATAGAAATTTTTTAGATTTAATATGAAAAGTAATTATATTAAATAAGAAATAACTAAAGAATTAGATTAATAATAATATGTTTTAAAACATTCTGCTTAGAATAAATTATTACATGGTACCATCACCATAAACTATAATACCTCTACACATATAACTAACTGCTAGCATCAATGGAAACACAGCTGTCATCACAATAGTAAATACTATGATTTCTAATTTCTTTATACGGCGTTTCTCAATTGGTTTTTTACTTTTTGCACTCTAAAGTAGATTTAAAAGTAAAGATTTAGTATATCATATTTGATAAAGTACATTCATTTAATAAGTTTGTGAAAGTGTTTAATACAAGTAGTGTACAATGAGAGTTTTGTTGAAGTTTCAAATTAGTTTGACAATGAGACAGTATTGTCAAGCACACTCTCTATGAATAGAAATATATTTATTTCAAGATTCAGTTTAATTTATAATCATCAAATCTACAGTTACATCTACCTTTATAGGGTATAAGTTGGTTTAGACATATGAGGTACGTCTTGAACTTAACTATGTACTGTACTCTGGTTGAAATAAATAATTTAATTAATTTTTGAATGACTTACTTTTCTGTAATCTCCTCAAAGGTCTTCTTTATAGTAATATAATTCATCATGAAGATCCTTTGTCATTTTTACTTCTGTAGTCCAATTACCAATGCGATCATGTCCTTCTTGTTTTGTAATTTTCAAAGAATCCCAACCAAAGGGCAAATTCTTAAGATTACAGGGCATCTCATTGTAATCATTTTCCTTAGATTCACTTGCACTTGCCGCAGAATCAGAAACTCCACGTTCGCCTTCAGTTCTAGCTTGCTTCCTCTGTACATTTTCTTTTGTGGCTACTCTCTGATTAGATACTATTTGAGCAATCTTGCTTCTTCCATTTGCTGTTCTACATTTTTACCCCTGCCTGGTTTCCTTTTATTCTTCTTTGCCAATAAAATAGGACCAAGTGCCTCTGCCTTTGTGCTCAATAATCTTTGATCTTTTTCTTCCAAAGTATCACCGCATTTCAAACATGAGAGCAGACTCAATCTATCCTAAAATAAGAAAGCACACAAATCTAAGTGAGCTCCAACATTGATTAAAGCACTGCCTGTTTCCAACAGGGAAAGGTCCTGGTTTCTAGACTACTGCTATCCATAAACTGATTAAGCAGCATTTTCAGCCGATGCTCCGAGTTTATAGTTTCCCGATGGCTCGGTTTTTTGTGCAACTTCTCCTTGACCATCGCGTCGGTGAGACGTTCGCGCTCCTCGTGCAGCCGTCACTGCTGTTCCAGGAGGGTCTTTATCGTGAACGATCGTCGGCAGGACGACCGGGTGTTGACGCACTCGATTATTTACGTTTGGGGTTAGGATATACGGCAGTCCGCGACGCGATGTACGTGACTCGACGACGCGCGCGCAGCTGTGCTGCAGCCTGCAGCGCATGCGCTTGGGCGTACACGCACACGGGCAAGGCCGAAAGTGTCGCCGCCATTGACATCGCTCTGCGGCGATGTTACACATTACCCATATGATAATAGGTAATAATCTATTTTTTTTTTTTGCAAATTATGTAAAACCAAGAGAACATTCCTCTAAGTTTCATAATATTATACCCTTCTGAAAAGTTTCAAGTCAAAATATTAATTCATTTTTGCGCAAACTTTGAACAAAATTTTAACATCACGCTCCGTCTACCTCGAAATTTTGTTCAAAGTTTATGCAAAAACGAATTGATGTTTCGACTTGAAATTTGGCAGGAAGGTAGAATATTGTGAAACTTAGAGCAATGTTCTCTTGATTTTGCATAAATCGGTGTATTTTCTTTTTTATTAGCTTCAAACCGTTGAATCGACTCGGTCGGTAAAAATTGAGTAAAGATTTTAATACTTTTTTTTTTTAATTATTATTAAAATTATTATTAATTATTAAGTAATAAAGTAATTTAGAATTTTTTAAGAAAAGTCAAAAACTAGTTTTAAAAAAATCTGCGCATCTTAAATTGCGTAGATTAAAGGGTTCATTAAAAGTCAAAAGAACTGCGAGTTACTTACGAACTAATTACCAAGCAATTACATTTTCTGTAATGTAACATTAGAGTTTTTTTAATTAACTCCCTGTCAACTCTTGACAATCAAAAAGTGAAATTAAATTTGTCTCTGGTTTTTGATGATTATTAAGAATTTACAGGTAATTTCAAATCACAATAAGAAATTTCAAAGCTTTACCTTCCTGAATTTAGGAGAAAAAGCCTGAAACATTTAGTGTAATCTCATATTTCACCGCACGAGTTGACCAAAATATAAAAATGCAAAACTGTTTTAGCCTATTTCTCATAAATTATAAAAGGCAAAGCTCTGAAATTTCGCACAGTGGTTTCAAATTATCTTTAAATTAATAATAATCATGCAAAAAATCAGAGGCAAATCTAATTTACATTTTGAATTTGAAGAAAATGATTAAAAAATAAATCTAATGAGTATTAGGTGAAGATTATTCATGCCAATAATTCTTCAAATTACCATTTACATTTTCTGGCTGATGCAGCCAGATGAAGCTCTCGAGCAGTGCGAATCAGGAAGCATTTCAGTCAAGGTTACCTTTTGATGCCCTTGTAGACTTTGTAAAAGTTGCACTGTGCAATGACAGCAGTGAAGACCAGCAGCAGTACCATAACAGCTTTTGGAACAATACTTTTTCCTGGAGAAATCACAAGGGTCATCGTCACAGCCTTGAAGCCATGCTTGTCCTTCATCAGCTATCTTGTACGCAGCGGCCATTGAAGATTAGATGGAAACATTGTTTGCAAGTTCCTGTGAACTCTTAAAGAATTTGGAAAACACCTGAAATACAAATTTATGTACCATCTAGACGTATGAAGAAAATGATTGGAAGCCGACTCACCTAGTTTCAGCTTGTAGATGATTTACCGTGCGGAAGTATTCCTATTAGAGAGTGGGTCAACTAAAGAAAACAGCATGTACTTATTCTAAATCTCGCTGTCACCTTCACAGTTAACTGAAAAATTCACACAGTCTGGAAGCCATCCTCATACACTTGTGATGTGCAAGAAAACAAGTAATGTGATTAGTTGCTTAATAAAAGTGTTGAGGTGTGGTAACATTAATAAGGAGAGACACTTTTATATATAAAGAATGACTGGTTTATTCAGTTTCAGTATAAAAGTAATCCGAGCGCTTCATAGCGACTCGCGCAAGGTGCTTTCCGCTCAGCGTGCGGCAGTAGAGAGAGTGTGAGCAGCGTATCGTTCGCTGCTCCTCGACTTAGATGCTTGCTCACGCACACACTAGGAAGGGGAGAGGTACATGTTTACATTGCGCGCTCTCGATACAGTCGCGCGTTCACACATACCTATTGTATATATATTCATGCGTACAATATAGATGTATACTATTTTCAACACGCCTCCTTACATATATATTGTACACCTTTTAATTTATTACATTATGTTCAATAATTTTCTGAACTTTTCAAACTTATCTTTACATAACGCTTTTGTAAAGATATCCGCAACATTATCATTCGAGTCGATTTTCATTATTACAATTTCTTTTTCTTTCACGCTTTCATAAACATAGTGATAATGTATTTCTATGTGCTTCGAGTTCTTAGTAAAGTTTCCATAATTCGCTATATTTATCGCGCCTGTGTTATCCTCAAATATCTTTACAGGATCAATCAATTTCACATTAAAGTTTTTCATTAACTCTATTATAAACTTTACTTCACTAACTGCCTCAGATAAGGCTACATATTCTGCATAAGTTGAAGCCTTTGTTACCGTTCTTTGTTTTCGCGATTTCCAATCAGTTACATTTCCAAATGCTTTAATAACATATCCAGATGTGGATTTTCTGTCAACATTATCACCAGCCCAATCTGCGTCTACATAACAATCTATAGTTTCGCAATTTACATTTCTTTTATAGATCATCTTTAAATCTTTAGTTAAATACAAGTATTTCAATATTCGTAACGCATATTTCCAATGAGTCTCGTTATAACTATTTTGATATCTACTCAAATAATTAACACTATAACTTATATCGGGCCTTGTACTTGAGCTTATATATAATAATGCACCTATCAAATTTCTATATTTAATATCTGACTCGCTTATTTCAGCCTTTTCAATTTTTAAATTCGTCTCCATAGGAGTGCTATATAATTTACTATTCTGCAATTGATATTTATTCGCTAATGACTCTATATACTTAGTCTGACTTAATTTCATATCACAATTTCGATAATCATACTCTACATTAATACCAAGGTATTCTTTAATTTCTCCTAGGTCTTTCATCTTAAATTTTCCTGATAAGACTCTTTTTAAATTCTTAATTTTCTTTTTACTCTTACTACAAATTAACAAGTCATCGACATATATTAATAAGTAAATTTGATCTATACCTTCACCTTGAGTATATAAACAATAATCTACGTTACTCCTTTTAAATTTTATCTTTGTCAAATATTCATCCAAACATTCATACCATGCCCTTGGACTTTCTCGTAGTCCGTACAATGCTTTACGTAATTAACAAACCCTGTTTGTTCCATCGCTATAACCTTTCGGTTGACCGACATATATCTCCGAGCTTACTTCACCATTTAAAAATGCTGTGACTACATCCATCTGTTCTATAATTAGGCCATTCTGGCAACAAAAGGAAAACAAAAATTTTAAAGTTTGCATTTTAGCAACTGGAGCGTATATGTCGTCAATAACATTTGTCTGTTGAAATCCTCTTACGACTAATCTCGCTTTATACATATCATCAGATTTCTTACTATAAACCCATTTTACATCTATTACCTTTTCATTTGGTATCCTTTCAACTAGTTCCCATGTTTTATTTTCATTTAAACTTTTTATTTCTTTATCCATAGCTTTTATCCAGCTCTCACTATCATTACTACACATCGCCTCCTCAAATGTATATGGAGTATCTACCCTGCAGTAATTTACATAAATATTATTCGAAATATTTTCTGGATATCTTATTGGGCTTTTTCTATCACGTGTAGATTTACGTGGGACTTTTAATAGTTCTATATTTTCCTTATTTGTTACTTTTTGTTCCTGTTCATTATTCTCAACCGCGCTTTCAAAAACATTATCATCGCTTAAATCGTCATCCCCATCATTTTGATCTCCTCTAAGTGACTCGAGAGTCGAAGTAGAAGGAGATTGATATTTTGACTCTACCTCATCAAGCCCTATACATTTTACGTTTTGCTCAACAATATCTACGTGTCTTGCAACTATGATTTTATTATTTAATAGGACTCTATAGCCTACCTCACTATATCCTAATAAAATTCCCATATCTGCCTTTCTATCCCATTTAGAAATTCTCTTTTGTTCCGGTTTCCTTACAAAAACCCTACTCCCGTAAAGACGTAAATGTCTGACATCCGGCCGTCTATTAAAAAATATTTCGTACGGAGTTTTCCTCTCTATCGTGTTAGTCAACGTTCGATTTTTCAAATATGTTGCCGCACATATTATTTCAGGCCAATATCTTTTGTGTACTAGTGCTTCTGTTAGTAAACATCGCGCCATACCCATTATCGTTCTATTAAACCGTTCTGCGGTTCCGTTTAACTCGTGTACATATGCCGGGCAATTGTTCAAAATTATACCTTTTTCTTTGGCGAATTTATAAATGCAACTATTCAAATATTCTTTCCCGTTATCACATCTTAATATTTTTACTCGTTTTCCCGTTAAATTTTCACTTTCGTTAACAAATTGGACTAGACAGTTAATTACTTCATCTTTAGATTTTATGCAATAAACTTTGGCAATTTTGCTATAATCGTCTATAAACGAAACAAAGTATTTTTCTCCTTTGAATCCGGTCGTTTTGAAAGGGCCGCATACATCGGTATGGACAATTTCTAAAATTTTACTTGCCCTTATTCTATTATTTTTAAACGGTAGATTATTCATCTTATTCTCTATACACGTTTTACATTTCATAAATTCCGTTTCAAGTGTTTCTGGAATTCCCGATAGCAACTGCTGTTTACATATTGTACCTAAATACTTAAAATTTATGTGTCCTAGCATTCTATGCCATTTCTCCTTCAGAGTCATATTTCTATTGTTACATTCGACTGTGTTTACAAAATTTTCTCTATGTTTCAAGGTACTATTTATTCTATAAGTTTGATTTTCTTTGTACGCTACTGCTATCAATTTATTATTTGTATCTATTATCTTTGCTACATCTCCTTTCGATATAATCGTATTGTTATCTGTTAATTTTCCAAAACTTATTAAATTCATATTCATTTTTTCGGCATAAAAAACATTACTCATATTCACTTCATTCTTTTTACCAAACGCGTTAAAATAGCTAACTACGTTTCCAATTTTCGTTGCTTTTATATATCGATTATCCCCTAAGTAGATATTTACCGGTTCTTTAAGGTCAATAAATTTATCAAAATACTCAACGTTATTTATTATGTGATTTGTACAGCCGCTGTCCAGCAACCACTGTATATCATTATCTAGCCTACCTTGACTATGTTTACTCTGCGCCGCATGCGCCGTAGCTATCCACGCACTCGTACCTTCGCCGCTCTGCTCGCTCGTGCTGGCTCCTTGCTGGCGGAAGTTTCCGCGCCCCCTGCCGTAGTTGCCTCTTCCTGCCTTGCCTCGGCCGCGGCCACGTGTTGAGCCTCGCCATGTTGTGCCGCTTTGTCCTGCTTGTCCTCCATTTTGACATTCTCGTGCGAAATGCCCTGTTCTGCCACACTTGAAGCAGCTTCCTTTCTGGTCTTTTTTGCAGCGAATACATTTGACCTTTGTTCGCTATGCTCGCTATTATTTTTCATTTCAGCTATCTGTATTTTATTTTTCACATACGATGCTGTTTGATCCTCTTCTTTTAACGTGTCTATTAAATCGCCAATGTAACTGTATTGGCTCGGCAACGTGTTCAACATGTAATTCAATTTTTCTTTTTCACTTATTTTTGCACCTGCGCTTTTTAACTCATTCACTGATTTTTCAAATTCACTGAAAAATGTTGCTGTATCACTGTACTTTTCTAGTCTCAATTTTTCCAATTTATTCCTGCACACAATCTGTAGTGCTGTAGACTCCTTTAAGTACATATCGTCCAGTTTCTTTATTATTTTATACGCCGTATCTTCTTCACACACAAACTCCAATTGTTTGTTGGAAATGGCACTGTAAATCAAATTGATGGCCTTCAAGTCATTTTCTTCCCAGTCATCTTTGTCTGCCGCAACTCTTGCTCTGGTTATTACTGTGTCACACTTTTTCATCTTCAAGTACATCGTAATTCTTTTCTTCCACATACTGTAGTCTTCTCCATCAAACACCGGTATCGTGATATCTTTTCTCTCCATTTTGTTTTCGTTCTCGAACGTTCCTTCGTGTTCGGAATTTACTTCTTGCTTAACCTCTGTGGTCGTATCTTCTTCAAGTGATTCGAGTTTTCCTTCGTGCTGCGAATCGTCTTCTTGCTCAACTGTTAACTTTGATTCTTCTTTCATATATGTTTCTCACGGTGTTCACATATGCGGCACTTTTATTATCTCTACGCGACTCGAGAGTCGACGTAGAAGATAAGAGAATTTTTTACTTACCAATCAGGCAAAACCACGCTCTGCTACCATGTTGAGGTGTCGTAACATTAATAAGGAGAGACACTTTTATATATAAAGAATGACTGGTTTATTCAGTTTCAGTATAAAAGTAATCCGAGCGCTTCATAGCGACTCGCGCAAGGTGCTTTCCGCTCAGCGTGCGGCAGTAGAGAGAGTGTGAGCAGCGTATCGTTCGCTGCTCCTCGACTTAGATACTTGCTCACGCACACACTAGGAAGGGGAGAGGTACATGTTTACATTGCGCGCTCTCGATACAGTCGCGCGTTCACACATACCTATTGTATATATATTCATGCGTACAATATAGATGTATACTATTTTCAACAAAAAGAAATGCTAATAATCACTGATCTCACATAGAGGCTGAAGTACTGGAGATATCAACATAACCTCTTCTTAAATAATTGGCTTTAACGGTCCTGCTGTCCAAAGGAAGGGTAAGTCAAGGATGACGAAATGACAGCCCACGATGATATATTAATCGTCGACGTTTCGAGTTTTTATTTAAACTCCTTCTCAAGACACTAGTACAAATTTAAATAATAAATTACACATTAATGAAAGTTATAAACTAAACAATAGTAATCGCATCTACGATTAACGAACAAGATTTACTTACAAAGTCTAGGCAGTCTCTTAAAGTTACGTAGGTGATCGCTTCAGTATCACCAGTCAATTGTTACAATAATGAACATTCGGGCTTTATATATTACATAGAATGCATGTGTGCGTTACACATATATGTAAATACAATTTGATCAAACGCGCGGGGTGGTTCTAAGTGTTACGCGGTCTCGCAAGTATTAGGCGAATATATGTAAAAGAGCCCAGGTGGGGGGTGGGCTAATACTACTCGTTATTCAAAAGTGGCAAATGGGCGTGGTCATATCTTTACTTTCATACTTTCCTAATACTGTACAATGATATTGATCGTGCTTTCATGAGAATTTCTATTGTAAGAAGTGATTTTTATTTATAAATGTCTTATATTCAAATCTAAGTGTCTTTGTATCTTGCTGATTATTAATATATTGTGGTTGTGCATGTATAAACAACATTTCGGCTAATTTGCGTTTCCCTAATAACTGTTCCGTATGTAATACTTTTACATTGTTGAAATTAAAATTATGCTCAGTTTCTTCCATATGAGTGTAAATTGCCGAACCTCGATCTTTGTTTTCGCATTTTTTCTTATGTTCCTTAACTCTAATACATAATCGTCTTTCTGTTTGACCTACGTATTTAGCCGCACACTCATTACATTCTATCCGATAAACGACATTGGTTTTCTCATCTTTAGAACTCACGTCTTTACCCAATTTTATAAAACAGTTCCATTTATTTACAGTATTATTTAACACTTCAGTATTATATTTTTTAAAAAATTTTGAGATAATCGGATTTAATTCATTTATGTAAGGGATCACTATGTGTAATTTTTTCTCACGCTGTATTCTTTTCTCATTAGTGTAATTCATGCTTCTAAGTCTTAATTTTATGTATTTGTTTATCAAATATATTGGATAATCATTTTTAATTTGGAACTGTTTTATCAAATTTAAGTTTACATTATGAAACGAAGTATGTGAAAGTTTAATTGCTCTGTCAACTAGTGAGTAAATAATCGCAATTTTGTTTTTTTGTGGGTGTTGTGAGTTGTAATTCAATAACCTACCGGAAAATGTTGGTTTTCTGTACCAGTTTGTTATTATGTTCTTGTTATTAACAATAATTTCTATATCAAGAAAACTAATTTTATTATAAATCGACTTTTCGGTTGTGAACTGTAAATTTTCATCATAACTATTGAAAACTTCTCGTGTATAATTTATTAAATTCTTTGGTACACATAATAATATATCATCAACATATCTAAAATAAAAGGTACTATCAAAACAAAGTTTACTTAGGGCGTACGTTTCTAAATCTTGCATTACAATATCCGCTAAAATTGGGCTGATAGGATTTCCCATAGCAGAACCAAATTTTTGTCTATAAAATTGATCATTAAACTGGAAAAAATTATTTTGTAGAATAAATTTTATAGATTCTATGAATTCACTGCAAGATAAATATGTATGATTAAAAAGTTGAGTCCAACGTTTCTCAATAGCCGCGTAAATCAAATATTCCGGTACGTTTGTGAATAAACTAATCACATCTAAGCTAATAATTTCAAACCCATCAGGAATTATGGTACCTTCTATTTTTTCTTTTAATTGAAGACTATTATTAATGTGTGAAAACGGTTTTTCAGATGTTCGTAAAGGAATTTGGATAAACTCTTAGCCAAGTTATAAGTAGGCGAATTTATTGCGGAGATAATCGGACGGACTGGATTGTTTTCTTTATGTATTTTGACTAGGCCGTAACCTTTTGACACATTACATTTTTGTGCTACTCGTGGAATTTTTTTACCATTCATCAGAAAATTCATATCATTTAAATTGTTAATATGTAATCTAGTTTTTCTCTCTAATGTTGCTAACGGATTCTTTTTTATTTTCTCATAATACTTTTCATCATTAAATAACATAGTCATTTTTTCCAAATATACGGATTTTTTAATAATAACCGTTGCATTACCCTTGTCGGCCTTAGTAATAAGAAGGTCTTTATTATTTTTAATGAATGTTTTTGTTAATTGTATGTCAATCTGAAGTTGTTTTTCAAAGGTTGAATTATTGGACAGGATTCTATTTTGGAATTTGCTTATAATTGAGAGAAAGTGATTACGTATTTTATTTGATTGTTTAAAGTCAGTATGTTTGTTTAAGTATAATTCTAAATTTTTAATCATTTCGAGGATAATCTTATTGTCTACCTTATCATTGAAGTTAAATTTTTCGCCTAGCTTTAACACATTAATTACATATTTCGGTAGTATATGTAAAAGAGCCCAGGTGGGGGGTGGGCTAATACTACTCGTTATTCAAAAGTGGCAAATGGGCGTGGTCATATCTTTACTTTCATACTTTCCTAATACTGTACAATGATATTGATCGTGCTTTCATGAGAATTTCTATTGTAAGAAGTGATTTTTATTTATAAATGTCTTATATTCAAATCTAAGTGTCTTTGTATCTTGCTGATTATTAATATATTGTGGTTGTGCATGTATAAACAACATTTCGGCTAATTTGCGTTTCCCTAATAACTGTTCCGTATGTAATACTTTTACATTGTTGAAATTAAACAGCAGTTGACAGCAGGACCGTTAAAGCCAATTATTCATTACTGAAGTAATATGCAGCTGTCGTTAGAATCTTAACTACTATCAAGCTTACAACGTTGGGTCTAACAAAAAAACGTTGCTGTGCAGCTCCATACATCTTTGCAGCACTCTGATCCCGAGGAAATATCATCATGACGGAAAACTCGGTGAATTATTTATATAATATTCTAAGTGAACGTAAAGATACGAACTTAATGAAAGTTATAGTGTTTATTTCAAAGTCGCTAGGTTTTTATGTTAGCACAATGTGTCAAAGGTTTTCAAATCTGTTGTACGACGAAAAAAAGTATAGATTGCAATGCAAATTTTTGATTAACTGCAGGTTTTACAATCTGATTCCGATACATATTCAAAATAATTTCAAGAGTATTGAAAATATTCATATGTTTTCTGGATCTGGTTATAACAAACTAAAAAATAATTTACAAAAGGCAAAGAAGAAAATATTAAATTTAGAAATTTTAGATATCAATAATCATATTCAACACATAAAATTTGAACTAGATAGATTGAAAAATAAACTGATTACGGCTGGATATCAAAAACTGACAGCTCTATTTGAATCCTACTATTTTGATAAGTTAAAACTAATCATAAATTCATACGAAAAAAATTTGGATAAAAAATTAGACATGCTATATTTAAACAAATATATGAAACCGTTAATCAAAAATACATACATAATAGAGAATAAAAGAAAGAATAATAGTATGACTAGCCAAGACACAGCACAGGTCAATATACTTGACAATAACACACGGTGCGATGAACTCTCGAACGTAGAGAATAGATGGATCGTTAACCTTTCTGATGTTATACTACCGAAATATGTAATTAATGTGTTAAAGCTAGGCGAAAAATTTAACTTCAATGATAAGGTAGACAATAAGATTATCCTCGAAATGATTAAAAATTTAGAATTATACTTAAACAAACATACTGACTTTAAACAATCAAATAAAATACGTAATCACTTTCTCTCAATTATAAGCAAATTCCAAAATAGAATCCTGTCCAATAATTCAACCTTTGAAAAACAACTTCAGATTGACATACAATTAACAAAAACATTCATTAAAAATAATAAAGACCTTCTTATTACTAAGGCCGACAAGGGTAATGCAACGGTTATTATTAAAAAATCCGTATATTTGGAAAAAATGACTATGTTATTTAATGATGAAAAGTATTATGAGAAAATAAAAAAGAATCCGTTAGCAACATTAGAGAGAAAAACTAGATTACATATTAACAATTTAAATGATATGAATTTTCTGATGAATGGTAAAAAATTCCACGAGTAGCACAAAAATGTAATGTGTCAAAAGGTTACGGCCTAGTCAAAATACATAAAGAAAACAATCCAGTCCGTCCGATTATCTCCGCAATAAATTCGCCTACTTATAACTTGGCTAAGAGTTTATCCAAATTCCTTTACGAACATCTGAAAAAACCGTTTTCACACATTAATAATAGTCTTCAATTAAAAGAAAAAATAGAAGGTACCATAATTCCTGATTGGTTTGAAATTATTAGCTTAGATGTGATTAGTTTATTCACAAACGTACCGGAATATTTGATTTACGCGGCTATTGAGAAACGTTGGACTCAACTTTTTAATCATACATATTTATCTTGCAGTGAATTCATAGAATCTATAAAATTTATTCTACAAAATAATTTTTTCCAGTTTAATGATCAATTTTATAGACAAAAATTTGGTTCTGCTATGGGAAATCCTATCAGCCCAATTTTAGCGGATATTGTAATGCAAGATTTAGAAACGTACGCCCTAAGTAAACTTTGTTTTGATAGTACCTTTTATTTTAGATATGTTGATGATATATTATTATGTGTACCAAAGAATTTAATAAATTATACACGAGAAGTTTTCAATAGTTATGATGAAAATTTACAGTTCACAACCGAAAAGTCGATTTATAATAAAATTAGTTTTCTTGATATAGAAATTATTGTTAATAACAAGAACATAATAACAAACTGGTACAGAAAACCAACATTTTCCAGTAGGTTCTTGAATTACAACTCACAACACCCACAAAAAAACAAAATTGCGATTATTTACTCACTAGTTGACAGAGCAATTAAACTTTCACATACTTCGTTTCATAATGTAAACTTAAATTTGATAAAACAGTTCCTAATTAAAAATGATTATCAGTAGTAAGTTAACCAGTATAGCGAGACGACGGCATGAGTCACCACCCCGTCGCGGGCCGCCGGCCTTTGTATATATAAACATGGTGATTAACCCATGTTTAATTGCATGTTAATGGTTTGTTTATATAAACAAATATAAATAAATATGTTTGTTTATGTTAATAAATATAAACAAGTAATTAAACATACATTAACAACATGTAATGTTTATGAAAAACATAAACAGAGCGTGTAATTAATGAGTGTTTTATTGCTTGTTATGATTGTTTGTTTATATAAACAAGTGATTAAACAGTAATTAAACAAGTGTTAATTACCTTGTTTCTTAGAGCAAAGGTGCCGCGGCCCGCGGCACGGGCCGGTGACTCATGCAGTGCAAGTCTCCGACAGCTATACCAGTATAGCGAAACTGTAGCAGTACGCTATAGCGGGATCCGCCTTGGTCCTGTGCTCGGTATAGCGGGAGTTCTTTTTCGAAGAGCGTGGCTATAGTAGGCAGCTGAGCGAACACGATCCCCTGCACAATCTTATGAAGAGAGAGTGTGTGTGTGTGTGTGTGTGTGTGTGTGTGTGTGTGTGTGTGTGTGTGTGTGTGTGTGTGTATGTGATTTTCATCCTACTTCACGGTGCCGCGGAGCCTACTCTAAATTTCGGCTCCGGGGTTAAGTGTTAATATATATATATATATATATATATATATGGGTTAGGTATCGTGAAAAAAATTATAAATATTATTATAAATATTATTATTTTTATTACAAAAAAAAAATTAATTACAAGTCATTACAAAAAAAAATAATAGAAATTAATTATCAGAACATATAAATGTATAAATCATTACCCTAAAAAAATAGTTTGGATAATATTACAAAAAAAAAAAATACAAGTGAATTCCATTATTAAAAAAAAAGTTATTAAAAAAATTTTACATACTATATAAAATAAAAATAAAAAAATTTTTATCTCTTTTATCTCTCACTTTTTGAGAGATAAGTCCAGCGGAGATTCCCCTTCTTTGGTTGGGCAAAACGTCTGACATGTTTTGATAACTTTACGGCATACGCCGCACCGCCACTTGCCACACTCTGCACATAACTTCCACGCGCAGTTTTTGTATTTTCTATGGATTTTTCTTGAGCACGTGTCACACGTGTATGGCACAGGTAATAAATATTTTGTCGATCGCACCATTCGCCTCTGCTGGTGCTCCTGCTGCTGCTGCTGTTGTCCCTGCTGGTGATGATGCACCTGTGGCTGCTGCTGCTGTGCATGCGACGGCTACTGCGCCTGCTGCTGCTGATAATGATGCACCTGCGGCTGCTCCTGTGGTTGGTGATTTGGCGTCTCTTCCGTTGGAGAAGCAGGCGATGTCATACCATCGTGGCATACACAGCCACTAATTGCACAATCGTCATACCGTAGTGTCGAGCAATAATCACACTGTATGAACGTCTTGCTTGTTCTGATGATGCACAAGCATCTACAGCAGGTGCGAGCGTTTCTGAACTTTTTACCAAGTTGTCTGTCGAGCTGCTTCTGTGCAGCGTACAACTGTTGTTGGAACGAAAGAATTTCATCGGTGATCTTCTCCAACACACACACTTCGCTCTCCACTTCCTTTTTTAACTGATTAATTCTCTTAGTTTTATTATTAACTAAATTTTTCACCACTTTTGCTTTCTTTTCTAGTTTTTCGATCGCCCTCTCTAAGGCGTGCGATTTCTTAATCCAACTCATGTTGGTCAGCTCTGACGAACGAATGATGCCTTGACTCAAGTCAGAGCTGTCTGGACCCAAGTAAAACGTTATTTTTCGTACGGTGAACGAAGGTGGGGGTTTGCTAAACTGTCATTTTATACGACAAAGATAAGAGTCCATATGATGCCAAGTAACAACATGACTGAATTATTAGGGCCACACTTGCCCACAGCAGAAATACCAAAGGGGAATTCGGTGCGTTCAGGATGTTAGTGTTTTTAAAGAGTATCGAGTGAGTTGAAACCGCTCTTTTCGAAACATAAGCCGATTCTCGACACACACACACGCACACTTCGTTCTTGTTTCAAACGAGATTACTCTTTAACGAATTTTTTCTTCTCGGTACTATATTCGTAAAGAAGAAGATAGGTGTCGAATTCCCCCCCTGTAGGTAGCGTTGGTGGAACTGCGAATTTCGATGCACAATGCAAACGGTAAGATTGGCTGGAGGGGTCGGTTATTCGCATTATAAAAGCTACTGATTTATCCGTCGCTCATCTCAGTAGCCATGCGAATCATGTCGCGAGTAAATAGGCCTTTTTTACCGCGAGTGCAAGCTGAGGAGCATTGTGATTTGCGCGAAGTAATAGCGCGCATCGCTTCCAGCTTACGTTTCCATCGGCATCCTGTATGGCGAAGGTGCGACATAACTTGGCGGCGAAGACTCCGCAATATGAATTACGCGCATTTACGCTGCGAATTGCGATTTCTGCTGTCGCAAAGTGGGTTTCGACGAATAGCGCAATTTTACTTGAGAATATTTCGCAATATTCGCTCTGCACTATTAATAGCCGGTGAATATATCTCCGAAATCGGAATGGCTAATGCTATCATTTTACAAGACATGATAAACGCATACCAAGAACAAAGAGGTAAGTAAAAATATTATTTTAGAAAAAAAAAAATATTTTTTTTTGCTTATTAAAAAATAAATTACAGCATTGGCAGATTTGCTTGCCGATGATAGCGATGCCTCTACAATATTTATGGACTATAGCGGACGTCAAAATCCTGTAGCACGCGCTTTAAGCTTACAAAGTGAAGCCGAATCGTCGAGCAGCAGCAGCAGCAGCAGCAGCAGAGAGGAAGAAGAAGAAGAAGAAGAAGAAGAAGAAGAAGAAGAAGAAGACGAGGCGCGCGAGCAGGGAAGTGTTGCAGACGGTACAAGCCCCAGCGAAGAGGATATCTCAGGTAGCGATGACGAACAACAACGCTTAATATACGTACCGATTCAACAGCAACAACAACAACAACAACAACAACAACAACAACAACAACAACAACAACAACAAGAAAACGAAGAAGTACTAGAGGCGGGTGCGCTTTCTGAAGGTGAAGAGAGCGAAAGCATGATTCGAGTAATGTCTTCCTCGGACGAAGAAGAAGACGAAAATACAATTGTACCACGGCTGTTACTCGCAACCCTGAGTCAGTATACAGAACCTCGTAATGCTGTGGAGAGGGCCATTATGAGCGAGGACCCCCAACCGAGTGTAAACGCCGAGCGGCCGCGGGCGGGGACACTGCACAATTTTTACACTTCCAGAGCTCGACGTTCGGAAAATTCATTCCATAATTTAGAGGATGGAAATCGCTTGGTATGGAATAGTTTCGACGAGACTAATCCCCTGGATCGCCGTGTCAATGAATGTAAGTTTCTTTTATTCATCAATATATTTTCGCGCACATTAAATTTTTTATTTATAATCGGTTTTTCAGTTATACGAAGAAGACTAAATAGTTCTGACGGATTGGCGATACCTGGGTACGATATCCCACATTTATTTGTTTACGCGAGAAGAATTATTTACGTTCGCCGTGCTCAAGAACTGCGCTGGTTTCATAATCAGGCTGTAGATGAAAATTCCGCGTTGTATACGACCGCTGATTTAGAAGATTTATTAGATCGCGTGCGCGATAGTTTTAATGGAAAACCGGAAGACTAATTTAAAAAAATATATTGTATTTTTTTTTTAATTTGATTTTTTAATATACAAATTCTAGCACGAGAAGGTGACTTTTTATTTTATTCACACCCCTCTCCTTCAGCGGACACACCTTCGTCACCTACATCATCATCATCATCATCATATACAAGCTCGATATGGCCATCGCTCCCACCATCTCCCGCATCAGAGCTCGCCGTAAATTCAACAGCGGACGAACGTAGAGAACCACTGCAATTGGGCGAAGGCAGTAGCTTGTATGGGCGCAGTGCCGAAGAAGGCGATAACTTAGAGAACGACACTCTCGAGATAAGCCCGCCGGGTGTAAGATTTACTGTTCTACAAGAAAGAGAGAATTTCGTACGTAGATTTCAAATTGCCGGCCGTTCCATTGTACTGCGCGTCAATAATCCACCCGACGAATGCGATAACCCATTGTTTTGGATCGAATTGGCTATGCGGGATATTCACGCGTTTGTTATTTCGATGGTGCCGGATGACGATACTGTATTAATCGGTGTTGCTATAAGTAGCGAACAATTTATGCTCGGCACAGCTGGTCTGTCTTTTCGACCTCCTGAAATTTTTTTTACGATGATTTATGGAATTTAATTTCCAGTATAGCTCAAAGTAACCAAAATTTTCAAGTGGATGAGAGTTTTATTTTACAAATCACTTTTATAAGCGTTCCCGTGGGCTCGGGTGCAATCAAAAGGAACAAATTATCCATCGACAGTGTAACTCGGCGTTCAATGGTATCAATCACCAACGACGATAATTTATGTCTACCGCGCGCGTTAGTAGTTGGGGAGGCACATATAAAATTACGAGCCAATGACTCGGATGGCGTACGTAAAGAATGGAATATAATACGCGATGGGCGGCGCAAGTTACAAAAGCAACTCGTGGAACGCTTGATACAAGCTGCAAACGTGCGTATTCCCCGCGCCGGTTGTGGTTTCTATGAAATAGAAAGATTTCAGAATTTTTATCTGCAAAGTAATATTGCTATAGTGGTTTACGAGAAAGCAACATTCGGCAACGGCGAACCTCCTTTTTTCGACGGGCGCGCTCAAATAGAAACTCAGGGAGAATTAAAAGGGGTTATTAATCTATTCTACGATCAGCGCGCGAAGCATTTCGATACTATTTTAAACGTGATAGGTTTAGCGAGGACAAAATTTTTTTGCAGTTATTGTAATAAATGCTTTCACTTCATTGATCAACACAAATGTAGAAAAACTTGTTCGAAATGTTTCGTTTCTCCTGCCTGTTTATCAGATGGCGTCGATTTAATAAAATGCGCGAACTGTAATAGAGAATTTTTCGGCCCTTCGTGTTATCAAAATCATTTGGAGGACGGTAGTTATAAGAAAAAAAAAAAAAATTATGTGACATTGTCAAATTTTGCACGCGATGTTGTAAAACACATCGCTATCGCCGAGCACACGAGTGCGGGAAAATTTGGTGCAAAAATTGCAAAACCGATCATTATACAAACGAAAATTGCTATATATTACCCATAAAAAACGAGTCCGATGATGAAGGAAAAAAAGGAAACGGCGAATACGCGAAAAAAAAATTTTTATACATTTTTTATGATTTTGAAACGCGTCAAGATGAAGCGTACTTGAATCACGAAACCACTAAAATTCACGTTCCTAATTTGTGCGTTGTGCAACAAGCCTTCACGGATTGCATCGATCAAGATGATGTTTCTCAATTTTGCCATACTTGCGGTATTCGCGAATATGTTTTTCGGGAGAAGCCTGTTACACAATTGATAGGACTATGCGTTCGAGAGAAAACAGAATTTAATCAAATCGTGTGTATAGCGCTCAACGCGCGCGCTTTCGATGCCCAATTTATATTAAAGGAGTTGGTCGAGCTAGGGAATCAACTTTTGCCAAGTGTTATTTTAAACGGGACGAATATTATCTCTATACGATATGGCCGTACTAAATTCATAGACAGTTTAAATTATTTTCAAGCGAAATTGAGTGTTCTGCCCTCGGCCTTTGGCTTGCCGCAAAGCAGCAAAAAGGGTTTTTTTCCGCACTTTTTTAATACTTTAGAAAATCAGGATGACGTAGGCCCTATGCCTGATCCAACTTTTTTCGCACCAAATTCTATGTCAGTCGAGGAGAGAGTGACTTTTTTCCAGTGGTACAATGAAAACCCGCCTGATTATGTTTTTAACTTTAAAAATGAAATCCTCGAGTATTGTCGCATGGACGTGGAAATATTGCGTCGCGCCTGCTTAGCTTTTCGAAAAATTTTTCTCGATATCGGTAACACTGACCCCTTTGTTTCGGCGACCAC
This sequence comes from Torymus aiolomorphi, assembly GCA_036365515.1. NCBI lineage: Eukaryota > Metazoa > Arthropoda > Insecta > Hymenoptera > Torymidae > Torymus > Torymus aiolomorphi. Next base: position 221,939,324 of record CM070874.1, read on the forward strand.
GATTGCGTCGGCGTGTTCTTATTTATTTAGGAAAAATTTTCTCAAGGCAAATACCATAGGAATTTTACCACCCGTTGGTTACAGGCGCGCTGATAAACATTCACAAAAAGCTGTCAAGTGGCTATTGCAGTGCGAGCGTGAAATCGGTCGAGAGATTATTCACGCCGGGCGTGCACGTGAATATCGGTTACCTGAAGGATTTTTGTTGACGGATATTTGCCCCCTGAGGCTACTGTTTCGACCACGGCTTCGTCATCATCATCATCATCATCATCATCATCAGCAGTTTTTACATCGGGTAAGGGCGTTGTGTTCGAGTATCAAGGCTGCTATACACACGGGTGCCCGCGCTGTTTTGAAAACAAACGCGATACGCTGACTGCTTTCAATCGCACACATAACGAAGCCTACGAAAATACGTGCCGTAAGGTAGATAAAATAAAGTCGCACGGATACGAGGTGCGTGAAATTTGGGAATGCGAATTCGACCGCCGCATAACCGAAAATCCTCAAATCGCGAATTATGTAAATAATCATCCGCTTATTAGCAAAATGATTTTAAACCCGCGAGATGCATTCTTCGGAGGGCGCACAGAAAATATTAGATCGTATTACAATGTTAGCGAGGGTGAAACAATTAGATACACGGATATTTGCTCGTTATATCCGTATATATGTAAAAGAGGCCGCTTCCCACTTGGACACCCTGATATATATGTCGGAACTCAGTGCGATACGTTGACGGGAGGAAAAAATGATAATCTCTCGCGAGTAGAGGGATTGATCAAATGCAAAGTGTTGCCACCTCGCAATTTGTTCTTACCTCTCATACCGATAAAAATGCACGGAAAATTACTGTTTGCTCTTTGTCGCTCTTGTTGCGAGGAGATGCGACAAGATGACTGTAATCACGAAGACGTTCGCGAGCGTGAATTCTCGGGTACGTGGGTAGCCGATGAGTTGAGAAAAGCCATAGAATTGGGTTACCGAGTTACGAAAATACATATAATATGGAACTATAAAATAACGCAGTATGATCAGCAGAGCGGTAAAGGAGGATTATTCGCCGATTATGTGAATGCGTTTTTGAAACTCAAACAAGAAGCTAGCGGGTGGCCGGAAGGGTGTGAGAGCGAAGAGGCCAAAGAGTGTTACTTAAACGGGTATGAGTTAGCCGAAGGCATACGACTAGAGAGGGGGAAAATCGCGAAAAACGCTGGATTGCGCGCAGTGGCAAAGCTCTGCCTCAATTCTTTTTGGGGAAAATTTGGGCAACGCAACAATTTAAAGCAGACTGAGATTGTAAAAACGCGCGAAGCTTTACTCAGACTCTTGGTGGCACCCGATAAAGAAGTGCTCAGTGTATTACCCGTCAACGACGAACTGTTGTATGTACACTGACAACACATTGCGGAGGCTGTGGAACAGCCTCCTAATACTAATGTAGTCATCGCCGCTTACACTACAGCGCAAGCACGACTAAAATTATATAGTTATCTAGAGAAACTCGACCGCCGCGTATTGTACTACGACACCGACTCCTGTGTATTCGTTTGTAACGAGCGTGCGAAAAATGAGGAATACAGACCTCATATCGGCTCGCTATTAGGCGATATGACCGACGAACTCGGCCAAAATATATACATTGAAACTTTCTTATCAGGCGGTCCTAAGTTTTACGCTTACAGAGCGACAGTTTGAAAATTTGAATGTTGCAAAATTAAAGGAATAAGGTTGGATTATGCTAACACCTTAAAAATAAATTTTGACAGTATCAAACGGTTGATCGAATCTTTTTTCGGCGGCGGCGACGATCCAAGTAGATCCATCAAATTAAACTTTAGAGCGATAAGACGAATGCCGGATCACGATGTCGTCACGCGAGACGAAGTTAAAACATGCTGTATCATTTTGAATAAACGGCGCTATCTTAGTAAAGAATTATCGTTGCCTTTTGGTTATAAGCGTTAAAACATTTTATTAATAAAAAAAATAAGACTTATTTGTAAATGTTGTTGTTGTTGTTGTTGTAGTTTTTTCCTCTCCCTCAATGTTCATTTTAGAAGAATAAAATTTGTTTCTTTTTTGCAAAAAAAAAAATATTTCACGCGCAAAATATAGGCTTTTGTGCGCGCAAAGTATATAAGCTTATACAGCGCGGAATACAAGCTTGTACACGCGGCTGGCGCAAAGTATTCTGACACGCGCGGCAAATATCAGCTTATACCAACGCGGAGTAAAAGCTTGTACACGCGCCCGGTGCGCGGTGCATATCAGCTGATGAGCACTGCGCCGCGCCGCGCCGCCGCGGGGCCCACGCGCGCCGGGGGTCACTGGTGAGACAGTTGGTTTTTTTTTGTTTTGAAAAAAAAAATGTCATCATCATAAAAGCACGAGTAAATTGGCTTTCGTTGTCAGTCACGAAAATGGATACGCGCTGGAAACATCCATTTACGTGTTGCGTGTGCGGGCCTACCGGATGCGGCAAAACTCAATTCGTGAAAAAATTTCTCGCAAATTTACCGACAATCTGTAACGTACGCTTTGATCGCATACTTCTTTATTACGCCGAGTGGCAAGAAGCGTACCGGACGGAGCTGAGACCTGGCGGGAGTGACGCACCGCGTATAGAATTTTGGGAAGGTCTGCCTCAAGCAAGCGATTACTCCAACGATAACGAGAAAAAAAAATTACTTATACTCGATGATTTGATGCGTGAATCTTCATGCGACGTGATATTAGATTTATTCACGAAGGGCAGTCATCACAAAAATATTAGCGTTATATTCATAACGCAAAATATTTTTCATAAAGGAAAGTCACAGCGCGATATAAGTCTGAACACAAAATATATCGTACTCTATAAAAACCCGCGTGATCGCGCTCAAATACAGCACTTGGCGCGTCAAGTGTATCCGGAAGATACAAAATTTCTGCAAGAAGCCTACCTCGACGCCACGAGAACCCCACATTCGTATCTTTTTCTCGATTTATCGCAAGACTGTCTCGACGAATTTAGATTTCGCTCTTGCATATTTCCCCACGACAAAACGCACTACGCTTATGTACCAACAAATTCAAAGTTTCGATAGTTTAATTATATTTAAGGAGAGAGGGGGAAAAGAAAAAGGAAATAGATACGTCAGACACGCGAGCACTCGCCACAGTTAAGAGGTGACGATGGCAGGAGCAACACGGATGAATTCTAGACGCTGTTGTACTAAACATTTTCCCAAAAAACAGTTGGCAGTTTTGGGCGCTCTCTCGCACTGCGACGGCAAACAGCGTTCGGCCATCCTTCGCACGGCTGATAAATCGCTCGTCAAATGCATATGCGAGTGTGCCTTAAATGTTTTACACGGTGTAGTGAAATTGAGAGATTGCGAGAAGAAACAGCTGAATAAACACAAACACGTATTGCGCAGATTAATCAATGGAAAGTCATCAAGTTGGAAAACTAAAAAACGCGCGATAGTACAGAACGGAGGATCTTTTTTGCCAGCTCTTCTTGCGCCCATCGTAGGTGCACTCGTATCTAAACTGTTTGGAGGAGGCAAAAAGCAGTGAAAAAAAAAAAAAAAAATAATCAGAGAAGCAGTATGGAACGTGCTCGTAAAATGGTAATCGTGCCCGAAGACACGATCGAACGCGCGCAACCCGTCGAAGCAACGAAAAATATTGGCGAAGGCTCCGGCGAAAATTCTGTGCAAATTCCCGGTGACAATTTGACCAGATTAGACGCTGAAATGTTCGATATTCTTCACTCGAAAAAAGGGGGTGAAGGATGTTCACGAAAAATATCAAAATTACTTACAAGTATTGCGACGTTATCTTTTTTTCCATGAAAGCGAGCGCAGCAGCAGCAGCAGCAGCAGCGATGCACAGCGAGAAATTGACGAAATTGACGAGACACTAGCACCACTCACCGAAGAAGCCATTATCGATGGTGTACCCAAGGCGTATCAGCGGAAGGTTCGTCTCCTGTTGCGTCATTGGAAAACAGTAGCACCCGAACGTCTCAAGTGGAGCAATGCCGGAACAGTGAGCATAGATGGCCGTGCGGTAGAGCGTTCAAATATTATAGAATTATTGAACGATGTGGTTAGAAGGGGAAAAAAAATGACGACGACGAAGAGGCACCAGTTGGACGCATGGAGTTTTCGAAATTTGTTAAAACTTCCGATACTCCGATGAATTTAATAGGCAACAGCAAAGTTTTAAAAATCGGCAGAGTACTCACTGCGCCTTTGCACACGGCCAAACGACGACTGAATAAGGAAGACGCGAATGCAGCGCTCTCTCCCGTGCTTACGAGGAGAAGAAAGGCTGAACAAAGTAAAAAAAAGTGGTTAAGATTCCAAATATAAAACCCACACACACACACACACACACACACACACACACACACACACACACACACACACACACACACACACACACACACACACACACACACACACACACACACACACACACACACACACACGCGCGCGCGCGCACACACATCAGAGACACGATGTACGAGAAAGAGTATTACGATCTCACGCACGAGGCAGGATACGCGGGTGCAAGAAATCTCGTTCGCGTAAATAAAAAGAGAGGTAAATCCGATGAGAAGGCTAAAATATACGCATGGCTTAGTAACCAAGACGCTTACACGCTTCATCATCCTATAAAACGAAAATTTCCGAGACTGCGCTACAACGTCACGAACGTGGACGACGTGTGGGAGTGTGATTTACTGCAATTAACCTCGATAAAAGATTACAACGACGGCTTCTGCTATATTCTCGTTGTTGTGGATGTGCTCAGCAAGTATGCGTGGATCGAACCATTGCGCGATAAAACAGCGCGCAACGTTGCCGACGCGTTCGAAAAAATTCTAAACAGAGCGAGACCGCGAGTGCCAGTGTGTTTACAATCCGACCGTGGCAAAGAATTTGTCGGCTCAGCTTTTCAAAGCCTTCTAAAAAAATATGACGTAGAATTTAGTGTAGCGCGAAATCCTGATATCAAAGCGGCTATAGTCGAGAGACTCAACAGAACGATACGAGAGCGTATGTGGCGCTATTTCTCGCACAAAAATACAAAAAGGTATGTCGACGTAGTACAAGAAATCATATATGCCTACAACCACACATTGCACAGTGGAACAAAAATGAAACTATCCGAGGTAAATTTGTACAACGCTGCAAAAGCCCGTGAAAATTTACTAAAGCGTGCTCTTCGACAAAGCGCAGTGCAGAGAAACAGTCGCAAGATGGCGCACTAAGCGATACCTAAATTCAAGGTGGGTGACTTCGTTCGAATCAGTCGGACTAAAAATACCTTCGAGCGCGGTTATGAAAAAAATTTCAGCGAGGAAGTGTTCAAGATAAAAAGGGTGTCGCGACGGCAGAATATCTACACGTTCGTTCTCGAAGACTTAAACGGTGAAATTATCGACGGGCTTTTTTACACGGAAGAACTTGTATTGGTTGGTCGAGAGCGCATCACAGACCATCAAACATTTAAAGTGGAGCGCATAGTTCGTGCGCGCGGACGAGGAGGAAATAAGCAACTACTCGTCAAGTGGATAGGATACCCTGACAAATTCAACTCTTGGATAAAGGCGAGTGATATCGAAAGTATCTGAAAAAAAAAATGGAGAACCAAGACGAATTTTACATGGTGTTACCGAGTAACAGCAGTATGATGTATTTCAGCGATAATACTACAACATGCTACACCACGCATTTACAGCGCGAGATTAGGCTGCACGGTGAATGGCTCGTAGGTCTAGCGGAAATTTACGTGCCATGTACTATAAACCACGTACAAAATACTGAAGCTTCGTATTAGTTTTGTTCCTACAACACAGGTAAAATAGTAAAAAGAGACATTTGTCACTTTCCCGACGGAATTTATAAAACTATAGAACAGCTTGCTGACGAGATAAATAGATCGAACAACGTATATCAACATCAAGTACTGGAACCGATGAAAAGCCGCTTAGGATATTACGCCATAAAGCGAACATGCCATTGCGAAGAGCTTCACGTGACGGAATTCAATGATAAAATTTGTCGTATTTTTGGTATTGAAAATTTCGTGACCAAAGGAATGTTCACGACCGTCAACGAGGGCACCAGAGAAATTGTGGGTGTTAGACCTGCTTCATTGTCCCGCGCTATCCCTGATCAAATGTACGTTTACACGGACATTTGCGAACCATACACAGTTGACGACACTCAAGCATCTCTTCTGCGTATAGTTTCAGTCACAGATCCAAATTACAAATTTGGTTGTAACTACGTGCAGCGTTTTGCTCCGATACATTACATTCCGTTACTTTATCACAATTTCCAGAATATAGTCATAGATATAAGAGATCAGCACGGTCATCCTATACCATTCGAGTATGGTACGTTGACGGTTACGCTACATTTCAAACGCAACCGCTACTAAATTATACCCAATATGAGTTACTACATTCAATGCTACGACGACGACGGGCAAGTCGGAGGAGGGGTTAGAAGAGTTTTCGCTGGCTCTACTTACCAAAGAGGCCGAGGAGTGGGGGGCTGGTTAGGCGGCCTGTTTCGAAAAATGCTGCCTTATATCTCCAGTGGAGCGAAAGCTGTAGGAAAAGAAACCATAAGAGCGGGGTTAAATATTTTCGATGACGTGGCCAATAACGGTGTCAATTTCAAAGAAGCAGTGAAGGTCAGAGCCAAAGAATCTAGAAAAAACTTGAAGAGAGAAGCAGCCGAAAAAATATCTGAGATGATGAAAGGCTCGGGTTATAAGGCGCCTGCTCACAGACGAAAACGTCAGTTGAGGAAGACAAGCGGATTAGTTCGCATCACCGATAAAAAAAGAAAAAAGAAGAAGAAGGTACGAACAAGAAAAGGCGGTAGAGTCAGCAAGAAGAGGAAGAAGCCCACTTTTAGAAATATTAACGACATCTTTGGCCCGAAATAGAAAAAAGAATGGCATTCTTACATTCACACTCGACAGAATGTATGTCCAGTGAGTTAGACATTTTTTCTCTACCGGCGACTCAAACTTCCATAGAGAGTAGCAGTTTCTTACACTACAAGCCCGTATCATCGCTCAGCGACGAAGGAGATACTCCCATAGAGTTTGTGGTGCCAAGCGGTAGTGAACATTACATAGACCTTGCGCACACGATGCTTTACATTCAAGCAAAGGTTGAACCAATAGAAGGCGAAGCGGAAAACGCCAAAGTCGCGCCAGTTAACAATTTTCTTCATTCGCTATTGAACCAAGTTGACGTTTTTTTAAATCAAAAACTCGTTTCGCCTCCCAACAACGCTTACCCCTATAGAGCTTATATTGAATCGTTGCTGAATTATTCTCCGGCGGCTAAAGAATCGCATTTAACTACAGCGCTCTGGTACGATGATACGCATGACAATTTTGAAGCTGCTCCCAATATTCCTATAGACAACATTGGCGCGAACAAAGGAGCCCTATATCGCCAACATTTCATACTCGGAGGGAAAACCGTCGATATGGTTGGTCATTTGCATTGCGACGTATTTAATCAAGATAAAATGCTTATCAACGGGGTGGAGATGAGAGTACGCCTCGTACGAAGCAAAGATGCCTTTTGCTTGATGGATGTGTCGGATGATGGTAAATTTCGTGTCAAAATCAAAGAAGCCAGCCTCATCGTACGCAGAGTAAAGATAAGCCCCGGTGTTTTACTTGGGCACGCGAATGCCTTAGCTAAAGCTACAGCCAAGTATCCGATTACACGCGTCGAAGTTAAGTCTTTCACGCTTCACACTGGTATTCTCGGGGACACTCTCGACAACGTCATCCTCGGGCAGCTGCCTAAAAGAATAATTATAGGTTTCGTCGACAACAAAGCGTTTAATGGAAATCGTAAATTCAACCCGTTCAATTTTCAACACTTTTCGATAAATTATCTTTCTTTGTACGTCGACGGAGTGCAAATTCCAAGCAAACCGTTACAACCTCGCTTTACCGGTAACAGCGGTCTCTACATAGATGCTTACCATACGCTGTTTTCGGGTACAGGAATTCATTTTCTCAACGAAGGCAACGGCATCAATCGTCACAATTATGCGAGAGGAAATTTTCTGACGGCTTTCGACCTAACACCAGATTTATCAGCCCATTGTGCTACGCACTGGAACCTCGTACGATCGGGTAGCGTACGCGTGGAAGTGCGATTCGAGGGCGCCCTCACTAGTACCATAAATTGCATCATTTACGCAGAATACGATAACGTGCTGGAAGTCGATTCGAGCAGGCAAATCCTATCGGATTTTAGCGCGTAAGAAGAAGGAGAAACAAGAGTAGTGGGGGTAAGCGCATATCAGAAAAGAAATGCCTACACGTGAGGGTCAGTTGTGATTTACTCTTTTACATGGCGATACACTCTCGCGCTCACTCCTTAAATCATGGATTTCGTTGTCGATATACAAGGTTTTCGCGACGTTAACAGAAATTTTTTGCCAAAGGAAGTGGCTGTGATTGCATTGCAAGACCTCATAGTTGGCCATTGGATAGTAGGGCCACCTTGTAATTTTTTGCATTTGCCACCAGACATAAAAACGACAAACACCTATTGCACAGTTCACTTACACGGAATACAGTGGTTCGAAGGTGACGTATCGTTGCGACGCTTGCGCCATCATCTCTACAAAGTTGTCAAGAAGGCGAGAAATATCTACGTGCGAGGGGATGACAAACGAAGATATCTCGAGAACGTGCTTGGACGTTGTGTTATAAACCTCGAAGAATGGAGATCGCCAACTTTTAATAAATTAGAAGCACTGTTTCCGAATTCCTTAGTATGCTCAAGTCATATCGAAAAACACATAGAAAATAAGAAAGACTTTTGTGCGCTTTTCAAAGCAAATATACTAAGAAAATGGATGTACAGTATACTTCCAGAAGAGTGGCGCGAAGCAAATGAAACCATACAAAGCGAAAGATTTTACGCAGCTCTTTGCAAGTATCGTAACGAACGCAGAAAGGCTTTTCGCTTTGGTCAACCAGGAGGTGTAGATGAAGTGGACGACAACGACGACGACGACGACGACGACGACGACGACGACACCAGCAGTAGCACGCAGACTGAAAAAGCAAACAACGACGAGGAGGACGACGACGGCATCGTATTCAGTGAGAAGGTACCCAGTAAAGAGTTTTCAAATCAATTACAAGATGGACACGAGAACAATAATGCATGCGATACGTGCACTAAGAGCGAATACAATAGGTGTGTATGCTGCTGATCACATTCCAAAAATTTTAAGTCCACCTGTGGCCATCGTAACCAATCTAGATACAGCAAATAAACCAGGATCGCATTGGGTTGCCTTTTACATAGACAAAAATGGATACGGAGTGTATTTCGACAGTTACGGGCTCGCACCCACTTCATCACACCATCTTGATCGCCTACGAAGGAACTGCGTGCGTTTCCAGTGGAACAAGAAACTATTACAAAGTTTTGATTCAAAAGTGTGCGGTGAATATTGCATTATGTTTCTGCATCATATGTGCAGCGGTAGTTCTTTACGCACGTTTTGTCGCATCTTTTCATATAATACATGCAGAAACGATGACATAGCTGCTAAATTTTACAAAGTTATTTCACAAAAGCAATCAAGAAAGACAAATCCTTACCGAAATCATTTTCTTCCGAGAGAGACTTCATTGGGAAATGGGCAGAGTGATCAAACATGCAACGCAAAATTATAAATTTTTTTTTTAATCTTAGATGTAAGAGTGAAATATGTATACTTTTGTAAGTTACTGGTAAAATAAAAAAAAATGTATTTGTAACAATTTACATTTAGTGTTAGACTTTTATTCACATCCTTACCTACCTAATACCCCTGCATGCATTCAAGAAATTATCGAACTAATATTATATCAGTATCGCTATTTTTGCTTATTATACGTTCACATAGGCAGCGGTTATAACGGAAATTTTTATCGCGTAATACAAAGCCAAAAGTAAGGTTACATATAAGAAGTTCTTTCACCATCGTCGTCATCTTTATGGGTAACCGTCATTTTTATCTCCTATTCGTTATTGTTTTGAGCGCACGTCATTAACGTACTTTTTTATTGCGAATACGACGCTATAGGTTATGTTACATTAAACTATTTATATCGTAGCGGTTACCATTTGATCCATGCGTCATTTCAACGTACTTTTTTTTATCGCGAATACGAAGCGAAAAGTGAGGTTATGTTACACTCAAGAATTTCTTTCATCACCTTTCTCGAAATCGTTATTTTTATCTCGTATTCGTTACTCTCTAACCCCACGTCATTCCAACGTACTTTTTTTTATCGCGAATACGAAACGGCAATTAAGGTTATGTTACGCTCAACAATTTCTTTCATCATCATATTTCTCGAAACCGTTATTCCAACGTACTTTTTTATCGCGAATACCAAACGGTAAATAGGGTTATGTTACATTCATCGCCTTGCTTGAATTCTTTATATTACTACGTCATCACCCCGTTCGCTGATTGGTTGTGACGTAACGAACTCGTCGTCCAATGGGGGTAGTAGGGTGGTGGGGACAACCGTGTAAATGCTGGAGCCCGACGTGCCATCCTTCAGTCACGAGTAGCCATCCCATTTGAGAGTACGGTCCCGCGTGAATATTCCAGTCTCCGTACAACCACTAAGTACTATTGCTTTTTAAAATGGACAATAACGAAGAATCAGCAGCAGCATCAGCAGCACCATCAGCACCATCAGCAGCACCATCAGCAGCACCAGCAGCACCAGCAGCGCTGGTAACTCCGCCACCACTACCTCCACCATCAACAGCGCCACCGCTACCTCCGCCAGCAGCAAGACCGCGAGTTAATAAAAACATGGATTTACCAAATCTCTTTCTATCTACAACCTATGTTATCAATAAATCACATTCCAAAAGAGTCGCTGTTGGATTGGAACACCACGATGGTTTTTATAGAGCTGTAGTGAAACTCTGTAGTACGGGGGCTCCTGCAAAGTACGTAACTCTCGACAAAAATAGTTGGGAGCTGATCGTCGACCAAATGGATGCAATGATGGGATATCTGCTAGATTCCTTCACCTTTTACAAAGACTTTGGTAAACCTACAAAAATATATCTTCCAACCCACGGCATCAATTTTACAACGGCATACGGAGTGAGGTCCATCCTTATCGACGAGAGACCCTGTGTACTGACACAGAACCTCGTCAGAGACTTCCCCGAAGGCCAACCAATAGACGAGGAGACGCAGTTTCCAGACAGTTCTGCACAGTACGAGACACCGCAGAAGAAAAGAAAATATGAGAGTCCACCCGGAATTGTCATGCAACAGGCTACTTTGAGCGGTTTACGTGAAGTGCACGAATGTATCGATGCGAGGTTAAAACGTTCAGAAGATAGTGCCGGATTTATAAATCGAGGTATAGATAATATATTCGACTTTTTAAAAGATGAGTTAAAGAGAGAAAGTACCGAAAAAGCGAAAAATATTTTGAAAGACACTGCTGCGTTCAAACAGTATTATGTATTACGTAAAAATGAAATTAATAATAGAGCAAAGTTGCACATGGAATTCGGTAATATGAATGAAGAATTGTACGACATTTTTCTCATGGAATTTCATGCATTTGGCTTATTCAACTTGGATTTGTACGATTATATGTTCGCAAATTAATTTGTATTATTTTTTGTAATGATTTGAAATTTTTTTTTTTTTCTAATAAAAATAATAATATTTATAATAATATTTCTAATTTTTTTTTCACTCTACCTAACCCATATAATATATTAACACTTAACCCCGGAGCCAAAATTTAGAGTAGGCTCCGCGGCACCGTGAAGTAGGATGAAAATCACATACACACACACACACACACACTCTCTTCATAAGATTGTGCATGGGATCGAGTTCACTCAGCTGCCTACTATAGCCACGCTCTTCGAAAAAGAACTCCCGCTATACCGAGCACAGGACCAAGGCGGATCCCGCTATAGCGTACTGCTACAGTTTCGCTATACTGCTATAGCTGTCGGAGACTTGCACTGCATGAGTCACCGGCCCGTGCCGCGGGCCGCGGCACCTTTGCTCTAAGAAACAAGGTAATTAACACTTGTTTAATTACTGTTTAATCACTTGTTTATATAAACAAACAATCATAACAAGCAATAAAACACTCATTAATTACACGCTCTGTTTATGTTTTTCATAAACATTACATGTTGTTAATGTATGTTTAATTACTTGTTTATATTTATTAACATAAACAAACATATTTATTTATATTTGTTTATATAAACAAACCATTAACATGCAATTAAACATGGGTTAATCACCATGTTTATATATACAAAGGCCGGCGGCCCGCGACGGGGTGGTGACTCATGCCGTCGTCTCGCTATACTGGTTAACTTACTACTATTATCCAATATATTTGATAAACAAATACATAAAATTAAGACTTAGAAGCATGAATTACACTAATGAGAAAAGAATACAGCGTGAGAAAAAATTACACATAGTGATCCCTTACATAAATGAATTAAATCCGATTATCTCAAAATTTTTTAAAAAATATAATACTGAAGTGTTAAATAATACTGTAAATAAATGGAACTGTTTTATAAAATTGGGTAAAGACGTGAGTTCTAAAGATGAGAAAACCAATGTCGTTTATCGGATAGAATGTAATGAGTGTGCGGCTACATACGTAGGTCAAACAGAAAGACGATTATGTATTAGAGTTAAGGAACATAAGAAAAAATGCGAAAACAAAGATCGAGGTTCGGCAATTTACACTCATATGGAAGAAACTGAGCATAATTTTAATTTCAACAATGTAAAAGTATTACATACGGAACAGTTATTAGGAAACGCAAATTAGCCGAAATGTTGTTTATACATGCACAACCACAATATATTAATAATCAGCAAGATACAAAGACACTTAGATTTGAATATAAGACATTTATAAATAAAAATCACTTCTTACAATAGAAATTCTCATGAAAGCACGATCAATATCATTGTACAGTATTAGGAAAGTATGAAAGTAAAGATATGACCACGCCCATTTGCCACTTTTGAATAACGAGTAGTATTAGCCCACCCCCCACCTGGGCTCTTTTACATATATTCGCCTAATACTTGCGAAACCGCGTAACACTTAGAACCACCCCGCGCGTTTGATCAAATGGTATTTACATATATGTGTAACGCACACATGCATTCTATGTAATATATAAAGCCCGAATGTTCATTATTGTAACAATTGACTGGTGATACTGAAGCGATCACCTACGTAACTTTAAGAGACTGCCTAGACTTTGTAAGTAAATCTTGTTCGTTAATCGTAGATGCGATTACTATTGTTTAGTTTATAACTTTCATTAATGTGTAATTTATTATTTAAATTTGTACTAGTGTCTTGAGAAGGAGTTTAAATAAAAACTCGAAACGTCGACGATTAATATATCATCGTGGGTTGTCATTTCGTCATCCTTGACTTACCCTTCCTTTGGACAGCAGGACCGTTAAAGCCAATTATTCATTACTGAAGTAATATGCAGCTGTCGTTAGAATCTTAACTACTATAACCTCTTCTTGTTCCCATCAGTAGTCGTCCTTTGCAACCTCTTCCTTCGTTATCACTGGCAGATAATATGCATGAGCTGTTCCTCAGCGGGAAGTCTTTTTCTTTGTCATCACCGGGGACAGCACCAAAATATAGGTACATATGTGTACCCACACATGCACTAAAGCATGACTAAAAATCTCTTGAGGCTTGTATGGCATCAGCAGACTCCAGGACATGCGTATTCTCCATAGACACCAGGGAAGGTGATGGTACTTCTGGATTGGCTTTGTGAGGAACTTTTCGTACTATTTTCTTGAAAGCCTCCTGGCTGCAATATTAATGGTCTTGTCTCTTCTGTCGGGAAAAGAAGACAGAAATAGAAATTTTTCATCACATAGTTCGTCTTATATGTTATTAATATAAAATATATTATTTTTCACATTAAATATGAAAAAAGATTCATTTTTAAATGACTTACTTTTCGGACATCTCCCCAAAGGTCTTCTTCATAGTAAGTAGTATGATCCATCATTAATAGCTTGCACAAGATCTTGTATCATTTTTACTCATGTAGTCCAATCACCAGTATGATCATGTCCTTCATATTTCAGAATTCTCGAAGAAGCAGGCTGTGTAACGCTGAGCAATTTATTGATATCACTGTCAGATATTTCATAATCATGATCATTTTCAGACCATTCTCAGTTATGTCTAAACCGGGTTCTGTTTTGAACTCAATGCCGAGCACAGGTTGTGTTTTGATTTTTGTTTTTAAACATTTTTCTTTTGATTCACTTCTAGCTGTACTGGGCGTTTTTGAATTTTTAGAAGCTATTAACTTAATATTTTTGCCACCTGTTGATACAACAAATGTCTGGTCTGTATCGTTGAATACATGTGGATCTGCACCTTTTTGCGTGTCTGTATTCACTAAAACTTTAAAGCGATCAGAAAATTTTAATTTATTGTCCATGCTTGGCTGCTTTGAATTGAGGATCTTCATTGATAATGGTTTTTGTTACTCGACGGAAAAGCTGCATATTCAAATTCATCAAACTTCTTCTCTACTAGGTCAGACTTATTGGAAGGCAGTTATAAAGATTCGTTATCTTCATAATGCACTATGAGCGTATCAGTATCGGGTCACTTCAGCATTGCTTAAGTAGTAAAAATAGACTCCATCTTCTTATACCCTTCTATTCTTATGATGTTCATTGCAATACAAAATATAAACAATATGTTTTCTTCAAAAATTTCTTACACTAAGAATTTCATTGAATCTGTATATCTAAGTGTTTACTTGGTAAAATGCTTACATGCGCACTACTATAAGCACTTTGGAGAGAGTTTTTCATAGTTACACACTTGTCATTTTGTCCACTGCTGGTATATAGAGCAAAAATCTTTATTTCCACATTCACATAAATATTTACACAATTTCTATTAACAGTAGCTTCCGCTCCTCCAGTTCAATTGAAGGGCTGGATGCAATAAGGGGGTTAGCGCTTGAAAACCCGTAAAAGTATTGTCCAAGTGACTAAAATTTCAATGTAGCCAAATTAATTTTTAAAAAATATCACCTTGTAGGGAATGAAAAGAAGTATGTTTACCTAGAAGGAATTTTTTTTATTCGACTTTCTTTTTAATATAAAAATTAAAAACTGAAAATTTTGTTCATCTATTTTTAATAGCTTTCAAAAACATTAATCGTCCAAACTTGGTCAAATATCATCGAAATATTTTGAAATTTGACAGGGACGTGCAGAATACTCCAGCGTTGCCTATGGGATTGATAAAAGGATGTAAATCGACAATTGTTAATAATGATTTAATTGCAAATATATTGCGATCGGTAATTACGTTTTCTTAACTTTAACGGAAAAAAGTATCGAGGGAAGTTGAAGCTAGGAAAAACTTCCAGCGAGACATTTGTTCCTTAATAGTCTAATAAGTTTCTGTCAAAGTTTCAAATTGATTTAATAATAAATGACTTAAATAGAGCGTTATTAATAAAGACGCGCGCTAGCAACATCGGCGGCACGGCGTGAGCTAAGCCTGTGTTTACATGTTTTTGCACTGATGTATCACGTTTATAAAAATTAATGAATTATTATGTAACGATATTATATTGTTTTATATAACGTAAAAACACAGTTTATAAGTCAACGCACTGTACATATAATTACATTTTGTTAGTATGTTAATAAATAAATTTGTACTTTAAAATTTAATATGTTCATTAATACTATCATAAGGATACACATACACACACACACACACACACACACACACACACACACACACACACACACAATAACGTAATAATTCTTTAATTTTTATAAACGTGATACGCCACTGCGAAAACGTGTGCGACGCAGTCTGAGCTCACGCCGCGCCGCGCCGCCGATGTTGCTAGCGCGCGTCTTTATTAATAACGCTCTATTTAAGTCATTTATTATTAAATCAATTTGAAACTTTGACAGAAACTTATTAGACTATTAAGGAACAAATGTCTCGCTGGAAGTTTTTCCTAGCTTCAACTTCCCTCGATACTTTTTTCCGTTAAAGTTAAGAAAACGTAATTACCGATCGCAATATATTTGCAATTAAATCATTATTAACAATTGTCGATTTACATCCTTTTATCAATCCCATAGGCAACGCTGGAGTATTCTGCACGTCCCTGTCAAATTTCAAAATATTTCGATGATATTTGACCAAGTTTGGACGATTAATGTTTTTGAAAGCTATTAAAAATAGATGAACAAAATTTTCAGTTTTTAATTTTTATATTAAAAAGAAAGTCGAATAAAAAAAATTCCTTCTAGGTAAACATACTTCTTTTCATTCCCTACAAGGTGATATTTTTTAAAAATTAATTTGGCTACATTGAAATTTTAGTCACTTGGACAATACTTTTACGGGTTTTCGAGCGCTAACCCCCTTATTGCATCCGGCCCTTCAATTAACTCGAACCATCACTTTCATTGAGCACTGCAACAACTCAAAACAAGCTAACAGTGGACATCGCTGCACCAACACACTCAATTAGGTACCTACCAGAACAAAAATAACCACATTTTGGGGTTATGCGCTCTTGCTTTTTGACAACTTCGTTCCCCCGCGAGAGTGAGAGTGCAAGAGCTGTGGCAGCGAGTTCTCGTCCGCGGCATCAGGTCTTCATGCGATGCTCGTTTGCGGCACCAGCCCCACTAAGCACCCGGGTTTCCGCTGGACTTGGGTTGAGTGCGGCGACGAAGATGACGCTGCTGGCTGCGCTCTCGCGCCTCTGCTGCTGTTGTCAGCGGCTTCATGTCGTCGGCCGTGAATACATAAGCGCGTTCGCTCGCATTTGGCCGCGGTCGGCCGCGGTCGTCGGCCGCGGTAAGAGCGCATGCGCTCGCTATCCCTACGCCATCAGTCGAGTACGAGTTCGGTCGTCTTTGATTTCGGAGGTACTTCGATTTGGCAACGTCGCACGATCGTTTGACCGCTTTTGGGTAGTTTTCTTCTGCTTGCTTGAACTGTACCTATATACTTGCATGCAAATAATAAAAATTAGTGAGTGGAGCCGTCGAATAAAGATGATGATTCTGCAGCTCTAATTCATTATTACAAAATATAAATATCTACTGACATTTTCACATAAAACATTGAGTATCTGTGATTCCAGGTTTAGTGCGCTCTCTGTTCATCCTGTGGGGTGGGCCCATAAGAACTAAATCAGCTGTGCGGACAGGAGAAAATTTCTTATGGGCCCACCGCACGGTATTTACAGATGGCGCCGCTAAATCTGGAATCGCAGATTGTCTATGAACACCAAACGCATCATTTCAAATTGCGCAAACTTCCTAATCTCTTTGCCACGATGTCAAATCGTGTGTGCAATGATCGGCTGAGCCTAAAGCATTTTATTCATTTGCTTATATTCACTCTAAAAGTTAGTGAATCGACATTTGAATGGATGCATAATATTTATGGGTTATTACATATACATTTCTTAAAGTTTTATCAAAGTCAGACCGTTTTCAACACTTTCTTAAATAAAACCGTGGAAAAAGTGATGACCCATAAGACAACGTGTTAAAGGCGTAAACATGAAATTAATATTAAACTTTTTAGATTACAGAAAAAATCATACATAGTTTTTGTATTCTTGCGTAGCACTTTCTTTCAGCATAAAAAGAAAACATTCTGAGCACTAGGGTCTAACACAGAAGGGTTTATTTGAATAATCAATTCCGAATTACTTGTTTATTGGAAAAGAAAATTTCGTCCTACCACAGGATACGATAAATGCAAGTCCAAATTACTTATATATTGGAAAAGAAAACTTCCTTCAGTCACAGGATTCGCTATATGAAATCCCAAATTATTTATTTATTGGAAATAAAAATCTTTTCCATCATTAAGAGTTGATATTATGGTTGTTAATCAAATTAATCTAATAAATACAGGATTCAAGGATAGAACCTTGTCTAATTCCGGGAAGGATAGTCTAATTCCGGATTGAGGCCTACGGGTGGGGAGCACGCTAAGCGCTCGAGCGTGCTCCCCACCCGTAGGCTACATCAGAAGCGCTCAGCGCTCAAGCGTGCTCCCCACCCGTAGGTTACATCAGAAGCGCTGTACTACCGGCAGATACGGAAAGCGAGGCAGATTTTCAGTCCTGCGACTAAACTTTTTCCACTTGGAACAGACGGCAGCTGTGATTATGAATATCTTCATTTATTTGTCAACAGGATTGTTTATTGTCAAAATAAATCAATGCCGCTCTCAGCGACTTGCCTTCTCAGTTTGCCGGGTGAATAATTGAAACTCCACGAATGAATAATTCCCGAATTCTGGCAGATTCAGTAAACTTATAATAATATGGCATTACTACAATTAAAAAATTTGAATAATCAATCCCGATTTACTTATTTATTCGAAAAGAAATCACCGACCTATCACAGGATACGCTATATGCAATCCCAAATTATTTATTTCTTTTCTGGAAATAAAAATCTTTTCCCTCATCAAGAGTTGATATTAAGGTTGTTTATCAAATTAATCTAATAAATACAGGATTCAAGTATAGAATCATTTTCGTATGAAATGAACCACCAATCGACGTCTAATTCCGGGTTGAGGCCTACGGGTGGGGAGCACGTTCAGCGCTTGAGTGTGCTCCCCACCCGTAGGCTACATCAGAAGCGCTGTACTACCGGCAGATACGGAAAGCGAGGCAGATTTTCAGTTATGCGACTAAACACCTTTTCCACTTGGAACAGACGGCAGCTGTGATAATGAATATCTTCATTTATTTGTCAATAGGATTGTTTATTGTCGAAATAAATCAATGCCGCTCTCAGCGACTTGCCTTTGCAGTTTGCTGGCGGAATAATTGAAATGCCACGAATGAATAATTCCCGAATTCTGGAAAATTCAGTAAACTTATAATAATATGGCATTACTAAAATTAGAAAATTTGTATAATTAATCCCGATTTACTTATTTATTCGAAAAGAAATCTCCGCCCTATCACAGGATACACTATATGCAATCCCAAATTATTTATATATTTATTGGAAATAAAAATCTTTTCCATCATCAAGAGTTGATATTAAGGTTGTTTATCAAATTAATCTAATAAATACAGAATTCAAGGATAGAATCATTTTCGTATGAAATGAACCACCAATTGACGTCTAATTGCGGGTTGAGGCGTACGGGTGGGGAGCACGCTCAGCGCTCGAGCGTGCTCCCCAGCCGTAGGCTACATCAGAAGCGCGGGACTAGCGGCGAATACGGAAAGCGAGGCAGATTTTCAGTTCTGCGACTAAACACCTTTTTCACTTGGAACAGACGGGAGCTGTGATTATGAATATCTTCATTTATTTGTCAATAGGATTGTTTATTGTCGAAATAAATCAATGCCGCTCTCAGCGACTTGCCTTTGCAGTTTGCTGGCGGAATAATTGAAATGCCACGAATGAATAATTCTCGAATTCTGGCAAATTCAGTAAACTTAGAATAATATGGCAATACTACAATTAGAAAATTTGAATAATCAATCCCGATTTACTTATTTATTCGAAAAGAAATCTCCGACCTATCACAGCATAAGCTATATGCAATCCCAAATTATTTATTTGTTTTTTGGAAATAAAAACTTTTCCCTCATCAAGAGTTGATATTAAGGTTGTTTATTAAATTAGTCTAATAAATACAGGATTCAAGGATAGAATCATTTTCGTGTGAAATTAACCACCAATCGACGTCTAATTCCGGGTTGAGGCCTACGGGTGGGGAGCACGCTCAGCGCTTGAGCGTGCTCCCCACCCGTAGGCTACATCAGAAGCGCTGTACTACCGGCAGATACGGAACGCGAGGCAGATTTTCAGTTCTGCGAGAAAACAACTTTTGCCATACTTGGAATATACGGCAGCTGTGATTGTTTTAAATGAATATATTCATCTATTGTCAATATGATTGTTTATTTACAGAAAATGCTCTTTACAGAAAATGTCGTGCGCTACTGTTTTCGGCAAATAATGCGAGTTACAATGGTTTCAACTGCTATAAGTTGGTAAATATCGTTTTGTTAAATGCAAATTTACTTAGTAGTTTATATTTCACCGTCGAATCGTCCACTGGTAAAAACTCTTTACAAAAAACCCCTTCAAAGTCTCTTTACAAAATATGTCACGCGCCTAGAATACCCCTTAATGAACTCGAAAAAATTATTTAAACTTGTATGAATTGAGAATTATTATAGCGAATAATGAAGTTCTTCGATTACGTAAAATTTCTTCTGGAAATCGGTCATTAGTAAATACTGAAATTAGGAGAAACCCTTCGCATGCTCTTTACAAAAAATATATCAAACACGGATTTTCAAGAAATTATGCAGGAGAGAAGTTTTTATTGCGAAGAAATCACAAGTAGTAAACGTTTTCACTGTCAATAATTAGCCTATTTTATTGAAATTTCAGGAGAAAATTGTATGCAAATTGCGGACAAGTATTATGTCGATGATTAGTAGGTTATGTGACCCACAAAGCTTTTCTAGTGTTTTTTGCAAATTCATTGATCATTTCAATTGAAATTTGGAGAAATAATTAAAAGCTACTGACCGAATTGAACACAAATCTTCGTAATTCTAAATGTTGAGAATTCCGTATGTAATTCATATCGTATAAGCGATATTCAAACGCACTTCGCGCGTACTTTTCTGTTTTTGAGGTTATGCATGCTATCTTCATTATGTTTTACTTTTAACTTATTTAAGTCTTTTTTCAAAGTCAGAACTTAATCATTTTTATACTACTCTAAATGTAAAAATTACATTTAAAAAACATTCAAACTTTAAATTCCAAACAGTAAATTTCTCGCGCCTTCTTCTTATCGATCAATCAAAGTCAAGCCTTTAGATGCTTCAACATCGCCGCTCATCACTTTTCACCTCAAGAAGGGAATATCGTATTATTGCGAATAGAGTACCACCTTCCATTTATAAGTACATTGATTTCGGCGATCCCGTAAAAACTTACATTACAGAGTAGTAGTACTCTGATTAAGTACGTGTCACAAATTTCATGTAAAACGTGTGCAAATAAGTAATCTGTAAGGAGTGGATGAACCGTAAACAACCACACTTTATAACCGCGACAGCTACATCTGTTCATGGCAGCGCCATCTATTACACCGAGAAATGAACACATGTTACACACTTACACTCTGCATATAGGTTATGTATACATATGTAGCTGGCTATATTAGCATACAATATAAAATTATACTTTTTGCAAGTTTTCGAAAAAAGAGCTCTGGTACACCGTAAGTTAGTGCAAAACAAACATTCCATTCAATTTTGGGGCAAAACTGTTCATCATCCTTGAAGATTTTCAATTCCCCAATTTGGGGAACTGAAAATCTTTGACAATAATCAACAGATCTGGTTGTTAATTTATTTAAATTATTCCTTATTCGCTAACTTACAATGTACCAGAGTTGTTTTGTCGAAATATTTAGTCTTTAATGACTGAAAAAATTAAAATAATGAAGAATCAGTACGTCGGTAAGGTAGAGTCAATTTTTCGTGCTCACATGGCCTTAACCATGATAATAACATTAACTCAACCATGACTTTAACTATAAAAAACTGATATCAACCAAATGCTTACAATAAATGAAAGAATCTCGAATTAACTTATTTTGTTTAATTTAAGTTGTAATTTGAAAATTATTTTAAACCTTTTCTACTTCCTTTGACATTTTTTTTATATTTATTTAATTAGTAAATACTTCATTGTTTCTTTTATATTTTATATATAATTTGAAAATTATTTTATAATTTTATACGAACTTACTAATCGCAATTTTCATAATTTTAAACATTATCTACTTCGTTTGACATGTTTTTTATATTTGTTTAATTAGTAAATACTTTATTGTTTCTTTTATATTTTATATATTTCATATTAAAATGTCTCGCGAAAGAATACAAGGTACTCAAGAAGAAGAAGAAATTTTTCAAACTGAAAGACGAATGCTAGCTGCTGAGAATCAACGAATCCGAAGACAAACAGCACGAAATCTTATTAACGATCAATGTAGAAATTCTGCTATACAACTAGATTATTTAGGCAAAATGGATGTTTTATGTATTCATTGTACAGCGAAGCATTTTGCTTCAGAAAAAATTACAAATAAAGGGTTATGTTTTAGTGACTGTTGTAGTCATGGAGCAGTTTATTTACATCCTGCACCTACATTTCCTGAAGAACTTTTAAGAATGTTTAATGGATCACATGCTAAATCAAATAACTTTTTCTTAAATATTCGTAGCTATAATAATACATTATCCTTTGCTTCTTTCAATGCCAACTTATTTAATTTATAAACACGCCGCCAAGCACCGTATTGTTTTAAAATTCAGTGACAAATATATTATCAAATTAATACAGCCTTATATCCATTTGAAAATGAACAGCCTGCATATGGACAATTGTTTTCTGATGATTCACAAGAAGCAACTGATTACAGAATAAATCAAAACTCGTGGTTAATTATAGCTATTCTTTTTAGAAATCATTCGCTCATAAAGAACAAAACTATGTAAGAATATTAAAATTTGTATTGCAGCTTAAAAAACTAATGTAAAAGAGAACATTGCAGCAGCTTTTAATTAGACATATTGTTTCTGTCCTTTTATTTTTCTGTAACAAGTACTAAGATACTTCTTTGATTTATCTACAAATTCTCTTCTTCTAACAGTCATGACACACGTGTAAATACATTAATTTAATGCAATGATTATTAGATTAAAGATTTGATGTAATGATTATCAGCATTGAATGTGTCAACGAATTATTGTAAAAAATGTTTATGGCTTTACTAGACCGCTCAAGCAACCTTAACTGTTAAAAGTAATAATTTGCTCGAGCACGTTCAGGTGAAGTAGATGCTGAATGTCTTTTGTATTTGTACAGTTATGTTCAACAAAATTTCAAAATTTACTTTTTGAACTTATTTTAGAAATACAAGTATAAATGTTATTCTTTTATAACTAATAGTAAAAAAGGTACCATGAGCATTCGCGTCGAATAGCAGTATATTAGTAAAAATTATTAACAATGAAGTATAAAATCATTAATAGAAATAAATCATATAAGTAATACAAGAACCTAAAATAAAAAATTCGACAATATTTTCTTTTTTTTTTTTTAATTATATTTATGTTTTCTACATTATATATTCTTATATTGAAGAAATCGTGAAAATTCGATATTTGAGGGCCAATCCGTGGAATATGGAGTAAAATAAAAAAATCCATATAAATTACATTCAGCAACGTTTCGCCAGCAAGGTTCGCTGGCCTCATCAGGCTATTATTTATTCCAAACAAAATTCTTTATTCTTATATTGGATTTTTAGAAATATATTTCTTCATTACATTACGGACTTCTTTGCCAAACCCAACTACAAAATTATTTTCAGAACGACATTCGTCATTGAATTCTTCTTTATCATCTTCCACGATGTCGGATATATTTATTCCATCTAAATCTAAAATAACATTATGGAGAATACATCCGACTTTTGTTATTATTTCAACGGTATCGGGCAGTTGTTCTATAGTTTTATAGAAAATTTGCCACTTTTGGGATAACTTTCCAAAACCATATTGAACTACCATTCGTGCCTTTGACAGCCGCTTATTAAAATTCCTCTCCTCACTTCATAGGTCTTTACCTGGATACGGTTTTAATAAATTTTCCATGATGGGATACGGTCCATCTCCGATGAAAAAAAACGGTAAAGTTACATTTGAGTTGGGTAATAGATCGCCTTCTGGAATTTTAATGTTGTTATTTTTTAAAGCGTTATACAATTTTGACGTTCTAAACTTGTTGCCATGTTGTTGTCCATAACCTCCACATTCTATAAATATAAATTTATACTTCGCATCGATTACTGCTTGTAAAGTAATTGAAAAAAACTTTTTGTAATTGTAATACAAGCTTCCCGATACAGGTGGTTTTTTTATGGCAATGTGCTTTACGTCTATTGCGCCTATACAATGGGGAAATCTCCAAATATCATAAAATTCTTCGGCAATTTTAATAAAATTTTCTCTTTTAGGAACTGCCATATGTATTAGATATAAGTTTTCCCATAAAATTACCATTGTACGTTTGACAACACGACAAACAGCAGACGTACCCATAC
Organism: Torymus aiolomorphi; assembly: GCA_036365515.1. Classification (NCBI taxonomy): domain Eukaryota; kingdom Metazoa; phylum Arthropoda; class Insecta; order Hymenoptera; family Torymidae; genus Torymus; species Torymus aiolomorphi. Next base: position 221,963,642 of record CM070874.1, read on the forward strand.
GAAACGCAAATGATAAATCCTTGTACGTCATACCAGTTGCTAAAAATCTGAAAAAAGTATTAATTGAAAGTTATTTTAGTCTAATTAAAGAAAAAATTGACTACCAAAAACGATAGATTTTGAATTATAAAATATTGAGACAATAGATTAGATTTTGATATCTTTTAGAAAGAAATTTTTTAAGAATGTACGTTCAACTTTTATTCAAATAATGTAATAGTAATTTTCGACACCGCTATGAAAGTAGATTATTTACCTTGTCTGACGTTTTTCGCACGAGCAGTCACATAAAGAGACATAATTACTTTATTACTACGAACACCGAAAAGTTCTACCGAAGTTGTGATTTTAAAATTAGGATGCGGAATGAAGAATATTTTATATAATTACCTTATTGTTACTACCAGTTGTTCTTCTGGTAAAATAGGCTGTTTATGTAAATTACACCAATTTTTTCCAGGTTTTGGGAGGTTTTAGATTGAATATAATCGAAGGTTTTTATACTCATTCGGGAATATTGTTGAAATTTATCGGGATAATGTCGTAAAGTAGGAAAAAGATGGTGATATTCACCAAACACGAATCTATTTTCGTTTATTTTGTGTATTTGATAATTTCTAACCTTTTCCAATATACTTGCTATTAAACAATATTCATTTCTTAAGTCATCATTTAAATTTAATGTTTCGTCCATTTTTATTTGAATAACGAAATTTCTAAAATAAATAAAAGTATTTAATAAATGGATAATTATATGTTTTGAAATACACAAAAAATGTAACTTAGTAGTAACATTACCTAAAGTTTTGTTGCTCGTAATAGTTTAATAGAAAATGAGATGACCCAACTTCAATGTCAACGAAATAAACATGTGCAAAGTTTGCAACTGTGCTAGTGATGTAAACAAGAAAGTAAGAAAACTGAAAACCAATAATCTAAAGATACAAGTAAATAAGAATCTAATAGAATAGTGGCAATCTCAAGTTACAAACAGTTTCACTGATTGCGACTGGGACACTTTAGTTAGCTTAAGGTGGCTTCGGCGCGTAGTGCCGTATCAAGTCGGGGCCCCAGTGGGGACCATCTACGTTTTTTGCAATTTTTAAATTTAATGTAACATAAAACACCCTATTTCCCTCTTATATATGAAATAACAAAGATATTTATCGATATTTAGTCGAATAGTATGAGAAAACAATAATTTGTTGAATCAGTTGTCTACTACGCATGTGCAGAAGTGCCTATCCATAATTAATCAACGATATATTTTTTTATTTCATCGTTGATCCATAATTTTCAACATACCATCAGATTCTACGGAAAAAAATCTTTCATTTCATATTTTGTCGAACGAAAAATATTTATTTATATTTAAGATTAAAGCTGTTTAATGTTTTTTCCTATAAGATTACATGTTATTTTTTATTTTTTTTAATCTCAGTTTTCTCGATAATTTTGTCATTATTCTGATATTTTCAAAGTATGAATCGAACGTTATTGTTCAAAGAACATTTTTATTGGGTTTTTAGAATATTCTATCTTTTTATTAAAACTCGCCGAAGCCACCTTAACAGCAAATTATATCACACTGAAATAAAAGCCGTGTATACGCAGTAAAGCTAATAAACTTGTGACTGTATTTGTGAATAACTGTTTATTTATCCAAATTCAATCAACCGGCTCATGTAATTGACTCATTTACAACTACTGACTCGGATTACAAGAGTTTATCAGACCATTGCGGCGAATAAGTGAAAAGAAAGAAATATTATGAGAATAAGTGGGATTATGTATAGATGCATTTACTAAATTATAAACTTTATTTTTAACAGATGAAATACTCATACTAATGTAAAATCAACTATATGTTCTGTTGTGCGCTTCAGATTATTCATTTGGTACAAATACAATTATTGTTTTGGTCACTTGAATATAGTATATTATCTTGAAGGTATTTTTAACAAGAAAAATAATGTAGCTTATTTATGATAGAAATATGAATTTGAAATATGAGTATTGTAAATCGCATGTAAAGGATTGCCCATAATACTATTATGATTAGTTGATCACATTTGAAATACTCTAGGAATTATAGTCGTCTTCAAGGTGCTAACAGATCTGCTCGCATGATGATCACCGTGTTACCCTTACCCTCGGCGTCGGCGCGGCCCACCTCGCGTTTCAGCATCTACTTGACCTGAACGAACTCGAGCAAATTATTACTTTTAACAGTTAAGGTAGCTTGAGCGGTCTAGTAGATGTAAAGCCATAAATATTTTTTACAATAATTCGTTGGCACATTCAATGCTAATAATCATTACATCAAATCTTTAGTTTAATAATCATTGCATTAAATTAATGTATTTACACGTGTGTCATGACTGTTAGAAGAAGAGAATTTGTAGATAAATCAAAGAAGTATCTTAGTACTTGTTACAGAAAAATAAAAGGACAGAAACAATATGTCTAATTAAAAGCTGCTGCAAGTTCTCTTTTACATTAGTTTTTTAAGCTGCAATACAAATTTTAATATGCTTACATAGTTTTGTTCTTTATGAGCGAATGATTTCTAAAAAGAATAGCTATAATTAACCACGAGTCAAACAGCAGTTAATGGATCATAGAAGGATGCAACCCCTAAACATGACGTGCATTATTATGAATTAGACGCATATAATATATTTATTCATTGGTTTGTTTATGCTTAAATAAAAAAAAATAAGAGGTAAATAACATATATTAAATACGCATTTTTTCTAATTATATATATTACACATGTGTACGTACATAAGCTTTTGTTTTGTCAAAAATAAAATACATAGAATATTCTTATACATAAGTATCCATAATCTACGAATTAAAAAACATGAAATTAACTACTAAAAAATAAAAATGAAGACCGAAATTTTGTTTCTTTATCTTCTTCGTTGCTGTGCCGTGAATCTAGTCATTCTACAGTCGATGACTTGAATATCTAAAACATTGATAATTAGTATGTGTTAATTGATTATTTATAATTCATATAAGTTGTATTAAGAATTGCGTGTACAGAGGATACTGCAAGTTTTCAAAAAGACTTACCATCATCTTCCAAACTTTCCACATTTGCAATTTTTGATTTTTGTTTAGCTATGAATTCACCAATCAGTTTTGTTACTTGAATTCTAAATTCCAATTTTTTTTCTTGATTTTCTATTTTTTTAATATCTGGTAACACACTGAGAAAAAAACCAATCGAACCTCTCGTCAGATACAACCTCGTCGGGCTTTGCTTTCGCTACAATTTTTTTCTGTTAGTTTTGCTGGTTTGCTTTTAGGTAAAACAGCCACCTGACTGTCTTCATCTGAAGAAACTTCATCAACATTTCCACTTCCTTCTCGTATCGCTGAGTTGCGCGACAAAAAACTCATTGCTTCGAAATGAAGCCAGGTGCTCTTTTTATTTTCAGATCCCCCTGAACCCGATGTTAAGATCGGCAATGCTTTCAACTCCTTATCGTATATCGATTTTAAAGTCTTACATTTACTTTTCGCTTGAGGTTCTATAAGAAAAATGATAATAGAAAAAATTGATAAAATTAGCACAGGCTTAATTTATATTGACGCGATTGCTAAATAACCGTAAGATTTCACGAGAACGCGTGTAAAATCTGACCGACAAATAATGAATACAAAATTTAGCCTAGTAGTAATAGAACATTAGTGTGGTTACGAATGCAGAAACTAAAATTAATAATCATCTTTTGAACGACAAATAAAATTTTGTCAACATAATCTAAAACGCGAACTCTGTATTAGTATACCATAAAAAGTCGTTTTTGTTATTCGCGATAACAGAAGAATCGTTGCTTCTTTGTCCGAGAGGTTCTGTCAGTCATTTAGCAGATGCATTTCTTAATGTAGTCTAAAATCAGATTCCATCTGAGAAATCACTTAAGTGTTTAATATACTTACTTGATATCCCTAATTATTTCGTAATTTTGTCCCATTTCTTGGCTAAAATGTATAAATTTTTGTGTGCATCGACAGATTTGTTCCATAACTCCGACCGTTCCATTATAAGAGAAATGAATTGCTTTTCTTTTAATTTACTCCCCGACATTTTTATGAATAGATGTGTCCTATACTTTTAAGAATTGCTTATAAAATGAAACGCTCTTAAAAATCACCGATAAGACTGTACAATTTATCAAAGTTAACCTAACCTAAATCTCAACATATACATATACATAAACAATGCAAAGTAATAATGATACTACCTACGTTAAACTAATCAAAGAGGATGCAACGCAAAGTTATGATAAGCTATAGAATAGTAATTGGATAACTGCATTAATCGCGGACAAGAACGTATAAACTGACGCTTTCTCTGTCTGCGTCTACATCCAGCGCCGGCCTCTCCTAGCGCAAGTGTCGCGTTGTGCTACCAGCCAAAGTTTGGGGTTTGTCTTCTGCTTGCTTATGTGTAAAGGTTGCCACGTCTGATCTGCTAATGTGTAAGGCTATAATCATATGGCGCGGAATAGAACTGCAGAACAGCAGAATAGAGGTTGCGTCATGAAGACAACCAATCAGAGCAGCTTTCGCGTTTGCGGAAGAACTCTGATTGGCTGTCTCGTGTAAGTATTCTGCAGCTCTATTCCGCACCATGTGATTTCAGTCTTAACAGTAGACAGGAGAAGACCGCATATAAGAAAACAAGCAGAAACTTACTCAGCTAAGCGGTTCGTAAGAACATTTACTCCTCAATATGTCGAAGCAATCTGCAAACAACGCATTTGTGCAAAAATTAATGGACCTCTCAGCGACTAAACAGAATAGTGATGATGATGAGAATATCCTCTTTTTCCAAACATTGATGCTCTACGTACGGCAAATTCAAGATCGTGAAAAGATCGAATTCAAAAGCGATTTCATTAAATTAGTCAACACATACATCTATCCAAATCCGGTAAAAATAGAAAGAAGACAGAGCGAAACAGCCTCGGTTAACGATAAACATTTAAATTTATTACTTATTGTAATAGATTAATCAATCAAAAACTAAAATAGCCAAAAAAATATACATAACCAATTTCATAACATTTTACGGACGATTTACAATTTAAAATAAAAAAACATTACAATGATTTGGCTCTACCGCATACAACTGAACAACTACCTCCATCAACAGCAGAAGAAAGAGCTGGAATCAGCAATAATTTCATGTCATGCCCTAATATGCACCCAACTCCATCGACATCAGGAACATCGGCATCATCAACAAAAACGTCGTCATATAATGATTCGGCTTTACCGTATAAAAATAAACAACTACCTCCATCAACACTAAAAAAATAACTGGAATCAGCAATAATTTAATGTTATCCGTTAATATGCACTCATCTCCATCGACATCAGGAGCATTAGCATCATCAACAAAAACCTCGTCAACATAAGAATTGTCTCTCACTATTCCCACTGTTAAAACAGAAACCATCAACATAAAAAGAAGAAAAATTGAATATATTGCGTTAATTTTTACTATCTAACATATCCCTCTTATCGAAAGCTATTTCATTACTCTACTCAAATCAAAAGATTTTATTTAAAAATATTATCTCGTTCAAAAGATATAGAGAGCTGAATTTTTTTATGTGCTGTTTCCTTTCCGAACTTTTCTTCTCCTTGTTCAGATGTCCGGTTTGCAGCTCTTACGACACTTCCGGTTGCGGTCTATTTTACGCTTGTATATCTATATATATTTATATATATAGTACATATACACACCCGTATCGGGTCGACGCCTAACCTTACATATAACATGTCAGTATTTTTATATACAAATTTTATCATTTAGTGAGTTAGTTAATAATAATATATTTCAAAGATCTCAAGAAATCAACTAATTATGAGAAGAATTATGTGTATCAATCAACGGGGAAAATAACTTTTATTAGTTAGACAAGTACTTATTATATATATATACATACAGATACAGATTATTTCATTTTGGATGAATTGGAATGGATTGGATTGGAAAAATATAACCTAGATAAGCAGTTGTGAATATCAATGGGCAATAGCAATATGTTATGATCAGATAAGTAGCAAACTTCTATTATAAAGTTATAAATCAATAAAGTTTATAATAAATATTGTTACTTTGTGAAATCTTGTTTTTATTTTTACAGAATATATCAGAAAAGGTAAGGATTATTACCAAGTAAATCGATCACTGTTAAAAAATAGTTTTTAACAAAGAAGAGTTCATGAATTATTATTAATTATTCAAGTTCATCGAAAAAGTAGGGTAGGCTAACCGAATTTTCTGTATGTCCACGAGTCTCAAGAAATTTTTAAATCTTCAAGTGGATTGGAAAATAACCTATGTAAGCAGCTGTGAATATCAATGGGCAATAGCAATATATTATAATCAGATAAGTAGCAAACTTTTATTATCAAGTTATAAATCAATAAAGTTTATAATAAGTATTGTTTCTTTGTGATATCTTGTTTTTATTTTTACAGAGTATATCAGAAAATATAAGGATATTACCAAGTAAATAGATAACTGTTAAAAAATATTTTTTAACAAAGAAGAATTCATTAATTATTATCTTACAGATATTATACCAGAAGATTTTTTTCGACTCATTGTGGAAATATGGAGATATATGTAATATAGCCAATAATGTTGAGTTCTAATTGTGTACTGTCTGAAAAATCTAATTTTGAATTAGCAAAAATGAACGAGTGCCCTCATGACCCTAGTGGTTATTTTATTATTAATGGACAAGAAAAAGTTATTTTAATACAAGAACAGACGTTTAAGAATAGAATAATTTATATTAAAGAAGATAGTAAGAATATAGTACTACTCAAGAAAGAAAAACCAAACCAATATTATTATGGAAGAGCAGGCAAATACTATTTACGACACAATATTTTACAAGATGTATCTATATATTCTTAACATGAAAATTTTTCATATGAGATATAATTTTAGAAGAATGTTAAAAATTTGTCTTCATATTTGACAGGGCAAATAGAGTACGTGGATGTCAATGAAGAAAATGACAGTTCATTGCTTTCAATGAATCAAACATAAAACAAACAACAACTAAGATGTTTATTTAGACAGTATTGGACTCAAAGTACGAAAGAAGTATTATGTTTTGAAGTAAGTTTTTCAAAATAAGAAAAGAAAATTGTGATTTTCATAGATCGTCTATCTAGTTGAAAATTATATTGATAATAAAAATGTTGTGATTATTAGAAAATGATATCTAATCAGTGTTTTGTGTAATAAATAAAATAAAATACCAATATGATGTGCTGCATGAAGTGCATATATAATCAAATTTTATTGATAACAAATAACCTAGTGATTAAAAAATGTCATGTAATCAGTGTTTTGTGTTAAATAAAATAAAATACCGGTATGATGTGTTGCATGAAGTGCACATATAATCAAATGTTATAGATAACAAATAACATAGTGATTAAAAAATGGCATCTAATCAGTATTTTGCGTAATATAAAAAAATAAAATACCGGTAAAATGTGTTGCATGAAGTGTTATATCAAATTTTAAAACTTCTACTTAAAATCAGTTTGAAATGTTTTGAAAATAGCTCAAGTATGTATTAATAAGTAATTACGTGTTATGAGGTTCATAAACTTCATAATACGCTTTTGCATAGAAGAAAATATTGCTGAGTGATACAAGAGGTTATAAATATACAATATAATTTTCAGTGTTTTGTGTAATAATAAATAAAATATAGTATGCCGTGCTATATGAAGTGTTTATAATCAAATTATAAAACTTCTATTAAAAATCAGTTTCAAATGTTTTAAGAATAGAACAAGTGTTTATTGAATAATTATGTGTTATGAGGCCCATAATTTTCATAACAAGTTTTTGTATAGAAGAAAATATTGCTGAGTGACATGTGAGGTTATAAATATACAATATAATTTATGATGCCGATTTGAAATATTGCTCTGAGCCTTGGTTTAAAAAGCATCTGTCATCTTCAAAAAACTTAGTCGATATCAGTATTGTGCATATTTATTCAAGTGCCAATAAAAAGATTATACCTAATGAACATGGGAATACTGAAAAAAGTAAAAATGATATGTTATTGTGAAAATTTCAACGAATAAAAGTGCTCAGTTAATCTAATGTATGATTTCTCACCATAGGAGACGTCAAAATGTTTCAGAGTTCTTAGTAAATATTTTTCTAGACAAGATTCAGATAATAATTTCAAAAAGTTTTATCTATACAAGAATGTCAAGAAAGCTTTTATTCTCAGTGATTCTTAGTTCATAAACTGGTTGCATTTTTAATTTTATAAGATTATGTGTGGCAATGATGGGTTATTAATTTAAGTAGTTTCAATAATAATTTCAAGAACTTATATCTCTACTATAAAAGAATATCGAGAAAGCTTTTTTTCTCACATTTTACAAGTCGTGTAGCAATGATAGGTTATTAATACAAGTGGTCTAATCTAATCTACTGAAATCTGTGTAAATCCACCCGGATCCAGCTGGATTTCCCATGTGACATAGATCCAACTGGGTTTCCTAGCTGGATATTTTTGACCGGATTCTAGTGATAATTTCAACAAATCCAAGTGTTGAGAATAATATAATTAATTATTGGCTCATGGTGCCAATAATTAATTGCGAAGCTACAAAAATAATTAATGATATTATCATATAGCAGTCTTATAGTAGAACTAATTTAAGGCTTTAATAATCTATTTCTAGTACCAAAAAATGAAAATACTTATATTATGCCCTGAAAAAAAATTATAAAAATATGAACTAAAAGCTTCGTTTTAAGATCTAATTTGTTCAAAAAAATATTGATCCCTTTAGTATTTATGTAATTTGTCTTCTTAATAATAATCTTTGAAAGTATAAAATAAGTTGTGTATATAAGTTTTTCCTGCAAACTGAAAACATAAAAAGAATGATATTTTCATATTACTTTACAATAATTAATAGTATTGTTAAATTATCATCATACCTAAGAATATACGCGTTTGATTATATTATTTCAACAAATTTTACTAATGTAATCATTTTTCGAACTCCTTGAAGAAACATTCAAATTTAAAACTTTTGTGAATAACAATACTATCATTTACTAATGATATTAAAAATATACTATACTATAGTAGTATAGTAGTATATACTAATAGTATATACTATACTATAATAAACCCTCATAATGTTATCACACTGTGTAATTATTATTTTCTCTTAAAAAGATCTGAAATATATCTAAAAAACATTTTACAAAAGTTTAAACTAAGATAAGTATTAGTCTCTCCCGCCCTCCCTCCCTTTATCTCTCTCTCTCTCTCTTTCTCTCTCTCTCCCTTTCTCTCTCTCTCTCTCTCTTCCTCTCCCCTCTCTCTCCCTCTCTCTCAACTTCCGTGAAACTGAGTACCAAAAACTTTAATGAGTGTTTAAATATTTTTTTAATACACTCAACACGTTTTTTAAAAGCTAATTTTTTAAGTACATTCTATAACAACATAATTTGTCTAGTCCTTTTAATTCTTCTACTCTCTTCTATTCAATAAGCACTCTCTACAAATGGTAATAATTTTTTTTCATGACTGTACAAATAATAATATTGTTAATAAAACTTTCTACGATAGTATAAAAGAAGGCAAGTATAGAAGTTTTTCTGTATAATCTATAAAATAATATTTTTGATTTTTTAAAAGAAGTCAAATGAATACTATAGTAGAAAAGTCTTTTATACCACTCTAACCTCAAAATCACAACTTTGGTATGATTTTTCGGCGCTCGTGGTATGAAATACCGTTCGAAACTAGTGCGTAAGTCGATTATTTAGGTGGTGTGACTTTTTCGCACTCGCTTCGCTCGTGCAAAAAGTCACACCAGCTAAATAATCGACTTCCCCACCCGTGTCGAGATGTACTATTACTTCTTTGAGTCAATGTATGCTCAACAAATTATATGTAAGTACATTCAAATTGTTCACTGCAAATCAAACAAACGAAAGTTGTGAAATCAATTATCGATAGTCAAGTAATGCAAACCATTCTCCGAAAAACTGTATGGCTATGTTCTCAGAAATGTATTCAAATTTTTTTCATTCTTCTATACAAATTAAACACAAGAAAGTACTGAAATCAATTAATTATAGACAAGTACCGGCCATAAGAACTTTTCGTACCTCGCATGTAAAATTACATTTTATGCCCACATTGTAACTTTAAAATTATTCAGCCAGCGGGCATAAAGTGCTACATAACGACCAAGAGGCCCAATAGCTCACACAGCTTCTACAAAACCTTATAGTACCTACGTACTTACCCCCGCGTGGGCGAAAATTATTTTAATTATATAACTATAATGCCTTCTTTTTATTTCTAAAATTCATAAGAATTTTTTCAGGTATTTACCAAAAGTCAAAGCCTATATAAAAAAATTACATAGTTACCAACACATCACTATTTTTCATTATTCCTCCTCAATTTTGAACTTTCTATAATATTACGCATCTAGGAAGGACAAGAGAAGTCTAGAGCTACTCTAGCAGGGGTGGTCTTCCGATCTCCCGTACATACTTGGCGGGCCCGACGGTTTGCAGTTCAAGGTGTAAGGCATGGTCATTTTCATATAAATATTCATATGTTTAAAGATAAGATAAAATGTATAAATGGGTTGTTTCTACATATTAACTACTGATCTATGAATCTATCACTCTGTTTTTAAATAGAAAGTACACACCTGCGTGAAAATATCATATGAGATCTCATATGAGATCCCGTAATACGTAAAATTGCATATGACATCACATATAAGATCTCATACGAGATATGCGCTGTCTGAAATTCTCATATGAGATCTTATACGATATTTACACGGGGGAAAAGGATATAAAATATGTAGCTTATAAAACGGTTAGTAAAATGTAAAGGACTTTTGAGCAGGCTATAAATTTATATGAATTTTTTATTTTATTCTCGTTTAAAAAGGACGGACACAAGGAAAAATATGTTTAGTAATGAAATATAAATCATAATTCTGCACATGAACGGATTTATTGTACTTAACGGCATCAATTAAAAATTAGAGCCAATGTAATTATTTATGGTGGACTTATAGGTATAAATATTGTTAATGAATTTATGCAAAAATTTAGTATTCTACTTTTAAGTAGCCCATATAACTGCAAACCGTCGGGCCTGCCAAGTATGTACGGGAGATCGGAGGACCACCCCTGCTAGAGTAGCTCTAGACTTCTCTTGTCCTTCCTAGATGCGTAATATTATACAAAGTTCAAAATTGAGGAGGAATAATGAAAAATAGTGATGTGTTGGTAACTATGTAACTTTTTTATATAGGCTTTGATTTTTCATAAATACCTGAAAAAATTCTTATGAATTTTAGAAATAAAAAGAAGGCATTATAGTTATGTAATTAAAATAATTTTCGCCCACACGGGGGTAAAGTACGTAGGTACTATAAAGTTTTGTAGGAGCTGTGTGAGCTATTGGGCCTCTTGGTCGTTATGTAGCACTTTATGCCCGCTGGCTGAATAATTTTAAAGTTACAACGTGGGCATAAAATGTAATTTTACATGCGACGTACGAAAAGTTCTTATGGCCGGTACTTGTCTATAATTAATTGATTTCAGTACATTCTTGTGTTTAATTTGTATAGAAGAATGAAAAAAATTTGAATACATCTCTGAGAACATAGTCATACAGTTTTTCGGAGAATGGTTTGCATTACTTGTCTATCGATAATTGATTTCACAACTTTTGTTTGTTTGATTTGCAGTGAACATTTGAATGTACTTACATATAATTTGTTGATCATACATTGACTCAAATAAGTAAAAGACTTTGTTACTATAGTATTTATTTGACTTGTTTTAAAAAATCAAAAATATTATTTTATAGATTATACAGAAAAACTTCTATACTTGCCTTATTTTATACTTACGTAGAAAGTTTTATTAACAATATTATTATTTGTACAGTCATGAAAAAAAATTATTACCGTTTGTAGAGAGTGCTTATTGAATAGAAGAGAGTAGAGGAATTAAAAGGACTAGACAAATTATGTTGTTATAGAATGTACTTAAAAAATTAGTTTTTAAAAAACGTGTTGATTGTTTCAAAAAAATATTGAAGCACTCATTAAAGTTTTTGGTACTCAGTTTCACTGAAGTTGTGAGAGAGGGAGAGAGAGGGGAGGGGAAGAGAGAGAGAGAGAAAGGGAGAGAGAGAGAGAGAAAGAGAGAGAGAGAGATAAAGGGTGGGAGAGACTAATACTCTAGCAGGGGTGGTCCTCCGATCTTCCGTACATACTTGGCGGGCCCGACGGTTTGCAGTTCAAGGTGTAACGCATGGTGATTTTCTTACAAATATTCATATGTTTAAACTTGTCTTAGTTTAAACTTTTGTAAAATGTTTTTTAGATATATTTCACAACTTTTTAAGAGAAAATAATAATTACACAGTGCGATAACATTATGAGGGTTTATTATAGTATAGTATATTTTTAATATCATCCTGAATTTCTTTACTATTATTATTATAAAACTATACAAAGAAAAAGACCTTGGGTAATAGTAAACAGTTATGTGTTACGTATGACCTAATTGTGAATGTGATTTATGAGAACTGTGAAGGACAATCAATGGATTGTCCAAAATAAATTTATTATTTGCTGATCACTATTGAAATTGAAGAAATTAAAAAAATTACCTAGCAAGTGGAGAGACTGACTCAATATACCAAATCAGAATTGGCAAAATAAAGAAAAGTACATTTTATTTTTCTCTTGGATACAATATCATAAGTAGTATGAAAGTATTATGAAGGCTTTGGGTGATGAAATGACTTTGATGGGTTATGTTTGATAGAAATCTGAATTTGAAACATGAGTATTATAAATGTATGTAATGGGCTGCCCATAGTACTTTAACTATTATTTAATCACATTTGAAATTCCAAAAATTAAAAATTCAATTTATCAATTAGAAACATAAATTTTCTACACCAAAACCCAAATGTCAAATAAGAAATAATATTATGTTAAAAGCTATAGTCAGAAATTCTGCTTTCGAAAGAGTTTTGAACATTCACTTTTGGTCCAGTGATGATCCAGCTACTCAATAAAAATTTCTTTTCTCTACAATTTGTAAGTGAATTTTACACATTGTTAACATATTTTATCCTGAAATTCTTTACTATTATTATTATAAAACTATACAAAGAAAAAGACCTTGGGTAATAGTAAGCAGTTATGTGTTACGTATGACCTAATTGTGAATGTGATTTATGAGAACTATGAAGGACAATCAATGGGTTGTCCATAATGAATTTATTATTTGCTGATCACTATTGAAATTGAAGAGATTAAAAAAATTACTTAGCGAGTGTAGAGAGTGACTCATCATACCAAATCAGAATTGGCAAAATGAAGAAAAGTACAGTTTATTTTTCTCTTGGATACAATATCATAAGTAGTATGAAAGTGTTATCAAGGCCTTGGGTGATGAAAGGACTTTGATGGTTTACGTTTGATAGAAATCTGAATTTGAAACATGAGTATTGTAAATGTATGTAATGGGTTGCCCATAGTACTTTAACTATTAGTTAATCACATTTGAAATTATAAAAATTAAAAATTCAATTGACCAATTAGAAACATAAATTTCCTACACCAAAACATAAATGTTAAAATAAAAATAATATTATGTTAAAAGCAATAGCCAGAAATTCTGCTTTCGAAAGAGTTTTGAACATTCACTTTTGGTCCAGTGATGATCCAGCTACTCAATAAAAATTTCTTTTCTCTACAATTTGTAAGTGAATTTTACACATTGTTAACATATTTTATCCTGAAATTCTTTACTATTATTATTATAAAACTATACAAAGAAAAAGACCTTGGGTAATAGTAAGCAGTTATGTGTTACGTATGACCTAATTGTGAATGTGATTTATGAGCACTGTGAAGGACAATCAATGGGTTGTCCAAAATAAATTTATTATTTGCTGATTACTATTGAAATTGAAGAGATTAAAAAAATTACCTAGCGAGTGAAGAGACTGACTCATCATACCAAATCAGAATTGGCAAAATGAAGAACAGTAGGTAATGTGCTTTCTAAAACCTTACGTAGTTTTGCCCAAGTTATAATGATCCCAATATACTAGTGTAACAGCTTTGTGTCTCCATAGATTTTACAGTGTATATCAGACAGTACAGTTATTTTTCTCTTGGATACAATATCATAAGTAGTATGAAAGTGTTATCAAGGCTTTGGGTGATGAAATGACTTTGATGGGTTATGTTTGATAGAAATCTGAATTTGAAACATGAGTATTATAAATGTATGTAATGGGCTGCCCATAGTACTTTAACTATTATTTAATCACATTTGAAATTCCAAAAATTAAAAATTCAATTTATCAATTAGAAACATAAATTTTCTACACCAAAACACAAATGTCAAATAAGAAATAATATTATGTTAAAAGCTATAGTCAGAAATTCTGCGTTCAAAAGAGTTTTGAACATTCACTTTTGGTCCAGTGATGATCCAGCTACTCAATAAAAATTTCTTTTCTGTACAATTTGTAAGTAAATTTTACACATTGTTAACATATTTTATACTGAAATTCTTTACTATTATTATTATAAAACTATACAAAAAAAAGACCTTGGGTAATAGTAAACAGTTATGTGTTACGTATGACCTAATTGTGAATGTGATTTATGAGAACTATGAAGGACAATCAATGGGTTGTCCATAATGAATTTATTATTTGCTGATCACTATTGAAATTGAAGAGATTAAAAAAATTACTTAGCGAGTGTAGAGACTGACTCATCATACCAAATCAGAATTGGGAAAATAAAGAAAAATAGCAGCTTATAAATAAGACGTGAGTATTCTTCTATCGAAAGCCTTTTACCATGTGGAAATGTAAATTTCAAACACCAAAACACAAATGTCAAAATAAAATAATAATATTTGAAATCCCAAAGGTAGCTATGATACATGCTTTCGAAAACATTTTTGCATCGACTTTTGCTACCGCAATGATGTAGCTACTATAGTTAAATATTTATTTTCTGTACACTTTCTAAATATATTTTATGTGGTATTATTGATATTTTGCCAAGAATTTCAATTCTATATTATGATTATTATAAAATTTCATATATGAAGGAGGAAGCTTTTGATGATGGAATTAATTAATGGGTTAGAGGTGATAAGATTTTGAATGCAAAATATGAATATCATGCAAGGAAATTAAATTAATACCTTAACAATTATTTAATTATATTTGAAATTTAAAACAATAAAACCATAATTTATCAGACGAGAACCCTGCTAAAAATGCCTGATTGAATGTGGTTAACTTATATTAATTTTGATTAAACGTGTAGTAATAACGATTATGTTTTATGCAAATCAATCCCATTTAATATTCTATTTTGAACATGGAAGATTGTTTTAGGACACAAAAACAAAATTATTAAAATATATAAATAATATATTAAAACCAAGATATAATAGCTATTCTTCTTAGAAAGCCATCCGCGCACTTATTTTTACTCAAGTAGTGGTCCCAGTCTACTAGATGAAAATGTTTTTACTTAGAGTTAGATTTTAAACTACTTTTTATGCAGTACAGTTATTTCTCTCTTGATTCAGTATCACGATTGCAATAAAATTGTTATCAAGAACGGGAAGGCTTTGGGTGCTGTAATGAGTTAGTGGGTTTCGGATGACATAGGTATAAATTTGAAACATGAATATTGTGAAAGGTATTCAATTGGTTGCCCATGGAACCTTTACTATTTGTTGATCAGATTTGAAACATAAAGCAATAAAAAATAATTTATCAACTAGAAAGATAAATTTTTTATGCCAGAATGCAAAAGCCAATAATATTTAATAATAGCATCTTAAAACCAAAACATAGTTATTCGACTTTCAAAGGCCTTTCGCGGGTTTCTTTTGCTCAAGCAATGATTCATATTTGCTAACTGAATATCTTTTGTTTTAAAGTGTATTTTGTACAATATAGTTTATTCATCTCTTGGATTCAGTACGATGATTGTTATAACCCACACAGCATGTATTAATTCTGAAACGATTCTGAAAGGATACATGAAATAATTTTATTCTTTCAGAAACGATTCAGTGAGAGGATTCTGTAATAATGCTGTGTCCGGGGTATTTTTCTTTCAGAATTAATTCAATGAAATAATTAAAAAAAAATTTATATTATCATTGCAAAATTTGTTTAATGGAAGATTTCTGAAAGGATTCATGGATTAGTACCAAAAGATTACTAAAAGATATTTCAAAATTATTTCTGAAATTATTTCTGAAAGGAAAATATCCCAGACAGCATTATTACAGAATCTTTTCAATGCAACTTTTTGTAAGAATTCATGAAATCACATTAAAAACAAATTAGAAATTATTCTATAAATATTTCATTGATTATCTTATGTTATTACACGATAATTTCAATGAAAGATTTTTGGAAGGATTCAAGAATTAATATTGTAAATTAATTAGAAAATATTTTGTAAATATTACCAACAATAAATTTCTAAGGGTATCAATCCCGTATTATTACATAATCCTTTCAATGAAAGATTTTTGGAAGGATTCAGGAATTAATATTATGAATTAATTAGAAAATATTTTGTAAATATTGCTACTAAAAATAAATTTCGAAGTGTATATCCCGTATTTGAAGGTACATTTTTATATTTTAGAATATTATTTAAATAATATTCTAAGTATTTTTACATATATTCACATTGTTAATAATTTTACACTATTTTATAGCAGAGAAAAACGCAGAAAAATTTTTTACATGATGGAGATTCGAACCCGGGTCACTCGGGTACTACGCAAATACGCTATCCATTACGCTATCGCTCGCTAGTTAGATCGTTTCATTTTCTTCATTATATAGTGCAACATGAGTGGCACGATAAATTAGAACATTTATTCTTAATATTACTTTATTTTTTAATATTAACTTTGATCAATTAATTCATAGTTATTTAATACTTTTAGTTTATTAAATATTGTTTTAAGTGGATGTGAAACATGTATAAAGAGAGGTCTTTCTTACCGACGTTATGAGTTTTTGCATTTTTTTTTACCTTACATTCAACTTTTGATGAAAGAAGCTCTTCATTGTCCTCCGTACTTGCCTAAATAATACACCTATGAATTTTTCAGACATAATGTTCATTATTTTTTATAAAAAATCTGGTAGAAAACTTTTCAACCTGTTTCCTGTAAAATCGATAACGAGCAATAACTTGAAAATTTTCAGATAGTGTATTTTTGTCATTATGAAGGGCAATAAAGAGCCCTTTTCCCGAAATTTGATAAAAATAAAAAAATTATAATTGTATATTATGCAGAGATGAATAGGATGAGCTCTATCTTTCCGACGTTACTATTATTTGCAGTGTTTTCAATTTAGAATCAACTTTTAGAGTCAAAGGCTCTTTACTCTTGGCAGGCGTATAAATAATATTCCTGTCGATTTTCAGGGGACTTCTAAACTTTGTGAAACTGAAAGAATACTATTATGAAAAATAATAAAAAATATTGCTTATTTTTAGTACCTGCATTATTTATCTTTAAATGTTTTTTTTTTTCCTTTTATTTTAAGTTTTTATATTCTTACATTAACTTTTCAAATTAATATTTTTCTCAATTAGTAAATGTTTCAATCTATCTTAGTTCACAAAAACGAAAAATTATATACCCCGCACAAAATTTAATACGTTTTTTAATACCATCATACGAATGTAGAAAACAATGGACGACTAAATCCGATCATTATCCAATCATTTCATTTTCTCATTATATAGTGCAAAATGACTAACAAAATAAATTAGAATATTTATTTCGAATATTTCTTTATTTTTTAATATTAACTTTGTTTAATTAGTATATTCTTATTTAATAAGTTTTGTTTATTAAATATTGTATTAATTAGGACTTATATGATTGAAGGAAATTTGAATTAAAAACAAAATAAATGAAAGGGCGCGGCAGCGCCCAGGGGCCTGATTCTAAATGTGTCTCGGCCTCGAGACAACTGCTTTTCTTTTTAAAGGAGCTCCCTCATTGGTCTACAGCTCCGGATTTGGTTTGTCTCGACGTCCAGACAAATTTAGAATCAGGCCCCTGCTTGGCGAGTAAAAGAACGAAGTGACTAACGAGCAAGCGGGGCGTTGACGTACCCTTTATTCTTTGGAATAGTCCGCTCGAACCTTACTTTTTTCTATTCTCGATAACAACTTTTTTTTAGTCTTTATTTGAATACTTAAATGCATTCCATGAGATAGAATCTTTTATGTACTTATCCATATCTGCAATTTCATGTTTCAAGATTCTTTCGTTTTCGTATACTTTTAATAGTAAATTTGCCATCTCAATTTTCATCTCATTTTTCATTTTCTTCGTCGTCTTCGCGTCGTCGTCGTATTTTAATCCTATAAGGTAAAAGTACCCTTTATGGAACAGTTTTTGCTAGTTTAGAGTTTGGTTTGAGATTAAAACTATTGTACAGGAGTAATATTTACAATTTTTCGATATCAATCGATGGGGTAAAGATCAAAGATTAAAATGAGACTTTAAAGAAGCAAATTGAATACGAATTGTAATTATTACAATTAAAAAACCAAACCGACACCAAGTACGTATTATGGAACGATATTTTTACAGATTGTCCCCCCCCGTTCCATAATCGATGTCCCCATTTTGGAACAGGACAGAAATCAGTTTTAATTTAATAACTTATGTACTATTTTACTTACAATAAGAGGCTTATGATATACAAATGATGATTTTAAGTTTTTTGTAATTTTTTTATTAAAAAACATGAATATAAAATACAATTTTAAACGTATCAAATTAATACAATAATTGCATACAACTTAAAATACTTAATACTTATTTTTAAATATCTGAAATTAAAATTAATTTATTTTTTGGTTTGGATTTATTATTTGCTATACTATTTTCATTTCGAGCATAGTCTCTTCTTCCATCGTATTACTTTTTAAATTATTTTCAAGATTACTCGAGTGAAGATTTATTTTTTCAGGAGTTATTACGCTTTCTTGACAAATCTCATTATTGATTGTTCGACTGATAGATTCTTGTGTTTGATCGTTGTATACTATATTGCAAGTGGGGAAAAAACTCCTAAAAAATTCAACATTATTAAAATAAGAAAAATGTTAATATAGTTACATGAATAATTTGCAATTAGATTGTACGAACCCCATTGACTTAGTTTCTCAATCAAATTTTCCATTCTTCATTTAATATGCAATTATCCTTATTTAAACTGTTGCTTAGTTCTATACTACTTTTCTATATGAGGTTTTAAAATTTAAGACGAGCCAGGTCTTGAAGGAGATTCTTGTGAATCTTTACAGCTCTGTGGGGAGATGTGGCTGGGACATTCACTTTAGCTGCAATTTGCAGTGTAGCATTAACTGCATTAAAAGCTTTTTTGCAATTGTAATGCTGAATACAGTCTCCTTTCGATTTTTAGTTTCCTTTTGTCTGGTTGAACTTTCTTGCGAATAACTTTTTTGTACTAAGCATTCTTTTTTAACATCTCTTTAATATCTTCCGTAGTCTCATTTTATTTGTCTTATGTTGTGCCTTTATTTTTTTTCTTCGCTGCCATTTTTCTTGAGTTTTATAAAATCTGTAAAAAATAAAAAACAAATTTCTAAAGGAATGTAACTTACAATCTGACTTTTCATCAAATTTATAGGTTAGATTTGTTATTTATGTTTCACAATCAGAATTTCACAAACAAATATATACTTACTTATTAGTAAAATAATGCAGGAAATTCAAATGATTGTTCACGCACGTCTCAAGATAATGTTAAATAATAAATAACTTTAAAACTGTTGAGTGAAAACGCGCTCCATAAAGGGGACATGTTTAGAGGCAGAGGTCCCCGAACTTGGAACGCCACCTTTGGCTGTTCCATAAACTCGGACTACACTCGTTTGTATGCGGCAATTATGAAACACTAAAATATTTATTGAAAATCTTTATTGTTGCAGAAAAACTACTGTAAAACTTTAATCTATGAGTAAAAAACTGCATATTATAAAAAGATTGATATTTGAAAAGTGTTGGAGTGCATAGTTACAGTTAATAACATAAAACGTATGAACCCAGCACCATTGACTTCAACAGCCACAGATTTGAGTCGATCTCAGAATACACGCAGTCATATATTTTTTTAAAATTATAATTATCATGTAGAACTGTGAATATCTTTGCATATTACATAATAAACCTTCACTATTCAGATAAAATTTTGATATTGTTTATCTGTATCATTAATAGACTTTATACCACTTTAACCTCAAAATCACAACTTTGATATGATTTTTCGGCGCTCGTGGTATAAAATACCGTTCGAAACTAGTGCGTAAGTCGATTATTTAGCTGGTGTGACTTTTTGCACGAGCGAAGCGAGTGCGAAAAGTCACACCAGCTAAATAATCGACTTCCCCACCCGTGTCGAAATGTACTATTATTTTACTATATTTTAAAATGTTCCATAAAGGGGTCATGATTTGAGCGATGTTTCATAATGGGTACTTTTACCTTACCATATATACGTACGTATAGGCACTATTAGACAGTAGTTCTACTTGTATCCGAGAGTGGCGCTATATAAATTTTTCTACAGGGCTATATATATATATATATATATATATATATATATATATATATATATATATATATATATATATATAATACATCTCGTTAACTACTTTTATGGAGCCCTTTTTTAAAGACAGATAGCTTTATGGAGCTCGAATCCTTTTATGGAGCCCGAGCTCCATAAACATTCAATACATCCCGGTCTATGGGGCCCGACCTAGAGTTTTTATGCCCAGAGAGGGATTATTTCTTTAGTCACTTGTATACGGGAACTCTGGGCGTAGGTACTAATATACAGGGATGGGCTCCATAAAGGGGTTAGGTGAAACATGTAATATATATATATACACACACACACACACACACACACACACACACACACACACACACACAATCGTAATCGTATCGACATAACCTCACGCATCTCTAATCTCCAATAAACAAAAACAATGTTATTATGAAATATGTACATACACAATATGTATATACTATCACGGATTAATATTTAAATTATATCAAAGATCTCAGAAAGTGGACTAATGAAAAGAATTTATTTACGAGCATCATCAATGAGACAATAACTTTTTAGATAAGTATTTTAAAATGACTAGGTATATGTTAAATAGTAATTTTTAAAGTTTTTAAAGAATTGATACTTTGTGAAAATTTTTTATTTACAGATAGTCAAGATTTTTTTCGCAGTTATTCAAATTTGATGAGGTGGAGAGAATATTTATAAGATGTTCAAAATATAGTATATATATGTATCTGAATACGATACATACAAATTTCCATGTTGGATGGTGTAATATTATTATATCACAAACAATGGCCTCTGAAGAAATGGAAATCTTCAAGGGCAGTGTTCAAGAAAATTATAATATATAATTATATAATCATCATAAACAATGGCCTAAAGAAATGGAAACTTTTTCGGAGTCAATACATCATTACAGCTACCAAAAGAGTATGTTCAAGTCTATAAAGCACACGACAATCTTCTGTATTTACAACAAAGAGAAATACTGTTGCCATATTCCTTTAAAAGTAACGTAGTGACTTTACTAAAGAATGTCAATAGATATGTGATGAAGCTTGGAAGACGAGTTTGTTATATGTGTGTGCCAAAAACTATTTGAAATAAATAATGAATAATTAGCACAAACAATATTTGGCATTTGTGAAATAACTTGTTTTTTGTTATATAAAAGCATATTACTTCCGAGTAAAATTTGTGGGTACTTATATATCAGTGAAATGTACGTTATTTTTTGTGTATTTGATAAGTGTCATTAAGTGAAAAGTATATCATTGATCAGATTCATTCACATTTATATATACATTTTCCCTTTCCACTATGAAAAGTGCCTAATGTTCAGAAGAATGATTGATATGGTATGTACTACTCAAGAAAACCAGATTTAATTTTAGAAAAATATTAGAAAAATAAACAACTAAGATGTTTTTTAATTCTTAGACAGTCTGTTAAAAGTACGAAAAAGTATTTTGTTCTGAAGTAAATTCTTAAACAAATAACAAAAGGAAATTGTGATTTTTTGTTGTAGTTGCAAATTATATTGGCGACAAATAATGTAGTGATTATTAATTAAAAAATAATATCTATAATCAGTGTTTTGTGTACTAAATTTTAAATAAAAAATAAAATACCGATATGATGTGTTGCATAAACTGCATTCAAATTTTATTGATAAAAAATAAGTGTTTCAAAAGTGATATTGTCTCAGTGTTTTGCGTAGTAAATACAAAACTGTTCTGGTGTGATGTGTTTAAGGTGTTTATAATCAAATTTTAAACCTTTAATAAATGAATTTCAAATGCTTTGAGGATAGAAAAGTGTGTATTAATAAATAACTATATTCTATGAGGTTCATATAAACTTCATAATAAGCTATGGCATCCCTGGCGGAAAATAGTTCTGCTTTTCTTTGTTTTTTTCTATTTTTTATAATTTTTTTTTTGTTTTTTTCTGTTCTTTTTCTGCTTTTTTCTGTTTCTTTCTGTTTACCGTTGTTCTTCTCTATTTATTTTTATTCCAAGTTGTGTTTTTTTTTTCCTTTTTTTAGTACGAATTGGAACAATAGGAATAGAAAACAAAACGAAAATAAACAGAAAAAAATTAAAATACACAAAAAAAAATTTTAATATATAGAAATAAACGAGAAGTAATAATAAAAAATAGAAACTAACAGGAAAATATAACACATAATTTATGAAACAAATTTTTGTTAGTTAATTTTACTTCGAATAAATAAATTATATTTTTATATTTAAGGATTTTTTAGAAATAAATAAGTCATTTTTAAAATAAACTAAGTATTTTATTCTTATTACGTTTTCATAATAACATTTACAAAGTCGTTTAATATGTTTAAATACATTAATCAGTAGTCATTTTTTAAATACATTAATCAGTAGTAATCAATTATAGTAATTTTTTAAAATTATTAAATTATTCTTGAACTATTAAAGTTACTTGAATGCGTTTAAATACATTAATAAATGGTATTTAAGGTCATGTGATACTCCACAAAAATAATGTTGGGTTTAGTCGACAATTTAGGTGGAGTCAACTATTGTATATGGAACAGTAGATGGAACTTTTAGTTCCAAAAAATAGTCACAGAGGGCATGCATAATATAAGAGAAGTTGTAATTTAGTTTTTTGTACAAGATTCTTTTCTTGTAAACTTGATATTTTTTAAAATCCATTTTCAAACTGGAAATTTGTTTAAAAACAACATTATACATTTCAAACTGTATAGAAACATTCTATCATGTACTGCAATTGCATACTAATAGTAATTCTTTGATACATAATAGTACTAAATAAGGCAAAAATACATGCACTAGTATTATTAGTCACAACTGTTTTACAACATGCATTATGAATTTTCTTATTTATAATATATCATGCATTCTGAATTTTCTTATTTCTAATATCATGCATTCTGAATTTTCTTATTCCTTATAAATCATGCACTATTAATTTTCTTATTTCCTATAAATCATGCACTATTAATTTTGTTATTTCCTATAAATCAAACATTATTAATCTTTAATATCATGCTTTGCTAATATTGGCAAGCAATTGATCATGTTAGCGAAGACCATTGAATCGAAATTAGATTTATTAGGAGATTACTAACTTATTCAGAGACAGGAATCTTGCAGAAAAATCTACTTAGTCTCTTTTGAATAATGAGTATATACAAAATAATTGTTTTTTTATAAAATTAATATTTTTTAAAATTGGCAAAACTGGAAATTTGGTTCCGAACAAAACTTTACATTTCAAACTGTATAGAAACATTCTATAATGTAATGCAATACACATACTGATAGTAATGCTGCAGTATACATATACTGCAACTTTTTAAAACATGCAAAATCATAAAAACATTATTTCCATTGCAGATTCATAAAGGAATCCATATTACTATGGTGATAAATAATAGCATGCAAAATTATAATAATGGCATTTGATTGCAAGTCGATAAATACAAAAATACTTATATAAATAATGCGATATAATACATAAATAATATTATATTGCAGATCAGTAAAGAATTCATCAATTGCTGCAGATTAAATAATGTCATGCAAAATTATGAATACAATCTACGATAGCAAATTGATAAAGTAATTATCAATATTAAATAAAATCATGCAAATACAGTATTAAATAAAATTATGCCAATACAGTATTAAATAAAATCAAGCAAATTTACAACTACAGCATTCGATTGCAAATTGATGAAGTTACCAATTACTATAGATTGGTATCAAATCAATCAAAGGTTTATAACATGGCAAATGGCCATGTCCCAAAGAAAATAAATGCCAGCTGACTTTGTCAGATTTACAGCGTGGCAGAAAAACCTTAGCTAGGCAAGTCTCGCTGGGAAGTCTGCGGAATACAAAATAATGTATTATTATTCAACACATCCCCTGAGGCGAGTTCCCATACCCTGGTGAAAACTAGAAATTACTAAAACGAACTAAACGATGGGTTGAATCTACCTATCCGCATCACCTCTAAACACACACCCTACACCTTTTAAGTTTCCCCCTGCTTTCTCCACATATCCCCTCACATTCTAAAGCACTGACACTCGAAGATCATTGAGGAAGCTGCTGAAGTAGCCCAGTGGAATTGGAGGTCTAGGCTGGCTCTACCTCATAGGCACCAGCCTGCTCACTACGATGATCAATCTGCTAGCAGCCCTCCATTAAACGATCACCTACATCAACTAGGAGAAAAGACGGACAAAGATCTTCAAGTCACATCATTGTCTGGGACAGCCACAGCAGGGAAGTTGACATAGCCCAAACCGCAGAGCAGCTGATCATCTGGGAGCCACGCAGAGAGAGTAGAGCACCTAAAAACCACATATAGGTAATAAATAATCGACACTAACAACATTGCCAACTGGAGAGTGCAGTTGACAGTTGTGGTGGTTGTTCGCTCCTCTCGCTGCCCCAGCAACCTACAAGAAAACAGCAGTACCATCAGCATACCCATCAGAGGTTAGGAACGTCAGAGGTGCTTACCAGGTCTGCTCTCGTCGTTGACCCCGCTGCCGTGCTGTCCCCACCGAATCGCCACTAGCCAGCGGACATGAGGAGGAGAAATACACCTGCCGGAATACCGTATTTACTTCAATCGAAGCTGTCATTGTCGAGAAGGGCATACAACGCAGTCAACACCGGGAATCGGACGACACATGTGTTTATGTATACGGCACGCACGCACTGAAACTCTGAGCGTTGATACTACGGCGTTAGTACTCCACACGGCCGCGCAGATACGCGGCACTAACGTCCAGGCGCGGCGGAAAGAAAGCAGCGCGAGCTCCGAAAGAACACTTAAACAAACATATGCAATGCTTTCGAAACCAACCATTCTCTTCTATAGCAATTTGTATAGATATGGAAAGAGTATACGGTCTTGTGTGGTACAACTACTAATAAATCATAAAGTGACAGACAATATTATGTTCCTGTTCAGTAGGAATTTCACAAACCGAACTACTGAATCGTGTGTAGACACTCCTTAAAGAAAATAAGAAACGAACAAAATTCAAAATATGCCACTATTTAATATCTTAAAACATATGATTTTAAAAAAAATTTCCCCATTGTCTTTCTGTATTTATTTTTGTTTTTCTTTATATGTTATTGTTTTTTTCTGTTTTTTTACTGTTTAATTTAATTATTTAATAAAATAGAGTTTGGTAATTTTATCATTGTATTTATCTATTTGTTTTTGTTTTTCTTTATATATTATTGTTTTTTCTGTTCATTTTTATTTTTTTTTGTTTTTTTTCTGTTTATTTTCTATATCCAATGTTCCAATTAGTACAGAAGAAGACAGAATAAAACAGAAAAAAATTTTAAAAAATCGAAACAAATAAGAATAAACAGAGAAAAACAGAAAAAAACAGAAAAAAATAGAACTATTTTCTGCCAGGGATATACAATAAAATATTGCTAAGTGATACGTTATTTTAATACAAGAACAGATGCTTAGGAATAGGATTATATTAAAGAAGATAGTAAGAATATCGTACTACTCAAGAAAAAAAAATCAAATCAATATACTATTTACAACACAATATTTTTCCGGTCGTTCTCTATGTATCCTCAACATGTAGCCTCAACATGAAAATTTTTCATATGATTAGATTTAATTTTAGAAGAATATTAGAAATTTCTTTTCATAATTTACAGAATAAGAACTTAATATCTATATACACATCTACACAGTGATTACAACAGTGACAGTGATTGTTTAGTCAGTATCGTAATGCCTAATAGACATTACGAAGGTGGCAGTCAAATGGAGAATTTTTACGAATAAAGTATATTTTGTTTTGTATCTTTGAATAGATACATTGTGTGTATTTTATTTTTTATTTCAGAAGTCTACACCAAAGGGCCTGTTCAGTTTCTACTTCAAAATCAAAGCAGGTCGCAAATAAGTACATAGAAAGCCAAGAACAGAAAATATGGTTTTACTGATGACACGATAAGAACTTCATATCTTCACAAGGAAAGATAAAGTTATATGACAACAGTGACAATGGGTTCGTAGTTCAGTTAGTATCGAAACACCTAATAGACATCACAAAAGTGGTATTCAAAGGAAAGATTTTGGCGAAAGATTCCTCAAGTCTTCACAGCATAAGAACTTTCATATTTACAGAAGCAAAGAGAAAAAAGAATGTTTAAAATCCCATGGTCTTAGGTATAAATTTATTTTTATATTTATTTTTATTTATTTATTTATTTATTCAGATCAATTACATGTTTGTAATTTTATAGAGGTAGTGATAAATTAAAACCTCAAGCATAAATATAATTGGTTTACAGTTAACAGGATCATTTTGCCAGAGAGTTTTTTTAATTTATCAGTTGTTTAATATTTTTGTTTGCATTTTTTGTAGAAGAGTGAAATTGTTATTGTATATCCACTCCAGGCAATTATTCTATAATTTTTATTAAAATATGAAAGAAGGGGTAGTTCCATAATTTTCTATTAAACTATGAAAGAAGGCGTAGTATTTATTTCTATCTTGGAATTGTTTAATAGCTTTTCATCATGCAATTATATATATAAAATGACATAAAGTGATGGCTCGCAAATTTACCCTGACTGCTGGTGATACTTCTACTGTTGCTACAAGCATCCCACGCTGTAGCTACCACCTCCAACGAAGCTGCTGAGAATGCTCCTACTGAGTTTTGAGTAGTAGTGCTTTCAAGAATCAAGAATAGTATTGGGGTAGTCATGTGTGAGGATAGGTTCTTTATTTGTTAAGTCATAATATATATGTGAAAATTTCAATTTCAAATAATCTAAAAATTTGAACATTTTTTACTTCTTTCATAATAAATTTTATTTTTTATTTTTTTTTTCAGAAGATGCTAAGAATAACAGTTATTTTTGCATTTTCATTGAAAAAAAATTTATTTGAACATTCGTAGTGGAAAAAATTTTTGTGCCGCAGAGCCTTACAATATGTGAATATATTATAGACAATTAACATATAAAAGCTGTGCTCAGTTATGATCTCATTTACGATTTGCTTATGGTAGGAGAGGATAAAATGATTCAAAGAAGTTCTTAGTAAATATTTTTCTACGCAAGATTGAGATAATAATTTCAAGAAATTTTATCGATATATACAAAACTGTCAAGAAAGCTTTTATTTTTCTACGCAAGATTCAGATAATAATTTCAAGCAAGTGTGTTAAATAAACAGTGCACAACTATATCGAGAATTTTAAATTATATTTATTTTTTCTATAGCGGCAAATGATTCATGCTAAACTGTGCAAAAGTGTGCTACACTGTTCCAAACTGTGCCAATCTGTAATAATAAATATGTGCAAAATGTCCAAAATCTACCTACTTGAACACAGTTTGGCACAGTTTTACACAGTTAAGAACACTTATGCACGATTAATCACAAAAATTATTTCCACTAGAGAAAGTGTAAGAATGTGTTAAAAATTATTTTTTTATTATTATTAAATTTAGTATTTAAATTTTTACTATGTACAAACAATGCATAATTAATTTTATTAACTCAACGAAATTTGTGAAATCTGTACTCTCTAAAAAAACTTTTTCCAAAAAGTAAAACATTGGCGATTAAAACATCTCCCCTCTCTCTCTCTCTCTCTCCTCTTTCTCTTGCTCTCTTCCTCCCCCTCTCTTCATCTCTCTCCCTCTCTCTCACTCTATCTCCCCTCTCTCTCCCGCTCTCTCCCTCCCGACCCCCCACTCCCACCCTCTCTCTTCCTCTCTCTCCCTCTCTTTCGCACTCTCTCTCTTTCTCTATCCCCCTCTCTATATCTCTCTCCCTCACTCTCTCCCGCTCTCTCCCTCCCGACCCCCCTCTCTCCCTCGCTCTCTCACTCTGTCTCCCTCTCTCTACCCATCTTTCCCTCTCTCTCTCTTTCACCACCCTCTCTCTCTGCTTCTTTTCAAAAGAGTATCATAGTTTAAAACAAACACACGAATGAAGTGGAATCAATTAATATGTTGACAAGTACATTTTTGTAATATAGGAATTATAGGAATTATGGAGTTATTTTATAACAAAATTCGTATAAGTACTTCTAATAATAAACTCTACTCTCTAAAAAAACTTTTTCCAAAATGTAAAACATTGGCGAGTAAAACATCTCCTCTCTCTCTCTCTCCTTCTCTCCCTCCCTCTCTCTCCTCTTTCTCTTTCTCTCACCCTCCCCTCTCTTTATCTCTCTCCCTCTCTCTCCCTCTGTCACTCACTCACTCTATTTCTCTCCCTCTCTCTCCCGCTCTCTCCCTCCCGACCCCTCTTCCCCCTCTCTTCCTCTCTCTCCCTCTCTTTCGCACTCTCTCTCTCTCTCTTTCTTTATCCCCCCTCTCTATATCTCTCTCCCTCTCTCTCTCCCGCTCTCTCCCTCTCGACCCTCCTCTCTCCCTCTCTCTCCCACTCTCTCTCCCTCTCTCCCTGTCTCTCCCTCTCGCTCTCTTTCACCCCCCCTCTCTCACTGCTTCTTTTCAGAAGAGTATCATAGTTTAAAACAAACACACGAATGAAGTGGAATCAATTAATATTTTGACAAGTACATTTTTGTAATATAGGAATTATAGGAATTATGGAGTTATTTTTATAACAAAATTCGTATAAGTACTTCTAATAATAAACACATGAAATAAGTGGAATCAATTAAGTACCGTAGACAAGGCAATTATTATAATAAAAAGAATATTAAAAAATTTGAAAATAAAATTTGTTTTATATATTTACTATCTAAATTTGTATAAAAGGATAATTACGTCTAACATAAAATATTACAAATACCAAAAACTATTCAAAAACAAAATGGTGAAAAATTTTTGCGTAAACATTTTCTAAGTACAGATCATAAGCATTTTCCGACTAGCGTTATAATCAGCGTGCTACGTGTGCCACTGTTCGCCTTTTGTGTCGCTCTTTCTGAAATTCGGGGGTGAGCTTTAGGGGTCACTTTCACCCTTTGAAACTGCTAATTAGCAGATTAGAAAAAACACGGATCTCTTATTTTTTGATGTTCTACAACATATATCAAAACCATCGAAACCGGTGAGGTACACCTGGGAGTGTTTCCTTGTAAGTACTCACTAGGGCTATTCGCCTTGAGAGCAGTAGCAGAAAGCGCGCGCAATCCATATATATATATATATATATATATATATCTACCTACCTATATTATGTAGATGTTAACGTTATTTATGAACATGAGCCCCCCTCACCCCCTCCGCTATCCATCCCCTCCCCCTCCACCCCCCTCAAAATAACGTAAAAATCAGCCTATTTCTATGATTTTTTTTATATTAAAATAGCCTCCGAGACTCCCTCACCCACCCCCTCAGTCGGTCATCCGCCTCCCCCTCGTTCCCCCCGTTAGCCACCCCTTCATGCCCATCTTTTTCTTTAATCGTAGTTATCATCTCGGTGCACATGCGACAAACATCTTTTTTTTCTCATACCACGCGTAAAGTATTGTGTTTACACCCGGATATATTAGAGAAAGCTTAATTATTTCTCAAAATTGGAATACAAGTGTTTTTGAAGTCGCTGATCACGACTTTGCTGTCGGAGTTTCGTAATTCAAAATGGCGTACACAATATGGCGATGGTAAGTTGTAAAAGTGCTTAGAGTTGGCTGAAAAATTGTATGCAGGGGGTTTCAAGGTCGCTGATCAAGATTATGCTATTATACTTTCGAAAATCCAAATGCGGATCCAATATGGCGGTTAAAAATTCGAAGAAAAGCATAGCTTTTGTTTGACTTTGGTATACAGGTATTTTCGAGATCGCTGATCACGATTTTACTATCACACTTTCAAAATTTTTATGGCGAACCCAATTTGGTGGTTAAAATTTCGAATGAAGCTTAGGTTTTTCTCGAAATTGGAATTCAGAGGTTCCGTAGTCGCTGATCACGATTTTGATATCAGACTTTCGAAATTCAAAATGGCTGATCCGATTTGACGTTTAAAAGTTCAGAAAAAGTTTAGATTTTGCTGAAAATTGGTATACATGTATATTCAAGGCACTGATCAAGATTTTGCTGTTGGACCATCGAAAATCAAAATGGCTGATCCAATATGGCGGTTAAAATTTCGGAGAAAGCTTAGATTTGGTTCAGAATCGGTATACAGGCGATTTCGAGGTCGCTCATCACGATCTTGCTATGAGACTTCGGAAATTCAAAATGGCTGTAAAAAATTCGAAAAGAGCTTAGATTTAGGTTAAGGTTTGTATACGGAAGTTTTCGAGGTCGCTGATCACGCTTTTGCTATCAAACTTTCAAAATTCTTAATGGCGGATCCAACATGGTGTTTGGAAATTCGAAAAAAGCTTAGGTTTTTCTCAAAATTGGAGTTCAGAGGTTTCGGTGTCGCTGATCACGATTTTTCTATTGGACTATCGAAAATAAAAATGGCGGATTCAATATGGCGGTTAAAATTTCGGAGAAAGCTTAGATTTGGTTCAAAATCGGTATACAGGTGATTTCGAGGTGGCTGATAACGATCTTGTTATCAATTGTAACAAATTCGAAAAGAGCTTAGATTTTGTTTACAATTGGTATACAGGGGTTTTCGTGGTTGTTGATCAAATTTCTTTATGAGACTTTTAAAATTGAAAATGGCGCATCCAATACGGCGATTGAAAGTTGTAAAAGTGCTTAGAGTTGGCTGAAAATTGGTATGCAGGCGGTTTCGAGGTTGCTGATCAAGATTTTGATATTATACTTTCGAAAATCAAAATGGCGGATCCAATATGGCGGTTACAAATTCAAAAAAGCTTAGCTTTTGTTTAACATTGGTATACAGGTATATCCGAGGTCGCTGACCAAGTTTTTCTATTAGCCTTTCGAAATACAACATGGCGGATACAATATGGCTGCCAACAAATTTTGAAGGAAGCTTAGATTTTGCTTCAAGTTTGTATACGGGAGTTCTCGTCAAAATTCTTAATGGCGGATCCAATACGGTGTTCAAAAATTCGAAAAAAGCTTTGGTTTTTCTCAAAATTGGAATTTGGAGATTTCAAAGACGCTGATCACGATTTTGCAATCAGACTTTCGAAATTCAAAATGGCTTATTCAATATGGCGGTTGAAAGTGTGAAAAAAGCTTAGATTTAGCTTAAAATTGTAACACATGGATTTTCGAGGTCGCTGTTCACGTTCATGCTATCAGACTTTCAAAATTCAAAATGGTGGTATCAAGTTCGAAAGAAGCTTAAATTTTTCTTAAAATTTTTATACTAAGGTTTTCACGACACTGATCACGATCTTACTATCAGACTTTCAAAATTCGAAATGGCAGATCTAATATGGCGATTGAAAATTCGGAAAAAGTTTAGATTTTTCTGAAAATTGGTATGCAGGGTCTTTCGATGTCGCTGATCACGATCATGGTATTAGACTTCCGAAATTCAAAAGAGCTGTCAAAAGTTCGAAGGAGGCTTATATTTTGCTTAAAATTTGTATACAGGGGTTTTCGAAATCGCTAATCAGAATCTTACTATAAGACTTTCGAAATTTAAAATAGCGGATCCAATATGACCGTCAAAAGTTCAAAAGAAGCTTAAATTTTGTTGAAAATTGGTTATGTAATACTATAGTTTAAACTATATCTTTTAATCTTATAAAAAAGTTAATAAATAAATAGGTCACCAACTTATGAATGGGAGGTTGGCGAGCGAGCAGGGGGTAAACCTCTAGTATATATATAGT
Source organism: Torymus aiolomorphi (assembly GCA_036365515.1). Classification (NCBI taxonomy): domain Eukaryota; kingdom Metazoa; phylum Arthropoda; class Insecta; order Hymenoptera; family Torymidae; genus Torymus; species Torymus aiolomorphi. Next base: position 221,996,204 of record CM070874.1, read on the forward strand.
GATGTGATCGACAAAAACGAATTTTTTAGTTTTTGCATTCATGTGGAGGTGAGCCATTACGAAAATTAAGAAATCGGCCTGGAGGGATTGATAGAGAATTTCTCCAGCTTTCTTTAAAAAAAAATCATCAAAATCGGTCGGAAATTCAGATCTCTAGAGTGATTTGAACGAAAAAAGTCAGTTTTGCCCCACTGTGCGGCGGGCGAGTATAAAGCTGCCTCGCACGCCGTGGAAAATCACTTTCTCAGCCCAAGGCCGTACACGCTAAGCCCTGGAGTCCCGCCGACGATACGGTGGTATACGAGCGCACTCGTTACCCTGCACCCAAAGAAGCACTGAGAAGATTCCCCTGGGTATACGAGCGCACTTGTTAGCCGGGCGTTGTCCACGAGTAGTGGGAGTGCACTAGCCTACTAGTGGAGAACTGTGACCGCGAGTACCATATTCTAGTACATATTGAACCGTTGCTAATGTTCGCGCTCCGCTGTTTTATGTTTTAGATCTCCGCCAAATAAAACCTATAACAGCAGCGATTATACAGTTATTAATGTAATTATTGTTCTAATAAATTGTTATACTTTGTATCACTTATTAGGCTTTATCAATTTATTTCAATTGCTCTCCCCAATCGAATCCTGCTCGACTAGCTATCCTCAAGAGAGACCAATCCTTCTGCATGAACGCTACCGTTTCATGGTGCCCAAACAGGGACTGGTTTTCACTTCACGCGGAAGTATAAAAGAAATTATTGAATTTACATCTAATATTGAAATAAATTACATAAAAGAAACTAAAGATTTTTTTTTCGAGACAGACCGGTTAGTATTAACCATTATGGGAAAGTCAAATGGGTTTACAGGCTCCGAAAGGAGCAACTCATGGACGAACTCGTGAAATTAAAAACCGACAACACGGGAAACGTAGCGGATTTACAACAGCGCCTTGGAGCGATAGCAAAAATAAGTTCGGGATATTTTAAAAACCAACCAGAAGACGTCGCGGAGTACGATCAGGAACTCGATAGAACTCGTGATTTAGAGGAACAGACAACTAACGCATCAACATAACAGGGCACACGAACACAATTTGTAATTCCGAACCTCGATACAGCCGCGGCTCAGATAAATTATATAACGGTAGAACATTCAACAGTGAAAACTCTCGACCAAATGCAAAAATGGAACTGCCACTTAGACGGCCGCGACGTTTACGAGTTTTTAGAAAGAGTTGAGGAGCTACGAAAAGCATTCGGCCTCATAGATGCAAACCTTCTCACAGGGTTCCCAGAATTCTCACGTGGGGAAGCTCAACTTTGGTACCGAGATGTAGGAAATGTAAATTGTTACACAGAACTCGAGGAATCATTGCGCTGTTTCTATATGACACCGGGAGAGAAACGGAATCTTGATCGACAAATAAGCGAACCCAGACAAAATATCGGCGAAGTATTTAGAAGCTATGCAACTTCACTAATAAGGAAAGGATACTTGGTGTCCGCCTCCGATTTTCATGAAAATTCGCATATGAGTAGAGTGTCAAAAAATATTCGACACGTATTTTTTTTATCTGTGGAAAAACATGTCTAAGGGGTGAAAACCGATCTTAAAGTTCACCCCCAACAACCGTGTTTTTTTAATATCTCAAGATGGATTGGAATTTTTTAATGAAACCAACACCTATTTGTTTCTCATGAAAAGACCAGTTTTTCGGCACAGTTTTAATGCTGGGAGGCTGCGTCCCCTATTTTTTATAAGAGTAAATATGATATTTTCACTTGTATTTTTGATATAAAAATGTTTTAATGAGCTAAATTTGATTGAAAGTTGTCATGCTATAAAGAAAATTGAAAATTATAGTTGACCTGTTTCGAGATTTAAAAATAAAAACACGTTGACGGGGTGAATTACCCCTAATTTAATTAATCACCTTTTTGTTAGTGTCCGCCTCCGATTTTCATGAAACTTTGCAACTGGTTAGAGTATGGAAAAATATTTGACACGTATTTTTTTTATCTGTGCAGAAAGACATCTGGGGGTGAAAAACACCTTTAAAGTTCACCTCCAAAAAGTTTTTTTAATATCTCGAGATGGAATCGGAATTTTTTAATGAAACCAACACCTATTTGCTTCTTATAAAAAGACGAGTATTTGGGCACAGTTTTAATGACAAGGGGTTGCACCCCCTATTTTTATGGGGGTAAATATTTTTTTCGCCCTGTTTTCAAAATAACAAAGTTTTGACGAGCCATATTTGATTAAAAAATGCCATGTTGTAAAGAAAATTAAAAATTATAGTTGACCTTTTTCGAGGTTTAAAAAAACACATAGAAGGGGTGAGCTACCCCTACTTTAGTTATTTATCTTTTAGTGATTAAAAAAAATTGACTACAACATTCTTTTTGATTTTTAATTCTGAGATGATTATTTCAAATCATATTTTACGTGAATTACTAAAATTGACTACTAAAATTTAATACATTAAATGAAAATTTGCAAGAAAATTTTAATCGATTATTTTTTTTTGTTTACGAAATTAATGATGAAATTATTTATAAACAAAGAATTTTTCTGGGTAAAATTCTATTAAAAATTCATCTTTTTTACATTATATTAGGATAATATTTCATTTCCTGTATTGATACTTGTATTGTTGATTTCATAAAAATTTAAGTTTTTTTTATCAACGAAGGTTGCATTCTTACTGAAATATTCAATATAATTATAATTATATTAACCCATTAAAGCCCATGCAAAAATTTTCTGAGATAGCAATAAACTAACGGTATCATCCTTTGCATAACTGAAAAATAAAATATACGTATTTTTTCTTTTGTTATTTGCAATTGTTTATAAAAAATTATTTAAACAAATTACAAAAAATTTTATAATTTTCAAAAACTGACTGCGGCAATCGATTCTAGAGGAAAAATTGAGACGAAAACCTATATAACACTTTTTTGTCAGAGTCGAATTTGTTAGTGTAATGTAGGAATAAACAATTGCATGTTGGGGAGAAAAAGTGACTATGTCAAGTCCGAAGCGAAATCTATCTGGAATAGCAACAAACAAACTGTGTCATCCGTTGCATAACTGAAATATAAAATATACGTATTTTTTCATTTGTCATTTGCAATTGTTTATAAAAAATTATTTAAACAAATTACAAAAAATTTTGTAATTTTCAAAAACTGACTGCGGGAATCGATTCTAGGAGAAAAATCGAGACGAAAACTTATATAACACTTTTTTGTCAGAGTCCAATTTGTTAGTGTAATGTAGGAATAAACAATTACATGTTGGGGAGAAAAAGTGACAATGTCAAGTCCCAAGCAAAATCTATCTGGAATAACAACAAACAAACTGTGTCATCCTTTGCATAACTGAAAAATAAAATATACTTATTTTGTCATTTGCAATTGTTTATAAAAAATTATTTAAACAAATTACAAACAATTTTATAATTTTCAAAAACTGACTGCGGGAATCGATTCTAGGGGAAAAATCGAGACAAAAACCTACATAACACTTTTTTGTCAGAGTCCAATTTGTTATCGTAATATAGGGATAAACAATCGGCCTCTTGAGAGTGTCTCAAAAAAATCTTATAGCATCAAGCTAATTATTGCATTTATCCATCAATATTCACATAAATCATTGTGTATATGTTCGGTAGGATTGAAATATGGTTCATTGCCATGTCCTACTTTATGATTTTTGCAAACAGGTGTAGAACATTTCTCGCAATATCATTCCGTTCTTGTCAGACATGTCGATATTCCACATTTTCTAAGACTTCCATGTTTCATCACGTGTTCTTGAGATGAAGGTTCACTCTGTTTCTTTCGTTTGGGGGGACGTTTGGAGGATAACTTGTCAATATAATATTCACAAACTTCTTGAACAATATCTTTGGAACCTTTTCTTTCGTCTGGATGTACCTTATTGTAAATTAGTGTAGCGTTTGCTAAAGGTGCTTGGATGAGTCGTAATACAAGGCACCATGTCAATTTCTTACTTCGAATTGAAGGCATCAAAGCATTACAGTGTTGATCATGCAGATCGACTCCACCTATGTGTTGATTATACATAGAAAAATAATGAGGAAAAGGAATAGAATTTTTTGATGATTCCTGCCATCTCTGTATTTCAACTTTTGGTTCATTCCCATATTTAGAAGAGAGAATCGATACTGGCTTTGAGTCCATAACTGTAATATAACTTAATTTTGAATTCGCTTCATGCATAGGAATAGTGTATCCTCTTTCGGCTTTTTTTGGCATTTCGACTTTCACTTTGACACGATTCTGCTGAACAGTTCCCGTCGCCAATAAACCATTTTTTTTCAAATGTATCATAAGATCTGGGTTCGTGAAAAAATTATCAAAATAAATATGATACTTTTTCATTTCTTCTCTTTGGGTTGTTTCTAATAAAGTCGAAAGTAATTTTATCACTACTCTAGATCCTAAACCAACGGCAACTAAAGGATTTCGTTCATCGATTCCTGATATACCAGTGTAAATATCAAGGTCATATATATACCCATCAGAAGAACAGAGTGCCCATTCTTTAATTCCAAATCTGATAGGTTTATTCCTTATACACTGCTTGATACCAAACCTACCAAAGTATTTTACCATTATCTCATCTATCGGTAAATTATAGTCAAAGAAATTGCATACAATTCTTACGAAACATATCATATAGAGTTCTAACCTTCCAGACTTTATCAATTTGATTAATGTCTTGAAGTTTATAAAATCTTATGTTCTTTTTTATTGTAACGAATTTATTTCTCGACATAAGTTCCGCAATTACTGGACACTGAAGGATTCGCTTTGTTGACCAGTAATCACGAATACTTTTTCTAGAATTGATGCTTGTAATCATTTGTTACGTGTGCATAGTATGCACAACGTGACGAGGCGGATCGGGTTGCATATAGTAGCAACATGAGGACGACTCGAGGAAAGACGTGCACCGGCATCGGTAGCTCAGTGGTCAGAGCACTCGTCGCGAAAACGAAAGGTCCGGGGTTCGATTCCCCGCCGAGTCACGCCATGCCGTTTTTTATCGAGTCCTCCTCCATTTATTTATTGTATACGATTATTAAATCGTAACAATTATGATTGTAATAAATCTTTCTAGATCATCCATACATAAATCGAAATGATTTTCAGAAGTGGCTTCAATAATATGATTCTTCATTGATTTCGAAAAGAAAACCTCAAACAACTCCAAAGAATTTTTGGATCGCAATGATGAAATAGGTGAAATATTCAAGTTGCACTCGACATCAGGAGAAATATCATTCAAAGCATCATTTTTCCAATTGTAATTATGATTCGGTTCCAACAATTTTTGAGTACTTGTGTAAGTACTTTTAACATGTTCGTAAGAACCTGAAGGTAATTCATTTGATAATGTATCTTCATTTAGATCACCATCCGAATCTCCATCTGAACTTTCATGTTCATTAGGAATGAATGCTACATCAATATGTTGACCTTCATCAATATCAGAATCTTCAAGTAAATCAGATAGATCTCTAATTCTCCGTCTCGGCATTATCAGTGGCGTTACCAATGTAGAACAATATAAAATCAAAAAGTTTATTCCGAAATTATTATTTCAAAATATAAATTCAATGTATTTATGTTCCCAACCATTAGCCCGCCACTCAAACGTGATCTCTAACACGGAAGGATTTGCGAAATGAAATGAACTTATCCAATTTCAGTATACAATCACAAAATTTATCAGGGAGACTACATCCCATGCAGAAGAGTACAAACACATGTCAAAAGTTTATCCCTATATTACGATAACAAATTGGACTCTGACAAAAAAGTGTTATATAGGTTTTTGTCTTAATTTTTCCCCTAGAATTGATTCCCGCAGTCAGTTTTTGAAAATTATAAAATTGTTTAAATAATTTTTTATAAACAATTGCAAATGACAAAATAAGTATATTTTATTTTTCAGTTATGCAAAGGATGGCACAGTTTGTTTGTTGTTATTTCAGATAGATTGTGCTTGGGACTTGACATAGTCACTTTTTCCCCCCAACATGCAATTGTTTATTCCTAGATTACACTAACAAATTGGACTCTGACAAAAAAGTGTTACATAAGTTTTCGTCTCCATTTTTCTTCTAGAATCGATTCCCGCAGTTAGTTTTTGAAAATTATAAAATTTTTTGTAATTTGTTTAAATAATTTTTTATAAACAATTGCAAATGACAAAAGAAAAAATACGTATATTTTATTTTTCAGTTATGCAAAGGATGACACAGTTAGTTTGTTGCTATCTCAGCAAACTTTTGCATGGGCTTTAATGGGTTAAATTTACATTACAATTTTCAATGTCATCACGCTTCTACGTATATTTTTTTCGCGACGATATTTATAAAAATATTGGTAAGTTAAAAATAAACTTTGAATACGAGATAATTCTCGAGTAAACAAGAGATATTTTTATTCGACTGTGGTCAGTTTGTAGTGTTTCTTTGTATTGACTACACGCTAGTCACTTAACTGATTAGATATTGTTGGTGTTTATACAGTTGTTTAAATTGATATAATAATACATTCTATTGTATACTCTTAAAAAAAAAATTTTAAATTACTCATTGAGGATACAGAAAATATAGTATTAAAAAGGGCTTGTAAGTATTGCTATTTAAGTTTTAGTCACATGGGCGAAACGTTTAAACAAATAAGAACTTTCTTGAAAAAAATAAAATAGTTTAAATATTAAAATGATATTTAAAGTCAAATAGTAAGTTTGATTAAAAGAAGTGATGTAATGTAAATAGGATTATTATAAAAACGTAAAATAAAATAATGATTCTAATAATGTTCAATTTATTAATATAACCGCGATAAGAAGAATATTTGTAAAAAAACATCGACTTGTTTTCATTTTTCTTTCTAGAGTTAATAGAATTTATAATATTTATTATATACATAAATATCATATCATGATATATTAATAAATTTTTCTTTTGCCTTTTATTCAGTGTATGTTAAATAATTAAAATTATCTAAAAAAGTCGTCAGATTTTCAACCCAAATATCTCACAGATACTATAACAAAAATGGTCCACAAAATTTCTGAAAATTATCTCCGCACAAATCGAAGGCCTGAAGTCGAAATTATATCAAATAAATGTTTACAAATTAATTTTTTAATTAAAACACGTGGTGGTCGGTAAAGTTTCTTATTCTTATTCGACATGGCCTCAATAACTGTTTTAAATAAAACTTGTATAATATTTTATTGTAATAAGTATCTTGCCCATACAATACAATTAATAAATGAAATTAATGAAATCATATGATCTTGCGTGTATAAGCGTGTGAGTGCGTGGGCGCATTTGAGTGTAAATACATATATTCAATTTCATTATTTTATGTATTTATTATATTAAACTGGCACGATTCTCTCTGCCATGTAATAAACAAATAAAATAAATTAAATTATTTGTGTGTGTCACATAATATTGTAGTAATTATAATATTTTTATTTCAGTGAAACATAACTTTATTTTAAAAAGAAGACTAGATCAAACGCGCGCTGCGCGTGCGGAGGTGAACTATGCTTTGAATACAATATTCAAAAATGGGAAAATAACCTTATAAGAAAAATATAAACAAACAACATTACGTTGCCATGCATATAGCTACAGCATGCCAAAGCTTCCAACCAATCAGATTACGAATGAAACGCGAAATAACATAGCTATCAATTTTAATAAAGGGGATAAAATTATGAAATATCTGAAATAGAAGTAAGTTCAATTGACGTTCATGAAAATAAAATAAAGTTATTTTAAGTAAAATAGTAATTATAGAATAAATAATCTACGGCTGTTGCTTGAACGTCATTGCCTCAAATAAAATTAAAAAATGGCTATTAATCCATTGGTTGTAATATCTTTATTATCTATAATCTTCAATCCTAACAATGTTAAAATTGAAGAATCACAAGCTAACGAACAAGAGATAACTTTATATCATGTAATAGAAAATATAATAAAGGAGAGTATAAATTACAATTTCCATACAGAAGAAGAATATACTTTACTTTTTGAGGATGACTACAGTGATACACTTCCACAAGATATTGAAGAAGAGGATTAACTAAATAAAGTATGCAGAGGTTCCTGCTTGTTTACCGAATGAAGAAGATGTAGACTTTGAATATAAGAAACAGGTAGTGCAGTATTGGCAAAGTGAAAAAAGAAAGCCATTATCCTTGACAAGTGTACAGTCGAAGTATAGAAAAGTTACTTCCGATTGTCAATTGCGATGGTGAAAATTACAAATTGAAGCAGGGGGTACCAGAAAAACTATTCTATATGGAATGACAACTTATATACTTCAAAAAGTTAAAGAAGCGATAGAATCAAAAATGACTCTGCATGATATTGATATAAAAAGATGGGCTCTCGTAAAGAAAGCAGAACTAAATATTCCGTGGTTTAAATCTTCACATAGATGGATACAAATATTAAAAAAAAAAACATCACATTGTTTCACGTAAAAAAACAAGATTTGTTACTATGTCCTCTACACAGATGGCAATAGAAGTAGAACAACATAAAGAATATTTTGTTAACGATGTCAAAAATCTCATTAAAGTACATGGTGCTCAAAACGTTTACAATTCTGATCAAAGTGGGTTCAACTTAGAGATACATAGTGGTCACACTCTTTGTTATGAGGGGACTAAAAATGTAGAAAACATCGTTCAGTCGGTATCTTCTACAACACATAGTTACACTATTCAACAAACAATATCAGCAGAGGGAGAGCTTATGTCCCCGTTATTTATAGTTTTGAAAGAGGCTCATGGGCAATTTGGACCTAAGTAAGAAAAACTTTATTCAAACCAGAAAATATGTACGTAGAAGCATCAGCGTTCCGTAAATTATCCAAGAAACTATTTCAAATTTGGATTCAAAATGTATTTTTGATTTACAGTGGGAATTCACCTATACTGCTATTAGATTCATGGAGTGGACAATGTGAAAACGCTGTAAAAGAAGCTTTACCGAAAGAGTCAAATCTTATATTGAAAATGATACCAAAAGGCACAACTGGTCAGATACAGCCTCTTGATGTATATGGTTTTCGATTATGGAAAAACTTTATAAGAAAAATCAGACATAACACTTCTCATGAATAATGATGCTAAATTACACGAGAGAAATAATATAATCAAACTACAATATCTAACCCATAATCAATTTTCTTCACCAAGATTTCAAAATGTTTTTAAATATGCCTGGTATAAAAGTGGATACCTAACAAAAAAACCTCCAAGACATCAAAAACAGTAGATTTCTGTTTCCATACTCAAGAGGAACCAATTTGCGACATATGTGGAGGAATTGCAGTAATACGGTGTGCATGGTGTAAAAAGCTATTATGTTTTAAACATTTTTTCACAGATTATCATTATTCTCAAACGTATATTGAATAAAATTTGTACATTCACCAATTTCTGTAATATTTATGTATGTTACATTCACAAATCATCACATTGTACAAATTAATAAAAATGAAAAAAGTTTTCGCTCATAATGTAGTAATAATAATGTTAATAGTGCTAGCCACCCCTACTCAAATTAAAATATTTTTTATTTTTTTAACTTTTAATAGTAAATATGAGTCAAAATAAGCATTACAAAATTAAAAATCCAAAGGAATGTTGGGATTAATTTTTTTTTAAACACTAAATAATAAGAACTAAATAGGGGTAGCTCACCCCTTCTATGTGCTTCTTAAACTTCGAAACAGGTCAACTATAATTACTAATTTTCTTTACAACATGGCATTTTTTTACGAAATATGGTTCGTCAAAACTTTGTTATTTCAAAAACAGTGGAAAAAAATTATATTTACCCCCATAAAAATAGGGGGTGCAAGCCCTTATCATTAAACCTGTGTCCAAATACTCGTCTTTTTATAAGAAACAAATAGGTGTTGGTTTCATTAAAAAATTCCGATTCCATCTCGAGATATTAAAAAAACTGTTTTTGGGGGTGATCTTTAAGGGTGGTTTTCACCCCCAGATGTCTTTCTCCACAGATAAAAAAAAATACGTATCAAATATTTTTCGATACTCTAACAAGTTGCAAAGTTTCATGAAAATCGGAGGCAGACACTAACAAAAAGGTAATTAATTAAATTAGGCGTAATTCACCCCGTCAACGTGTTTTTATTTTTAAATCTCGAAACAGGTCAATTATAATTTTCAATTTTCTTTATAACATGGCAATTTTCAATCAAATTTAGATCATTAAAACATTTTTATATCAAAAATACAAGAGAAAATATCATATTTACCCTTATAAAAATAGGGGATGCAACCCCTACCTTTAAAACTGTGCCGAAAAACTCGACTTTTGATATGAAACAAATAAGTGTTGGTTTCATTAAAAAATTCCGATTCCATCTTGAGATATTAAAAAAAAACGGTTTTTGGGGGTGAACTTTAAGGTCGGTTTTCACCCCTTAGATATGTTTTTGCGCAGATAAAAAAAATAAGTGTCGAATATTTTTTGACACTCTACTCATATGCGAAGTTTCATGAAAATCGGAGGCGGACACCAAGTATCGTTTCCTTGTAAGTACATTAATGCGCAGTCTGGGGGGCATAAACCACGGGACACAGCTCGATAACATATATTATATAACATGCGCGCCAAATTACGATTGCACATTCGACGATCGGAATTCAAGAACGTCAACGAACTGATCCAACGGGTTGAAGAAATAGAGGAAGTACTATCACAAACGCTTAAAGAACAAAGAATAGAGAAACCGGAAAACTACGCCGGTAATATTATGGAAATAGAGACCACGTACGACCGGAACATGTGCTGCTGGAAATGTAAACAACGCGGACATGGGAGAATGAACTGCCCAAATACTCAGAGGAAATTTTGTTCATATTGAGGAATAGACGGTATCCTAACGCGCGACTGCCGGTATCCCAATAATATCGACGCGCCGGGAAATGAGAGGAGGGTCAAACCTACATCGCAACAGGACCAACCCCTCGCAAACAAGACCGCCAACGCTGACAGCCGCTATTTAGTACAAATTAACGCAGTTTGACAAAAATATCGGGTCCTATTAGATCCCGGATCAATAGGATCATACACAAACCCACGCGAACATATGCCCCGCGCAAAGGTGGGTAGACCAGGCAGAACGAAAGGCAGCGCGGATGGCCGATGGTACTCCCGCCACTCTTCAGAGCAGTATATCTAAAGAGTGCAGCGTACAAGGCAAAAATTTACAACAGCTTTATCTAGCCATGGAAGGTTTCACGACGGATTCTTTACTTGGAATTGGCATGATCGGTAAACTTGGGTTGCAGCTAACGTTGAACGGGAGAAAAATCTCACCAGATAGCACAAACGGTAATGAAGTGTTAAGTTTCCGTCGGAGAACCAATAGGTCTAGCTCAGTTAACGGTAGCCGTGGAAGAACAACTCGAAATTTTCATAGAACAAGAAATGGTTTCGTTCGAAAATATTAAAGGCGCGACTCCATTAATGCAACATAAAATCTGCGTAATCGACCAGACACCGATAAAACAAAGATACCGACCTAGAAATCCGGCTACGCAAGAAATAATTGACCAGGAAGTCGAGAAAATGCTAGGAGAAGGGGTAATTCAAGTCGTAATTATGAAGAAAAAGATCGGGAAACGGTGATTTTGCATCGATTTTCAAAAAACAAATTAAATATCGGAGAATGATGCCTAACCGCTTTTCCATATTAACACAATCCGAGGTAAACTCAGAGGAGCAAAATATCTATCCTCGACGGATCTAGCAAACGGCTACTGGCAGGTAGCTTTAACGGCAGAAAGTCGTACGATAACCGCGTTCACGGTACCTGGGAAAGTATTGTTCAAGTTTAACGTCATGCCCTTCGGACTTCACACGGCCTCGCAACGTTTCAAAGTTTGCTAGACCAAGTAATTACACCCGAAATGGCGCCGGAAGCCTTCGCATAACTAGACGACATTTTCGTGGTAACAGATACGTTTGCGACATATATAGAAAATCTAACTGAAGTGTTTCAATGGCTCCGAGAAGCTCGACTTAAGCCAAACCCCGCAAAATGCCATTTTTTCCAGAAAAGATTGACATATCTAAGGCACGTAGTAGACCGGGAGGGCTTGCGCAGTGACCCCCACAAAGTCGTAGCAATTGCTAACTTATCACCATGGTGAAACACAACAGAATTAAAAAGATTTATGGGCCTTTTCTCGTGATATCGCCGAATCATCAAGAACGAGTCGCAAATAGCATCACCGCTGAATAAATTACTCAAAAAGAAAATTAGATGGTATTGGGATGACACGCGGCAAGAAGCTTTCGAGGCGTTAAAACGCAGATTAGCGGAAGCTCCCGTACTAGCTTTCACCGACTGGACCAAACCGTTTATTCTGGCGACAGACGCAAGTCTGCAAGGACTAGGAGCAATGATCACCTAAAGTGACGACACAAAGGTGTATGTCATTGCATACGTGAGCCTACCACTGAATAAAGCAGAGAAAAATTATTCCGTAACAGAACTAGAATGCTTAGCCGTGAAATGGAGTATCTCGAAAATGCGTCATTGTTTAGAAGGATACCAGTTTATCTTGATAACCGATCATCAATCTCTAAAATGGTTTAATGAGATAGAAAACCCACTGGGCCCACTAGCTCCCTGGGCAATGAAATGAAGTCAGTGGGATTTCGAAGTTTGTTATCGCAAAGGCAGCGAAAACTCCTTCACGACAACCGTTGGTCATAGGTGCGATCGACTCGAAAGAAGAGGACTGGTATGCACATAACATCACCACCGTGCAAAACAAAAACAGACGAATGCTGAGATTGCTGCATAAGAGACGGACGACTATACCGCCTCATTCTCCAATCGCTCGATTTTAAGGAGAACGATCCGTCGGACGAATGGAAAATATGCATGGCAAAGTCAGTTAGGGAACGCGTTTTAAAAGAAAGTCACGACGATCTCACCGCCGGTCATTTAGGTAACGTGAAAACAGGAGAAAGACTAGCGCGATCCTATTATTGGCAGGAAATGTCCAAAGACGCGACAAAATACGTCCGATCGTGTGAAAACTGCCTACGTCACAAAGCGCAGCAATAAGCCGGTAAAATGCATGCCACATACGTCCATCAACCATGGGTGATGGTTTCTATCGACCTAGTAGGATAACTTCCTCTTTCTAACACCGGACAATCAACGTTACTAGTAATGCAGGATCGATTCACGAATTAGATAGAATTAAGGGTACTACGTAAAGCCACCAGAGCCGCGATTGCTAAAACAGTCAAAAAAAAGATCATTCTCCGTTTTGGCTGCCCGAGAACCATTCTAAGCGATAACGGCAAACCATTTATTATTTGGGACATTGAAAACCTACTGAAAGACGCCAGAATCCAGCATCGAAAGACACCTCCGTGTACACCGCAATGCAACCCCGTCAAACGTGCAAATCGTACCGTTAAAACCATGATAGGGCAATAAACCAGTAGAAACCAAAAAAGATAGCATTTGCATTTAAACGAAATAGCATTCGTGTTTAATTCCGCGCAGAGCGAAGAGACAAATTATATACCGGCGTATTTAAACTACGGCCGCGAGATGATACCGGAGCTTACAACAAGAAGTAAGAGGGGCTCAGGGAAAACATTAAAGTCTAGGATAGAAGAGTTAAATGAGACGATTGGGGTAGCAAAGACAAGCACCGCAAGTAGCTTTGAGCGGTAATAAAAGCATGATAACCGTAGAAGACGTGATTCGCAACCAAGGGTAGGGGATCTAGTACTGAAAAGGCAAATTACTGTGCCAAGCAAAGCAAAGGCAATCAACGCAAAGTTAATAGATAAATTCGGCGTACCGTACACTATAGGAAACGCATAAGTCCAGAACTATTCGATCTCCGAGACGAGAGGGGGAAATTAGTACGAAACATTGACGTAAAGGACCTCAAACCCTTCGTCAAGCAAGTATAAAAGCGAGTGAAAAATTGCAAAGATGACCAGTTCTCGATGGTAGTCCAATCAGTAAACATTGTAGACGAAGAAGTAAAGCTAGTACTGTAAGCATAAACTTGTTCAGGTGAATAAGTCCAAGCGTAAACATAGCGATAGTCTGTAACTAACATTAATTTTATAAAGGAGCCAAGTTCCAGTCTAGCCGACCAACAGCGAGCATGAGAAAAGTCGAGGCTATCAAAGAGTTCCTTCGAGAATGGGACGAGCCATATATTTCCGAGGTGACTCAAGATCCAACAGCACGGGAATACGTGTCAACGCCCGGCCCATTCTCGAGGGACAGGCTGCAAAGGCTCGAGGAAGCCCTCGCAGCATGAAAAGCGATACCCCGAACGCACTCTCCTTTGGGAAAATGAACCTCGTCCCCCGTTGAAATTACGCCCTCCTCTAGCCTACCCGAAGGCGACCGCTGCCCCTGTGGAAAAGAAGGCTTTTTCTTGGATGTGCCAGCGAATGGTGCTGCTTCATCCGCGAACGTCTCCAAGACATGGTAGCGTTCGCTCACAAAGACAGAGAGGGACGTTTTTTATACGGGCGGGAGGAGCAGCCGGCACCGCAGCAACCAAGGCCCCTACCGAACCGAGCAACAGGGTGGAGAAAAAATATACGCAGTTCAACTGCTCCACGACGTGGTTACCGCGCTGAAGTATTAAAACACACAATGGTCCCGAGGTAGACATGCCTATCGGGGTCGTGCTGCATACGGTTAACCACGACGGCTGGCGTTGGCACCTATGCTTAGATAAAAACAACGGCAACGTTAGGCACTTACAAGGAAGGGTATCGAACCCGAACTCACCGATTTCAAAAATTTCGATATATGTTGTAGATGATGAAAAAATATGAGACCGTGTTTTTTCTTATCTGCGGAAAAACATATTTAGGGGGTGAAAACCACCCCTAAAGATAACCCCGAAAAACGGTTTTTTAAATATATCTCGGCTTCTACTGCGTATTTCAGAGTAAAACAAAATAGAAATTACTTCTTATTCAAAAACAAAGATAACTGAAGCAATTTTGACCCTAAGGGTTGCAACCCTTATTTTTTATTTTCAAAAGGTAATTTTTTGATCATGTATATTGAAAATAAAAAATAAGGGTTGCAACCCTTAGGGTCAAAATTGCTTCAGTTATCTTTGTTTTTTTATAAGAAGTAATTTCTATTTTATTTTACTCTGAAATATGCAGTAGAAGCCGAGATATATTTAAAAAACCGTTTTTGGGGGTTATCTTTAGGGGTGGTTTTTACCCCCTAAATATGTTTTTCCGCAGATGAGAAAAAACACGTGTCTCATATTTTTTCATGATCTACAACATATATCGAAATTTTTTAAATCGGTCAGTTCGGGTTCAATACCCTTCCTTGTTAGGGTAACCCCGCCATGTAAATATTGTTTTTTTTGTTTCTTTTATCGCGTGGACCTAGAGTAAAACCCGTAGGCTCCACTCTCCTTAGAGGACAGGAAATGTAACGATGCACCTTATCAATAGGCGCATCGGTACTAAAAATCCCGAATGCGAAACCTTTCTCTCTCCTATAACGCATGTGCTAAAGAGAAAAGCCGGCGGACCTGTCAATGGCATGAGAGAGCGAATGTACGAATGTGTACATACACGTAGGTATACATGTACCAGAGCTTATACAACAAGGAAAGACAGCAGGCGACTGTGTAGCGAGATTCCCTCCCCACCGAGCTCCGCGACCGCGCTTCTCGCAGGAAGCGCGCCCCATCTCGTCGACTATACAGTACGCTGCGAGCGAGTACAAATGCCGCCTCTCATACCGTGGGAAATCACTCTCTCAGGCCAGGGCCGTACCAAAGCACTGGACATCGGCCCCTGCCATTATCACGCGGAATCGAGGGCCAGAAAGTATTACAATCCATAGCCCCGTGGTTAGGGCAGCTGCCTCCCGTCAGAAGGGCTGGGGTTCGATTTCCAATTCCATTGCCTATTTTTATCTCCTCTTCCGTATCCACCCCATTACATCTAGCCCAACTTAATTAACCCACGATCACTGAGAATAATCCGAGGTTTTCCGTTGGACTGAAAAAATGTATATAAAATTCTCTCTCTCCCTCCACCCCATCATCGCGGATGACAATCCGAGATGGATTGTTTCATACCGCGACTGAGCCTTGGTGGTGTATGGACACAGGGGTTCAAAAGCACTAGGACGGGAAAGTTCTTAGTCTGGATATGGATACGTGGTACGGCTCCAAGTATCACAGGGTATTTTCAGAGGGACTTTCGAAATTGTATAGAGGTAAGGTAATTCCTCTCTCAAGCCTGATGCGCGAATTTTGCAGGTGAGAAATGATATTTGAGGTTAAAAATTTTTTGACATTTTTTTAAAATCGTAATTTCTCGGGAACGGCTCTATGTATCTGAATGGGGTGGATGGCATTCGAAAGAGAATTAAAATACCTATATTCTCTAAAAAAAATTAATTTTCTATCTATCACGGTTCTTTAGTTATCATCAAAAATAAAAACGTGTTTTTTTTAAAAAACTCATAACTCCAATGATGTTATGAAATATAAAAAAAACACGTTTTTGTTCATAACAAAACAATCGTGATAGCTATTTGTTTTATTATAAAATATAGACATTTTACTTCTATTTCAAATGATAACTTTATTTATCAGCTCAAAATTTATATAAAATTGATATAAATAAATAATAAATAAATAATAAATAAATAAATAAATATAAAAATTACCAATTTTTAATATTCATAAATGAATTTAATTATAATTATGCAATAAATTTTTTAAAAAATTATAAATTTTGTTATTAAAAATTAATTAAAGGAATCAACAATTACGGTTGAGGAAGCTACGGGCAAATGAATTGGCAGCTATTTTTTACACTGTACAGTACGGTGAATATATCTATTAACTTTGCGTTGATTGCCTTTGCTTTGCTTGGCACAGTAATTTGCCTTTTCAGCACTAGATCCCCTACCCTTGGTTGCCAATCTCGTCTGCTAAGGTTCTTGTTGCCGATCAAACTGCTTGCGGTGCTTGTCTTTGCTACCCCAATCGTCTCATTTAATCTTCTATTCAAGACTTTAATGTTTTCCCTGATTCCTCTCTTACTTTTTGTTGTAAGCTCCCGTTATCATCTCGCGGCCGTAGTTTAAATACGCCGGTGTATAATTTGTCGCTTCACTCTGCGCGGAATTAAACGCGCATGCTATTTCGTTTAAATGCAAATACCATCTTTTTTCATTTTCCTGGTTTATTGCCCTATCATGGTTTTAACGGTAAGATTTGCACGTTTGACGTAGTTGCATTGCGGTGTACGCGGTGGTGTCTCTCGATGTTGGATTCTGGCGTCGTTCAGTAGGTTTTCAATGTCTCAACTAATAAACGATTTGCCGTTATCACTTAGAATGGTTCTCGGGCAGCCAAAACGCAGAATGATCTGTTCTTTGACTGTTATAGCGATTGCGGCCCTCGTGGCTTTACGTAGTGCCCTTCATTCGATCTTATTCGTGAATCGATCCTGCATTACTAGTAACGTTGATTGTCCGGTGTTAGAAAGAGGAAGTTATCCTTCTAGGTCGATAGAAACCATCACCCACGGTTGATCGACGTATGTGGCGTACATTTTAGCGGCTTGTTGCTGCGCTTTGTGACGTTGGTAGTTTTCACACGATCGGACGTTTTTCGTCGCGACTTTGGACATTCCATGCCAATAATAGGATTGCGCAAGTCTGTGTACCATTTTCACGATACATAAGTGACCGGCGGCGAGATCGTCGTGACTTTCTTTTAAAACGCGTTCCCCTTCTGTCTTTGCCATGCATATTTTCCATTCGTCCGAAGGATCGTTCTCTTTAAAATCAAGCGACTGGAGAATGTGGCGGTATAGTCGTCCGCCTCTTATGCAGTATTCTGGGTGTTTGTCTGTTTTTATTTTGCACGGTGGTGATTTTATGTGCGTACCAGTCCTCTTCTTCGAGTCGATCGCACCTATGTCCAACGGTTGTCGTGAAAGAATTTTCGCTGCCTTTGCGATAACAAACTTCGAAATCCCACTGACTTAATTTCATTCTCCTGCGAGCTAGTGGGCCCGATGAATTATCTATTTCATTAAGCCATTTTAGAGATTGATGGTCGGATATCAAGATAAACTGGAACCCTTCTAAACAATGACGCATTTCCGAGATACCCCATTTCACGGCTAAGTATTCTAGTTCTGTTACGAAATAATTTTTCTCTGCTTTTACAGTGATAGGCTCACGTATGCAATGACATACTCCTTTGTGCCGTCACTTTATGTGAGCATTGCTCCTAGTCCTTGCAGACTTGCGTCTGTCGGCAGAATAAATGGTTTGGTCCAGTCGGGGAAAGCTAGTACGGGAGCTTCCGCTAGTCTGCGTTCTGACTCCTCGAAAGCTTCTTGCAGCGTATCATCCCAATACCATCTAATTTTCTTTTTGAGTAATTTATTAAGCGGTGATGCTATTTGCGACACATTCTTGATTAATCGGCGATATCACGACAAAAGGCCCATGAATCTTTTTAATTCTGTTGTGTGTGACCGGGGAGATAAGTTAGTAATTGCTGCGACTTTTTGTGGTGACTGCGCAAGCCCTCCCGGTCTAGTACGTGCCCTAGATATGTCAATCTTTTCCGGGCAAAATGGCATTTTGTGGGGTTTAGCTTAAGTCGATCTTATCGGCGCCACCGAAACACTTCAGCTAGATTTTCTATTTATTTCTCAAACGTATCTCTTACCACGATAATGTCGTCTAGTTATGCGAAGGCGTCCGGCGCTATTTTGTGTGTAATTACTTATCTTTGCAAACTTTGAAACGTTGCTGGGCCGTGTGAATTCCGAAGGGGATGGCGTTAAACTTGAACAAGACTATCCCCGTTACTGTGAATCGGTTATCGTACGACCTTCTGCCGTTAAGGCTACCTGCCAGTAGCCGTTTCCTAGATCGGTTGAGGATAGATATTTTGCTCCTCTGAGTTTATCTCGGATTGTTTTAATATGGAAAAGCGGTTAGACATCTTTCTCTGATATTTAATTTATTTTTTGGAAATCGATGCAAAATCTCCGTTTCCCGATCTTTTTCTTCATAACTACGACTTGAATTACCCCTTCTTCTAGCATTTTCTCGACTTCCTGGTTAATTATTTCTTGCACAGCCGGATTTCTGCGTGGGTATCTTTGTTTTATCGGTGTCTGGTCGATTACGCAGATTTTATGTTGCATTAATGGAGTCGCGCCTTTAATATTTTCGAACGAAACCATTTCTTGTTCTATGAAATTCTCGAGTTGTCCTTCCAGGGTTATCGTTAACTGAGCTAGACCTAATGGTTTTCCGACGGACCATAACACTTCATTACCGTCTGTGCTATCTGGTGAGATTTTCCTCCCATTCAACGTTAGTTGCAACCCAAGTTTAGAGAGTATGCCCATTCCGAGTAAAGAATCTGTCGCTAAACCTTCCATGGCTAGAAAAAGATGTTGTAAATTTTTGCCTTGTACGCTGCACTCTTTAGATATACTGCTCTGAAGAGTGGCGGGAGTACCATCGGCCATCCGCGCTGCCTTTCGTTCTGCCTGGTCTACCCACCTTTGCGCGGGGCATATGTTCGCGTGGGTTTGTGTATGACCCTATTGATCCGGGATCTAATAGGACCCGATATTTTTGTCAAACTGCGTTAATTTGTACTAAATAGCGGCTGTCAGCGTTGGCGGTCTTGTTTGCGAGGGGTTGGTCCTGTTGCGATGTAGGTTTGACCCTCCTCTCATTTCCCGGCGCGTCGATATTATTGGGATACCGGCAGTCGCGCGTTAGGATAGCGTCTGTTCCTCAACATGAACAAAATTTCCTCTGAGTATTCGGGCAGTTCATTCTCCTATGTCCGCGTTGTTTACATTTCCAGCAGCACATGTTCCGGTCGTACGTGGTCTCTATTTCCATAATATTCTCGGCGTAGTTTTCCGGTTTCTCTATTCTTTGTTCTTTAAGTGTTTGTGAAAGTACTTCCTCTATTTCTTTTACCCGTTTGATCAGTTCATTGACGTTCTTGAATTTCGACCGTCGAATGTGCAATCCTAATTTTGCGCGCATATTATAATATATGTTATCGAGCTATGTCTCGCGGTTTATGCCTGCCAGACGGCACATTAATGTACTTAGTGAAGTTGCATAACTTCTAAATACTTCGCCGATATTTTGTCTGGGTTCGTTTATTTGTCGATCAAGATTCGGTCGCTCTCCCGGTGGCATATACAAACAGCGCAACAATTCCTCGAGTTCCATGTAACTATTTACATTTCCTGAATTACGGTAACAAAGTTGAGCTTCCCCCCGTAATAATTCTGGGAACTCTATGAGATGGTTTGTATCTGTGTGACCGTATGCTTTTCGTAGCTCCTCAACTCTTTCTAAAAACCCGTAAACGTCGCGACCGTCGAAGTGACAGTTCCATTTTCGCATTTGGATGAGAGTTTTCACGGTTGATTTTTCTACCGTTACATAATTTATCTGAGCCGCGTATCCAGGTTCGGAATTACAAATTGTGTTCGTGTGCGCTGTTATGTTGATGCGTTAGTTGTCTGTTCCTGTTAATCGCGAGTTCTATCGAGTTCCTTATCGTACTCCGCGGCGTCTTCTGGTTGGTTTTTAAAATATCCCGGACTTATTTTTGCTATCGCTCCAAGGCGCTGTTGTAAATCCGCTACGTTTCCCGTATTGTCGATTTTTAATTTCGCGAGTTCGTCTATGAGTTGCTACTTTCGGAGCCAGTAAACCCATCCGACTTTATCATAATGGTTAATACTAACCGGTCTGTCTCGAAAAACACTCCTTATTTTCTTTTATGTAATTTATTTCAATATTAGATGTAAATTCAATAATTTCTTTTATACTTCCGCGTGAAGTGAAAAAGTAGTCCCTGTTTGGGCACCATGAAACGGTAGCGCTCATGCAGAAGGATTGCTCTCTCTTGAGGATAGCTAGTCGAGCAGGATTCGATTGGAGGGAGCAATTGAAATAAATTGATAAAGCCTGATAAGTGATATAACTGTTAGGAATGGAGGGACACACAGGGTCTTTCAAATGACCACACCGGCTAACGTGAACAGTAACAATCTTTATTGAGAAGACCCAATCTCCAGTACAGCTCTCTCTCTTACAACCGCTACATGCGGAGGACGGCGGACGAGTGAGCTCCCGCTTCGGCCGCTCGCTCTCGCTAGCTTGCGCCTCGCTATACGCGAGATGGCACTACGTATTCATTCTCTCTCATACGTCGACATAAATGTACCTTATATTCTAACGCCTCCTTACATTTATGTTTCTCGCAATTACAATAGTCTTGAAATTAAATTCAATAAACTTCTCAAATTTTCAAATCTTACTCGTCCAAGAGCCTTTGTCAAAATATCTACTAAATTTTTTCTGAACTTACTTTTACAATGTCTTATTAATTTTAAATTTTTCTATTGATATACTTTTCATAAAATTCAAGTTTTCTCTTCATTTACAACAAATCAAAATGTCGTCTACAAATATAATTAAGTAAATAATCTCATTTCTTACTCTAAGCGTATACAAACAATTATCATGTTCACTTCTTTCAAATCCTAATAATCTTAAATAACTATCGAGACACTCATACTAATCTCTTGGACTCTCGCGTAAACCATACAATGCTTTATTTAACATACACATTTTCAGCTTTCTTAGTATAAATCCACTTTAAATCTAATACCTTTTCATTCTTTGGTTTCTCAACTAATTCCTAAGTTTTTATTTTTCTTTAAACTATTCATCCTTTTATTCCTATCATCTACCCAAAAACTAGACTCATCACATTTAATAGCCTTATAAAAATTTTCAAAACTATCTGCACTGCAATAACTTACATAAATACAACCGTGATATACATAATTATCATCAAATCTACTAGGCTTTTTAATCGTTCTTTGTGACCTTCTTAAATCAGGTACTTCTTTAACTTCATTTTCAACATTTTCTAAATTTTCATTAAACCCTTGATTACAGTTTTCATTTTCATTTTCATTTATAGCTTGTGTTTCCGAATTAGTTTTACTTCCCCTACTTGACTCGAGAGTCGAAGTAGGCGGAAGGATTAAGTCAATTTTGTTTTCAATTCCTTCATCAATATCATCAAATCCAATGGATTTTACATTTTCTTCTATAATATCAACGTGTCTAGCTACAATAACTCTATTTCCTATCAAAACTCTATACCCCGTTACATCATAACCTATCAAAATTCCTAAATCAGCTTTTTTATCCCATTTCGAATTTCTTTTGCTTTCAGGTACTCTCACAAATACTTTACTCCCGTATAATTTCAAATACTTTGCATCTGGTTTTTCATTGAAAAATATCTCATAAGGAGATTTATTCCTTTCTAACGTGTTTGCTATTGTCCTGTTCTTTAAGTATGCTGCAGCGCATACTACTTCTGGCCAGTACCTTTTCTCTAACTTAGATTCTGCTAATAAGCACCTAGCACTGTCCATAATCGTCCTATTGTACCTCTCAGCGGTACCATTTAACTCGTGTACATAAGGTGGACATGGTTCTACCTCGATTCCCTTATTTCTAAATAACCTATACATATCTCTATTCAAATATTCAGTGCCATTATCACATCTTAGTTTCTTAATTTTCTTTCCTGTCTTATTCTCAACTAAATTTATGTATTCAATAAATTTGTCATATACTTCATTCTTTGTCTTAATCGGATAAATTTTACCTACTTTACTAAAGTCATCAACAAACGTTAAAAAATATTTTTCCCCTTTATAACCTTCAGAGTGTGGCCCATTTAAATCTGTATGTACTATCTCTAAAATATCTTTCGCTCTTTTCCTGTTATTTTCAAAGGGAATGTTATGCATTTTATTCATAATACATGTAGCACACTTAAAATAATCAGACTCTACTTCATTTGGCAAACCTTCCAATACATGATTTTTACACATAGTATTCAAATAATTAAAGTTGACGTGTCCTAAAGTTCTATGCCACTTCTCTTTTAAAGAAATTTTTCCATTATCTTTTCTTATTAAATTTGATTCTATATTCTTTTCTAAATAACTTGTCATTTTATAAATTCTATCTTTTTTCCAAGCTATAGCAATCAATTTATTATTTCTATTATATATTTTCGAACTATCTCCGATAGATACTACTTTATGATTATCCGTCACTTTAGCAAAACTTATTAAATTTCTATCCATATCTTTCACGTAAAATACATTTTTTAATTCAATTTCTGTCTCTTCGTTAAGTGTTTTGAATTTACTAATTACATGACCAACTTTTGTCGCTTTCAAAATTCTTCCGTCACCTACTTTAACATTTATAGGCTCTTTCAATATAATCGCGTCACTAAAATAACTTTCGTTATTAATCACGTGGTCTGTACACCCGCTGTCTAAAATCCACTCTACTTTGTTTTCATTTACATTACCATTTCCTATATTCGCAGACCTTATTTCTATTGACGTGTTGAACGCTGTCTTATTCTCCGCGCTCTGATGACCTCCACTGTTGTCATCATTGCCTCGCGCGCCTCGGCCGCGCTGTCGGTAACCGCTCCTTCCACGCCGGTTTGAACTCGTTCCTCGCTGCTGTGTGTAGCCTCTGCCGTTGCCCCCTCCTCTGTGTGGCGCACGGCTTCCTCTGCCGCCTCCTTGCTGCGGCGTTCCTTGATTCCACGAAATGTTTTTATTCGGGCAATCGTACTGTATATGCCCTGTATTTCCACATACATAACATGTCCTTTTGTCCTGGTGTTTGTTCTTTTCAAACGTAAACGCGTTTGATTTTGAATTTTCACTTTCACCATGTCTTTTCTTAAATTCAAATTCCAGTTTCGATTTCACAAATTCCACTGTTTTGTCCTTTTCAGCTAATGCGTCCACAATATCGACCATGTGTGACATACTTTCTGGTAGCGTTAATAAGAAGTAATTCAATTTATCTTCTTTTGTCACGTTTTCTCCTGCATTTTTTAATTCATTCACCAATTTCTCAAAATTATTATAAAAGTCTGTCGGGTTCTCACTTTCTTCCATTTTCAAATCAAGCAGTCTTCTTTTACATAATAATTTCACAGCACTACTTTTAACTAAGTAATTTTCATCCAACTTAGCAACCATTTTCTTTGCAGTTTCTTCTGAAATAATCAATTCCAATTGCGTATTCGTCATACTGTTCACTATATAATTTTTTGCTTTTATCTCTTTTTTCTTCCACTCGATTTCTGTTATTTCTGCCGGTCTTTCATTATGCTCGATAACTTCACTGCACTCTTTAAATTCCAAGAATAATTTCAATTTGTACTTCCATTTATCATAATGTGTCCCATCAAATACTTGTAACGTGAATCCTTTATTCTCCGATGCCATCTCGCTTTCAACAGGAATTTCCTTTTTAACTTCCTTAATTTCTGTATCAAAAAACTCTTCTTCACTTTCAGTTTCACTTGACTTTTCACTTTTTACTTCCCGAGGCTCTGTCTTTACGCTCATGCGTTTTTCTTTGTTCTTGCGCTTACCACGCGCTCAACTCAAAAACACTATCCCTTCCAAATACGTTTTCTTCGGTATTTACATACGCGGCACTTAAATTATCTCTACACGACTCGAGAGTCGATGTAGCAGATAAAAGAAACCAGGCACTCTGCTACCATGTTAGGAATGGAGGGACACACAGGGTCTTTCAAATGACCACACCGGCTAACGTGAACAGTAACAATCTTTATTATTGAGAAGACCCAATCTCCAGTACAGCTCTCTCTCTTACAACCGCTACATGCGGAGGACGGCGGACGAGTGAGCTCCCGCTTCGGCCGCTCGCTCTCGCTAGCTTGCGCCTCGCTATACGCGAGATGGCGCTACGTATTCATTCTCTCTCATACGTCGACATAAATGTACCTTATATTCTAACAATAACGAATAACAATTTATTGGAACAATAATTATATTAATAACAGAATAATCGCTACTGTTATTGGTTGCATTTGGCGGAGATCTAGAACATAAAACAGCGGAGCACGGACATTAGCAACGGTTTAATATATACTAGAAAACGGTACTCGTGGTCACAGTTCTCCACTAGTAGGCTAGTGCACTCCCACTATTCGTGGACAACTCCCGGTAACGAGTGCGCTCGTGTACCCTCGTGTACCCAGGGAAATCTTCTCAGTGATGCTTTGGGTGCAGGGTAACGATTGCGCTCGTAAACCACCGCCCCTTCGGCGGTACCCCAGGGCTTAGCGTGTACGGCGCTGGGCTGAGAGAGTGATTGTCCACGGCGTGCGAGGCAGCTTTATACTCATCCACCGCACAGAGGGGCAAAACTAACTTTTTTCGTTCAAATCACTCTAGAGATCTGAATTTCCGACCAATTTTGATGATTTCTTTTTTAAAGAACGCTGGAGATATTCTCTATCGATCCCTCCAGGCCGACTTTTTAATTTTTGTAATGGCTTTACCAGTGAGTGCCTGGGTGGTTATTGTACAACATTGACTCCTCGCTCACGCCTCCTACGTACAGGAGACGGCTATCCCACCGTCTTCGCGGCAGACGGTACTTCGGTCTCCGGTTCCTGTTTAAATAAATTAGTTGTGACGGTTGTACCGGGATGGTCAAAGTAGAACGTTATAAATGGCTATCCTGCCAGGATAACTGCCGTGCGTACATGCGTGTGGGAGAGAGATAGCTGATCTCGCAAGAGTACAGGGAAAATTCGTGTGTCCGCGGGTACTAGAATTTTGCTAGTTCAGGAGGAGTAAGGGGATTTGAAGATTCACAAATCCTCGCGCGTATGGATTTTTGAATTTTTCGAGTCTCAAAACTTCCGATAACGGTAAAATTTTAGAAGCGCTGGAAAGGCGCAAGGACACCGCGACTTTGCGTGGTAAACAGCGAGCGCTGTTTACATTGAGAGGCGACCGCGCGACGGAGAGGATTAGTGCCTGTCGAATTGTTGTTGTCGTGCGCGGTTGCCAGCGTGTTCGTGAAATATCCGAGCAAATAATTTAGTAGTAGAAAGTTATGTCTATATTCGGATAGGACTGTTTGGGTTCGCGGATTAGAGAGAACTCGAGTAACGTTCAATGACATAACGAAGTCTTGATTTTAAATATTGACTGTGACTTCGACGATTTGAATTTTAAAATTTTGATTAGTTGACTATTGTGACTATCTTGTTAATTTAATTATTTGATTATTATTGAATTATCGCCGCCCAAACAGAGTAACTTAGAATAAGAAGTTCGGTGTGAGAGTGTGAATATACATGCAAATTTTAAATTGTGTGTTCAATTAAATTATAATATTTATTTGTTATGTTGTGATTGTGCTAGCTAAAGCTAGCTCTTGTGAGCTTCGCGCGGTTGCGAAGTACATACGCTGTGTGGAAGTGCACGCGCGGGGATAGAGAGCGGCTCACGTAAGCGAGTCGATTGTGAGTACGTAGCGCACTACGTGCGCCAGCGAAATTTTTGCGAGCCTCGCGTTACAGCTAATACGCACTTGGTGCGGAGGGCACGCGCGAGGATTGAGAGCGGCTTCGTGCAACGAGCCGGTTGCGAGTTTTGCCGATTCTTCAGGCAGAAATTGAAGTAGTAAGGGGGTTTGTTAATTATTGCCATTCTGCGGAGGGGAGAATCGCGCGCGTAAAGCGAATTTTCAGCGTACGTTTCTTCGTTCACACTGAGGCGCGAGGGAAAAGTTGTGTTTTTCTTTTTGGTTGTTTGGCTCGGAGTATTTAGTCGGGGCCATGGCGTCATTGGCGCATAGACGTAGGATGCGAAAGCTTCGCCGAAAACCGGGCGTGAGGGCATTAGACATCGTAGTGACTCGACTGACCCCGCGATTATTAATTGAATTATTGGATTTAGACGGATTAAACACGGATTGGGCGCTCGACGAACTCCGCGAGCGCCGACTTCGTTTTGACATACGTAAAGCTGACGCGACGTTGGACGTGCCGGTTTATCGCGAGGATTTCCGCGGCGAGAATTTGCCTGCAACAACGGCGTATTTGTTAACACACATGTCTCGCGAAGAAGTCCAACCACAGTGGTGGAGCGACGCTGCGGCAGCACGGGCGGAAATTAATAGTCATACGGAGAGGCGCGTGGAGGACGGGCCGAAATTGAGTGCGCCACCGCCGTATACCTCGGAGCGCGTGGCTCCGAGTGAACCAGCGGAGGCGATGGTGCCAGGTACGCCGACGCCAGCGTCTTCACGCGTGGGGAACGCAGTTACTGCACTGCCACGTTTGTTTTTTCGTCGGAAATATCGTGAAGCATTGTCGCGAAGCGGAAACCACGTATTCGCGGAGGAGCGCGTCTGGATTAGCAAGGTTCGACGTGAGAATCCACGAAACGGTTTGGCTCAGTCGCGCTCGGATTTAAATGTACCTGTCGACAATGTACCCGTTGCACATGTACAAGGGTTGCGCTTTAGTAGTGGGAGCACGCCGATGGGTGCGCGACGTAACACCGGAGAACTGGGAAGGAATCGTGAGGCGAGCGTTACTTCAGACATCCGGGGAGGGGACGGAGCAACCAACGGTGGTATCGCGTAGCGCGTCGACTTTCTTGCACCTGCGAAGGTGTGATCGAGAGTCGAATTGAGAGTCGTCGGCGACATTGTCGCGCGATGTTTGAGAGACCGGGTCCTCGAGCTCCGTAAGCATACGATGAGAGCGAAATTGCAGCTAGCGGACCGGTCGCCGCTTTCTGCGGCATGGTGGAAGGGAGGACCGCGACACACGCTGATATGGAGCAGCACGGTTGGTTAATGCTGTAGAAGCGCAGCGCGGAAGTCCTTGAAGCCATCCCGTGCGCATTTGCGGACCACGCGCTGCAATGGTTACGCTCGATTACTCGTAGGACCGGGATTATTGAATCCGCAGGGGGAGTGAGCACTGACAAACTGAGGCGACTGCAGGTATGGTAATTGCAACCGTGCTCAGAGGCGCGAGGTGCTTCGTGAATTTTAACGCAGGTTGAATTCCGAAGCACCAGCGCCTTCGCCAACGGGCAGGTTCAATGCCAGTACAGCGGAAAGATGAGGTAATGCCAGCGCAGCTCAAGGTAGGGAGGATTAATCATTTTTATCAGAGCGGGGGGAGGTTCCATGAAGTTTGAGGGACGGAAGTAAGAGGGGAAATTGAGTGCGAGTCGAGGCGCGGAGAAACGGAAATGTAGAGTAGCGACGCGGATGCGTAGAGGAGTAACGCGGGCGACGGGTGATCGAGAGGACGCGTTGCACCGTGAATGTTCCGGGCAAGCCTGTCACTAGAGAGGCGTGACAGGGGTGGCAGACTGGAAGCGAGAGAGGCTTTTGCAGGCTGCGCTGCTGGTCACGTATTGAGTGCTACGGGCTGAGTCGGCAGTGTTTCAGCCAAAGGGCGTGAGCGTGTCGCAGCCATGGGATGGAAGTATATTGTTCGACGGTGTGCGGCGCAAGAGTCGCAAGTGCAACGCGCCGATGTGCTACGGGGTAGACAGGCGGGGCATATCGCGAGCTCTTGTCCGCAGAAGCGGAGCGCGGGTCTTAGAGACCGCGTGCTGGCCCGTCGAACAATCTCCCAAGTCGTGCTGGGCAGGGCGCGAGGAGCGTAGGACAGCTGACGGGAGGCGAGTGGGTAGAGGTGAGGATGCCGAGATACCTCCAACACAGGGTTGGTGGAGGTGATGGTATCAAGATACCTAATACCCAGGTTTCGGTTTGGTGATGGTGGATTATGTATTATTGGTGAGGGTTTTCGAGTCGACTGATCTCGACGACGTTCAGGCATCTATCGCGATTGTATGCGCTGAAACATCGGAGATCGGTCCAATAAAGAGTAGCCAGAGCTGCGGAGAGCTTTGGCGCTCTGAGGAGAGTCGGGTGTGGCTCCGCTGGACTACGGCAGGTGGTCAGACCTACGCCGAGCCTAGCGTTGAAGCCGCACCCGTTTGAGTGTCACCGGAAACGACCTGTCGGTCTTTTCCGATGGGGGATGGAGGCCAGTCATGAAGCGACCGGATAGATAAGTCGCAGGCGGCAGCTGATAGGAGTTGCGCAGGGATCGGAGCGTCTGGGTGGCTCGAACGCGGAAAACAAAAATTTTTT
This sequence comes from Torymus aiolomorphi, assembly GCA_036365515.1. NCBI lineage: Eukaryota > Metazoa > Arthropoda > Insecta > Hymenoptera > Torymidae > Torymus > Torymus aiolomorphi. The sequence goes on from CM070874.1 coordinate 222,025,443, forward strand.
TTTTTCTCGAGTTTGAACTCACCACCAGAGCTTCAACTGCAGTTAACACCAGCTGTGCCGCTACGTAGGAGTGGAGGAGAGCTAAGTGACAAGACGGAGTGTGGCGCGTCTGTGTAAGACTGAGCCCTCCGTTAGCTAGAGAGCTCGACCTGCGATCTGAGCTGGAGGACACAAGGTGCGAGATGGCGAGGCATCAGTGTCGATGCATTACGAGAGTATGTCTGTGATATAGTGTATCGCCTGATTGTGTAAGTGTGGTGAACGTAAAAGGAACTGGCAACTGCAGCAACGCATGGCAATTGGAACGTCCTAGTGTTCCAATCGCGTGACGTCAGGCAGTAATGTTAATATTATTATGTCTGAGCAATATATTTTGTTTTTTTTTTATTGTGAGAGCGAAACCGAGGGCTTAGTCTGCAGAGAAAGAGTATTGCTAAAGCCGCTCATCTGTAGGAGATTCGCGGCTTGGGGGGGGAGCTGTGACGAGGAAAGCGCCGGTATGGGCGAATTCCTCGCAGGGCACAGTATACTCTCTCTGCCAAGGCCGTCGCTCTCGCACACACACAAATGTAGCCAAGCCTACAAGTATTGTCGTGCTTTCCTGTTAAGGTGTGACGACAGCAACACGGCGAGACGCGGGCTATGAGCCGCGAGGAGAGAGAGGGAGAGAGGGAGAGAGAAGCGAGGAGACGCTGCGGCGCTATGAGAGCCGGTGCGAGAGAGAGTAATGAGTCTCGGCCAGCAAGCCCTAGTAAGAGCATGCACCCGAATTACCGGCATCGGGTTAAGAAGAGAGAGAGAGAAAGAGAATTAGACGCTCAGCCAAGAGTCCACGCTACGAGTCCTCGCACCCGGCCGGCGTCATCCACGCAGCAGGAGCGAGAGCCACCGGCGACGAGTCAGCTGCAGCAGAGCCACCGTTGGCGCACGAGGCGCGACGGCCCTCAACAATGAAGCAGCGGCAGAGCGGCACTGCAACTCGCGGTCATCGCCGGTTGCGCGGTGCGCGACGGCCACGAGCGAGGTAGCGGACGACCAGGAGGCGGCAGGCAGAGCGACGTCAGGCGAGTACTAGGCTTCTTAAGACCGGCCGCGGTCGATTGCGTGTTGCGAGGCGTGCGCGCCAGGGTTTGTATAATCCGGGCAGCCCGCGTGAGTTGAGGCAGTGTTCCCGGCGACGGTGAGCACAGTCTCCTCACTTAATTGCGAGGAGAGTAATCCCTCGGATTGCGTGGCGCGCCGAAGAGGCGCGTATCGTGTGTGCTCGTCCGAGAGCGTAAATGCAGTACTTTTAGACAATAAATGCCATTTTTACCAGTGAGTGCCTGGGTGGTTATTGCACAACCCTGACTCCTCACTCACGCATCCTATGCACAGGAGACGGCTATCCCACCGTCTCCGCGGCAGGCGGAACTTCGGTCTCCGGTTCCTGTTTAAATAAATTAGTTCTGACGGTTGTACCGGGATGGTCGAAGTACAACGTTACAACACGGAAAATAAATAATACATTTTGATTAAAGTAACAGTTATAAATAATTAATCATTTGTTATTGATGAAACAATATTATGTTTTATTAACCATATTTTTCTTAACTGTTACTAATCAATAGATTTTGAGCATCTGGTAGAAAATCACGTTCCTTGGTTACTGTTTTTTGTCTAAGGCTTGAAATAAGGTGGTCTGATGACACCAAGAGAAAGTGGATGATGTCTTCATTAGTATTCATTGGTTTATCTTATCGCGTATTGAACTCTCTACACTGTTTAACTTCTTTGTTTCTTGCTTCTTGGGACTTTTCAGACAATAGTCTTATGGGAATCGAAAACGATATTATTATCGCTGCTCCATGAATCAAAATGACATGACATGATGAAGGCATTGTATATCAAGCATATTTTTCGATGTAAAGCTCTGCAGTATCTTGACAGTATTTCTGAAAGTTTTTACATCAATTGCCTCTTTTGAACATATTACTAATTTTCATCCAACTTAGCAACCATTTTCTTTGCAGTTTCTTCTGAAATAATCAATTCCAATTGCGTATTCGTCATACTGTTCACTATATAATTTTTTGCTTTTATCTCTTTTTTCTTCCACTCGATTTCTGTTATTTCTGCCGGTCTTTCATTATGCTCGATAACTTCACTGCACTCTTTAAATTCCAAGAATAATTTCAATTTGTACTTCCATTTATCATAATGTGTCCCATCAAATACTTGTAACGTGAATCCTTTATTCTCCGATGCCATCTCGCTTTCAACAGGAATTTCCTTTTTAACTTCCTTAATTTCTGTATCAAAAAACTCTTCTTCACTTTCAGTTTCACTTGACTTTTCACTTTTTACTTCCCGAGGCTCTGTCTTTACGCTCATGCGTTTTTCTTTGTTCTTGCGCTTACCACGCGCTCAACTCAAAAACACTATCCCTTCCAAATACGTTTTCTTCGGTATTTACATACGCGGCACTTAAATTATCTCTACACGACTCGAGAGTCGATGTAGCAGATAAAAGAAACCAGGCACTCTGCTACCATGTTAGGAATGGAGGGACACACAGGGTCTTTCAAATGACCACACCGGCTAACGTGAACAGTAACAATCTTTATTATTGAGAAGACCCAATCTCCAGTACAGCTCTCTCTCTTACAACCGCTACATGCGGAGGACGGCGGACGAGTGAGCTCCCGCTTCGGCCGCTCGCTCTCGCTAGCTTGCGCCTCGCTATACGCGAGATGGCGCTACGTATTCATTCTCTCTCATACGTCGACATAAATGTACCTTATATTCTAACAATAACGAATAACAATTTATTGGAACAATAATTATATTAATAACAGAATAATCGCTACTGTTATTGGTTGCATTTGGCGGAGATCTAGAACATAAAACAGCGGAGCACGGACATTAGCAACGGTTTAATATATACTAGAAAACGGTACTCGTGGTCACAGTTCTCCACTAGTAGGCTAGTGCACTCCCACTATTCGTGGACAACTCCCGGTAACGAGTGCGCTCGTGTACCCTCGTGTACCCAGGGAAATCTTCTCAGTGATGCTTTGGGTGCAGGGTAACGATTGCGCTCGTAAACCACCGCCCCTTCGGCGGTACCCCAGGGCTTAGCGTGTACGGCGCTGGGCTGAGAGAGTGATTGTCCACGGCGTGCGAGGCAGCTTTATACTCATCCACCGCACAGAGGGGCAAAACTAACTTTTTTCGTTCAAATCACTCTAGAGATCTGAATTTCCGACCAATTTTGATGATTTCTTTTTTAAAGAACGCTGGAGATATTCTCTATCGATCCCTCCAGGCCGACTTTTTAATTTTTGTAATGGCTTTACCAGTGAGTGCCTGGGTGGTTATTGTACAACATTGACTCCTCGCTCACGCCTCCTACGTACAGGAGACGGCTATCCCACCGTCTTCGCGGCAGACGGTACTTCGGTCTCCGGTTCCTGTTTAAATAAATTAGTTGTGACGGTTGTACCGGGATGGTCAAAGTAGAACGTTATAAATGGCTATCCTGCCAGGATAACTGCCGTGCGTACATGCGTGTGGGAGAGAGATAGCTGATCTCGCAAGAGTACAGGGAAAATTCGTGTGTCCGCGGGTACTAGAATTTTGCTAGTTCAGGAGGAGAGTAAGGGGATTTGAAGATTCACAAATCCTCGCGCGTATGGATTTTTGAATTTTTCGAGTCTCAAAACTTCCGATAACGGTAAAATTTTAGAAGCGCTGGAAAGGCGCAAGGACACCGCGACTTTGCGTGGTAAACAGCGAGCGCTGTTTACATTGAGAGGCGACCGCGCGACGGAGAGGATTAGTGCCTGTCGAATTGTTGTTGTCGTGCGCGGTTGCCAGCGTGTTCGTGAAATATCCGAGCAAATAATTTAGTAGTAGAAAGTTATGTCTATATTCGGATAGGACTGTTTGGGTTCGCGGATTAGAGAGAACTCGAGTAACGTTCAATGACATAACGAAGTCTTGATTTTAAATATTGACTGTGACTTCGACGATTTGAATTTTAAAATTTTGATTAGTTGACTATTGTGACTATCTTGTTAATTTAATTATTTGATTATTATTGAATTATCGCCGCCCAAACAGAGTAACTTAGAATAAGAAGTTCGGTGTGAGAATGTGAATATACATGCAAATTTTAAATTGTGTGTTCAATTAAATTATAATATTTATTTGTTATGTTGTGATTGTGCTAGCTAAAGCTAGCTCTTGTGAGCTTCGCGCGGTTGCGAAGTACATACGCTGTGTGGAAGTGCACGCGCGGGGATAGAGAGCGGCTCACGTAAGCGAGTCGATTGTGAGTACGTAGCGCACTACGTGCGCCAGCGAAATTTTTGCGAGCCTCGCGTTACAGCTAATACGCACTTGGTGCGGAGGGCACGCGCGAGGATTGAGAGCGGCTTCGTGCAACGAGCCGGTTGCGAGTTTTGCCGATTCTTCAGGCAGAAATTGAAGTAGTAAGGGGGTTTGTTAATTATTGCCATTCTGCGGAGGGGGAGAATCGCGCGCGTAAAGCGAATTTTCAGCGTACGTTTCTTCGTTCACACTGAGGCGCGAGGGAAAAGTTGTGTTTTTCTTTTTGGTTGTTTGGCTCGGAGTATTTAGTCGGGGCCATGGCGTCATTGGCGCATAGACGTAGGATGCGAAAGCTTCGCCGAAAATCGGGCGTGAGGGCATTAGACATCGTAGTGACTCGACTGACCCCGCGATTATTAATTGAATTATTGGATTTAGACGGATTAAACACGGATTGGGCGCTCGACGAACTCCGCGAGCGCCGACTTCGTTTTGACATACGTAAAGCTGACGCGACGTTGGACGTGCCGGTTTATCGCGAGGATTTCCGCGGCGAGAATTTGCCTGCAACAACGGCGTATTTGTTAACACACATGTCTCGCGAAGAAGTCCAACCACAGTGGTGGAGCGACGCTGCGGCAGCACGGGCGGAAATTAATAGTCATACGGAGAGGCGCGTGGAGGACGGGCCGAAATTGAGTGCGCCACCGCCGTATACCTCGGAGCGCGTGGCTCCGAGTGAACCAGCGGAGGCGATGGTGCCAGGTACGCCGACGCCAGCGTCTTCACGCGTGGGGAACGCAGTTACTGCACTGCCACGTTTGTTTTTTCGTCGGAAATATCGTGAAGCATTGTCGCGAAGCGGAAACCACGTATTCGCGGAGGAGCGCGTCTGGATTAGCAAGGTTCGACGTGAGAATCCACGAAACGGTTTGGCTCAGTCGCGCTCGGATTTAAATGTACCTGTCGACAATGTACCCGTTGCACATGTACAAGGGTTGCGCTTTAGTAGTGGGAGCACGCCGATGGGTGCGCGACGTAACACCGGAGAACTGGGAAGGAATCGTGAGGCGAGCGTTACTTCAGACATCCGGGGAGGGGACGGAGCAACCAACGGTGGTATCGCGTAGCGCGTCGACTTTCTTGCACCTGCGAAGGTGTGATCGAGAGTCGAATTGAGAGTCGTCGGCGACATTGTCGCGCGATGTTTGAGAGACCGGGTCCTCGAGCTCCGTAAGCATACGATGAGAGCGAAATTGCAGCTAGCGGACCGGTCGCCGCTTTCTGCGGCATGGTGGAAGGAGGACCGCGACACACGCTGATATGGAGCAGCACGGTTGGTTAATGCTGTAGAAGCGCAGCGCGGAAGTCCTTGAAGCCATCCCGTGCGCATTTGCGGACCACGCGCTGCAATGGTTACGCTCGATTACTCGTAGGACCGGGATTATTGAATCCGCAGGGGGAGTGAGCACTGACAAACTGAGGCGACTGCAGGTATGGTAATTGCAACCGTGCTCAGAGGCGCGAGGTGCTTCGTGAATTTTAACGCAGGTTGAATTCCGAAGCACCAGCGCCTTCGCCAACGGGCAGGTTCAATGCCAGTACAGCGGAAAGATGAGGTAATGCCAGCGCAGCTCAAGGTAGGGAGGATTAATCATTTTTATCAGAGCGGGGAGGTTCCATGAAGTTTGAGGGACGGAAGTAAGAGGGGAAATTGAGTGCGAGTCGAGGCGCGGAGAAACGGAAATGTAGAGTAGCGACGCGGATGCGTAGAGGAGTAACGCGGGCGACGGGTGATCGAGAGGACGCGTTGCACCGTGAATGTTCCGGGCAAGCCTGTCACTAGAGAGGCGTGACAGGGGTGGCAGACTGGAAGCGAGAGAGGCTTTTGCAGGCTGCGCTGCTGGTCACGTATTGAGTGCTACGGGCTGAGTCGGCAGTGTTTCAGCCAAAGGGCGTGAGCGTGTCGCAGCCATGGGATGGAAGTATATTGTTCGACGGTGTGCGGCGCAAGAGTCGCAAGTGCAACGCGCCGATGTGCTACGGGGTAGACAGGCGGGGCATATCGCGAGCTCTTGTCCGCAGAAGCGGAGCGCGGGTCTTAGAGACCGCGTGCTGGCCCGTCGAACAATCTCCCAAGTCGTGCTGGGCAGGGCGCGAGGAGCGTAGGACAGCTGACGGGAGGCGAGTGGGTAGAGGTGAGGATGCCGAGATACCTCCAACACAGGGTTGGTGGAGGTGATGGTATCAAGATACCTAATACCCAGGTTTCGGTTTTGGTGATGGTGGATTATGTATTATTGGTGAGGGTTTTCGAGTCGACTGATCTCGACGACGTTCAGGCATCTATCGCGATTGTATGCGCTGAAACATCGGAGATCGGTCCAATAAAGAGTAGCCAGAGCTGCGGAGAGCTTTGGCGCTGTGAGAGTCGGGTGTGGCTCCGCTGGACTACGGCAGGTGGTCAGACCTACGCCGAGCCTAGCGTTGAAGCCGCACCCGTTTGAGTGTCACCGGAAACGACCTGTCGGTCTTTTCCGATGGGGGATGGAGGCCAGTCATGAAGCGACCGGATAGATAAGTCGCAGGCGGCAGCTGATAGGAGTTGCGCAGGGATCGGAGCGTCTGGGTGGCTCGAACGCGGAAAACAAAAATTTTTTTTTTTCTCGAGTTTGAACTCACCACCAGAGCTTCAACTGCAGTTAACACCAGCTGTGCCGCTACGTAGGAGTGGAGGAGAGCTAAGTGACAAGACGGAGTGTGGCGCGTCTGTGTAAGACTGAGCCCTCCGTTAGCTAGAGAGCTCGACCTGCGATCTGAGCTGGAGGACACAAGGTGCGAGATGGCGAGGCATCAGTGTCGATGCATTACGAGAGTATGTCTGTGATATAGTGTATCGCCTGATTGTGTAAGTGTGGTGAACGTAAAAGGAACTGGCAACTGCAGCAACGCATGGCAATTGGAACGTCCTAGTGTTCCAATCGCGTGACGTCAGGCAGTAATGTTAATATTATTATGTCTGAGCAATATATTTTGTTTTTTTTTATTGTGAGAGCGAAACCGAGGGCTTAGTCTGCAGAGAAAGAGTATTGCTAAAGCCGCTCATCTGTAGGAGATTCGCGGCTTGGGGGGGGAGCTGTGACGAGGAAAGCGCCGGTATGGGCGAATTCCTCGCAGGGCACAGTATACTCTCTCTGCCAAGGCCGTCGCTCTCGCACACACACAAATGTAGCCAAGCCTACAAGTATTGTCGTGCTTTCCTGTTAAGGTGTGACGACAGCAACACGGCGAGACGCGGGCTATGAGCCGCGAGGAGAGAGAGGGAGAGAGGGAGAGAGAAGCGAGGAGACGCTGCGGCGCTATGAGAGCCGGTGCGAGAGAGAGTAATGAGTCTCGGCCAGCAAGCCCTAGTAAGAGCATGCACCCGAATTACCGGCATCGGGTTAAGAAGAGAGAGAGAGAAAGAGAATTAGACGCTCAGCCAAGAGTCCACGCTACGAGTCCTCGCACCCGGCCGGCGTCATCCACGCAGCAGGAGCGAGAGCCACCGGCGACGAGTCAGCTGCAGCAGAGCCACCGTTGGCGCACGAGGCGCGACGGCCCTCAACAATGAAGCAGCGGCAGAGCGGCACTGCAACTCGCGGTCATCGCCGGTTGCGCGGTGCGCGACGGCCACGAGCGAGGTAGCGGACGACCAGGAGGCGGCAGGCAGAGCGACGTCAGGCGAGTACTAGGCTTCTTAAGACCGGCCGCGGTCGATTGCGTGTTGCGAGGCGTGCGCGCCAGGGTTTGTATAATCCGGGCAGCCCGCGTGAGTTGAGGCAGTGTTCCCGGCGACGGTGAGCACAGTCTCCTCACTTAATTGCGAGGAGAGTAATCCCTCGGATTGCGTGGCGCGCCGAAGAGGCGCGTATCGTGTGTGCTCGTCCGAGAGCGTAAATGCAGTACTTTTAGACAATAAATGCCATTTTTACCAGTGAGTGCCTGGGTGGTTATTGCACAACCCTGACTCCTCACTCACGCATCCTATGCACAGGAGACGGCTATCCCACCGTCTCCGCGGCAGGCGGAACTTCGGTCTCCGGTTCCTGTTTAAATAAATTAGTTCTGACGGTTGTACCGGGATGGTCGAAGTACAACGTTACAACACGGAAAATAAATAATACATTTTGATTAAAGTAACAGTTATAAATAATTAATCATTTGTTATTGATGAAACAATATTATGTTTTATTAACCATATTTTTCTTAACTGTTACTAATCAATAGATTTTGAGCATCTGGTAGAAAATCACGTTCCTTGGTTACTGTTTTTTGTCTAAGGCTTGAAATAAGGTGGTCTGATGACACCAAGAGAAAGTGGATGATGTCTTCATTAGTATTCATTGGTTTATCTTATCGCGTATTGAACTCTCTACACTGTTTAACTTCTTTGTTTCTTGCTTCTTGGGACTTTTCAGACAATAGTCTTATGGGAATCGAAAACGATATTATTATCGCTGCTCCATGAATCAAAATGACATGACATGATGAAGGCATTGTATATCAAGCATATTTTTCGATGTAAAGCTCTGCAGTATCTTGACAGTATTTCTGAAAGTTTTTACATCAATTGCCTCTTTTGAACATATTACTTGCAAAATTATGTAAATGCGTTTTAAAAACTCATCATTAAGTCCGGTTATTTTAGCAATTGTTTCAAAATTTCAAAAAAATTTCGTGGCAGTATTGCCGTCATTAGTGCTACCTACACTTTGTTAATTAACGAGAATATTTAATTCATTACGAATTTCTCTTTGAATTCTGCTCTTTGTTTGCTTAATGATCTCTTTTTCCGTATCTAGCAATCATTCATTCCATTTTTTTACTGGCAACTTGTAATCTAGATGAAGGATCCATTCCATAATTCGAATCCATGCGTGCAGTGTTGAAAGCCCATATTGATATGACTCTATATTAACTGGTTTTTTATTTAATGCTTCTAAATTGTTCATATCTCTTGGAACACTGTTGCATATAGGACATCGTTGAGAGGATATTGTATCTATTAGAGCATGTCGAACTTTCCCATCTATCATTGTACAAAGCATTGTGTGTTGAATTGTAATTTTCAGTCCTTCAAAGTCGATTTCTGTTAGCTTCGGATTTGCTATTTGGTTCTTTATTTGTTCAATTTCAGATTTAATTATATCCAAAGTTTCTTTTTGATAAGCAAATTTTATTGTTCGACAATACTTTGTAGAAGATGGATTTTCATTCTTTCAGTACTCCTCCACTGTCGCAATTTCATCAGTATTAGCCTTCAAGCTAATTGAAACTAGAGAAGACATTAAAATACTATTGCAATTTAAATTATCGCAGTCAGTGAATGATTGCTTGTACTGAGTTAAACCGGAACTTCCATCACAACCATATTTTGAGATTAGTTCAAAAACAATTCTTTGTTTCTTTAGTATAATATTTTTTACATTGTCAATTTTCAAAATTCTCTTAGCTGTATGATCAAGGAGGTCTTGCAACTTAATAGTTGCACTTGTTTCAGAAACTTCAATTTTAGGGTAACACTTTGTTTTCACTTCAGTGATACGCTTATATGTAGGCAAAACATTAATTCCTTTTTGATTTAGTGTTCGTCTAATTGTATTGTATTGATTTTTTGTAAATTTACAGTCAACAAATAAAACTAAAGCTGCATCATCTGACAGAATACATATATTGTTTTCTTCATCATAATTATTATTGGCCTCAAATTCTTTATGATTTATTTCACCATTTTTGGAAGTATTGAAAGAACTTTGTCTTTTTAAAGAAGTATTCAGTAATTCCGAAGTTGGTATTTCATCAAATATTTCATTAAGTCTTCATTTTTTAGTAGAAGAACTACTTTCTTCAAATGATTTGTTCTTCTTAAGATTTTTATTTGGTGAAGATATAATGAAAGAATTGTCGAGCCACTCTTCATTATTTTTAAAAAAGTTTGATTCCACATAAAATGAATTTTTCCATTTCTTTCTAAATATGGGTAAAAAAAATTGGTTAAGCTTCTTTTCAACTGACTGCAGCACTTGTGGTGGCAACTGATATTTTTTACCTATAGAATCTTGAATGACTGTGCTGTCTTGTTTCCCAAATCTCAAAAGAATATTCACCAATTCTTTATTACTAATTGATATATCCATCATAGAATATTGAGAAAATAATTAATATAATTACGCAGCTTGTTGCTCAGAATCAGTGTTATATGTAGAAAAAACTTTGAGATATAACTACATTCAAAAATCAGGCAGGTAGTGCACGATATAAATCAAGACACAGCTGTAAAGTGAATTAAAATTATAATATATAATGCTAGAAGTTAATATTTCGTAAAAAGAACCATTTAGAGTCTTTGATATGATTTCATACAAAATTAGTAATGGCTTAAAGTTTTGAAGTACCGACATATAGTTCAATAAGAATAGTTTGGAAACACAACGAAATAAATATAACATGTCAAATAATATATCTTGTAATTTAAAGAGAATTGTAATATAAATCAACAATAAAACAAGATTTAAATAATAGTTATAAAATGGAACAAATATTTATGTATTGTATCGAATTTTTTGAATAATCACAAGAATTCTGAAATTAACCTAATCTGATTTTAAGCGATCGCGCAATAATCAACGATTCATTTTTAACAATATGTTTCCATTTAAAATATTAATATTTATCATGAATTGAAAATGCTTATCGTAAATGTATTGAGGATAGAGTTTTCTTAATAATGAACAAAGATGCTATCTTTCATAATTAAGTATTTTTCAGCTGCCCGAAAGTTCAAAATAATAATTATAAATTCACCGCAGTCATACTGCGGGCAAGTCCCGTCTATTGTCTTTCCTAACAACGGGACAAATAGTACATTTACTTTATTTTCTTTTTATAGAGTAACCGAAACGAGCCTTTTCACGTTGCTAGCTTACTCAAAGAAAATTCAAGGTACTCATTCGCGTGCGTGAAATACAACATTAAGGCACACATTTGATCAAATATATATATAAACCGATTTTACGTACGATGATGAGAAAAAGTATTCTTACAAAAAGCATTCTTATAAAACCTTTATATCAACATGAATTTATATTTAGCATAATTGCTGAAATATACTATAACATCTTTAGGCTGTGTAGAGTAATTAGGTCTTACCTCTCGAACAGGCCGTTTGGTACTAACACTAGTAGCTCTTGTCTTCAATTTCAGCACTTTCCAAAATAAAACTGAAAATAAATAAATCATCTATTAGTATTCGATCAGAAGCTTAATCCCCAATTCTGGAAAACCGATCAGTTAAATAACGGATTTTAGAATTTTTAAAAACATTTTCACCATTTTATTTTCTTACATCAACACAGTAACAAAATATCTATTGCTTCCTCATAGAGGAAGCTTTGTAACGGTGAAAAAAATTTTCGAAAAAAGAAATGTTCGAAACGATGTTTTAAGGCGATATATGTGTATATTAGTTAATTTTGATAATTTTTGTTTTCGTGGATGTGTGTGTGTGTGTGCGAGCGCGCGTGTGTGTGTAAACTAATATAATATCTCCGAAACGGATCAACTGATTTTCGTTGGGTAAAGCTTATTCTCTTCGTCTCGCGGGAAAAGAAAGGTACCCTGATGGATTTGAGTTTTTATTGATTTTCTTTTGTTTTATAACCAAAAAACGTTTTTGAATTTTAAGTTTTTTGATTTTTTCATATCTTACAGCCATTATAACATAATATAATAAACTTTTCTTTAAAGGTATCTGTTCACGATCCATCGCCTCGAATGCTCGAGACGCTGACGTCATCGAGCCTTATAAGGCCATATTCGGCCTGCGCAAGTGCGCAGCCAGTCAGCGCTCGCCACGCGACCCTCTCTGCGCCCCTCCAACTCCCAAGATGCCGGCCGACTGCACCTGGCCGCGCAGTCAGTTCAGTTCAGAACGCGACGGCCAAGAGAGACAGCAGCAGCTCACGACTGCACAACGGACACCAACAATAAACCACTTTATTCTCCACACGAAACGCCTTCAATTATTGAACCTTCAGTCCACGATCCCACCCTTCATTCATTCACTCTCAAAAACATTGGTCCTTCGAGCCGGATCGTGGGAGAGAAGCAACGCCATGAAGACGCCGAGAAAGAGAACATTCTCTATTCTCTACGTCTACTCTCGAGTGGCGTAGGAATAGCACTTCTTCTTTCAGGTACGCATCAAAAAGTGTTCGTGGTCGTGAGTGCCGTTACAGTCACATGTGCCCGCATGTTGACATCGCGTTCGTTGCTGTCTCTCTCTCGTTATCACGCCGTCGCGCGCGAGGAAGCCTATTACTAAGGCTGCCTAGGGGAAATAGCAGACTCAATTGCTATTTTCCCCATTTCTGAAAGCGCCTTGGAGTGCGTACCTAACGACTCGAAGACGTTGCCAAGAGCGTGCGCTGCAAAGCCAGCTCTAGAGTCATCGCGCTCGTACGGTGACCGGCAGCCATCTTGTCTTGCAGTCAAAAGCGTGCGCTGTAAAGCCAGCTTTCGAGTCACCGCGTTCGTACGGTGACCGGCGGATATCAAGACATCAACACGGCAGATATCAACACGGACAACCAGCGTGCATTGTACACGCACGGGGTCCACAGCATTTCATCACGGACAACCCATGTGCAGCGTACACGTACGGGGTCCACATCATTCAAGGCATGGACAACCCGCGTGCGGCGTACACGCTACGGGGTTCACACCAGCCAAGGCAAGGAGTAGCCGCGTGGAATCTACACGTTACGGGGCTCACATCCGTCAAGTCAAGGAGTACCCACGTACAGTCTACACGCTACGGGGCTCACGCAACTCACATCACGGACTACCCGCGTGGAGCGCGAGATACAGGGTCTACACCAGTCCATCCACGGACTGCTTCAGAAGTGAACGGATACATTGGCCCATTAAATGAACACACGTATCGTTCCAATTACTTAGTTTGAACTTGGCCTTTTTTTTAGTTTGAACTTGGGTTTAATTTACTTGAACTTAGCGAACTTGACTTTATCTAGTTTGAACTTGGCCTTTTTTAGTTTGAACTTGGGTTTAATTTACTTGAACTTGGTGAACTTGGCCTTTCTTAGTTTGAACTTGAGTTAATCATATATGAACTTGGGAATTACATCAATTTTGTGTTAAACTTGGGTGCGAATATTTATAATTGCAATTTACTTATATCACTGGACCTTGCAGTTTACTTGGAACTTCGCCTGCTGGCCCGCATCTAATTGCATTTCTGCAGCTGACGACGATTCAACAGCTGACTACGTCGCAGGAATCACTGCGACCACATCGCCTGCAACATTCAATACCTGCAGTATCTTCTCTTTGAGCAATCGACGTCGTGGATCACCTGCAGATTCATCGTGGGAACGTTAGCTGACACAGTCAACGTCGCAGCTTCAAGCGCATCTCAACTTCTATTATAGCATAAGTATTATAACCTAGGTTAAGACTTAGATGTAATTACTCTCACTATTACTTCTCTACTCTCGAGTGGTTAAGAATAGTTTACTACCAAAGCTAAGTAGTCAATTTCGTCACTAGTCTTCTATTATTGTTGATCTCAAAGGCTTCATCTCGTCTCCATAACTAGTCAATTCGTTACTAGTCCAATTATTTGATCTCAAAATGGAGGCGTTTCATGCTAAGCAGATGGAGCTTCAAGTTAAAATTGCAAATTCCTTTAAAAATTTCAAATCTAAGGGTAAAGATAACATGAAGAAAGGTTACGCAGAATCGCGTTTTGCCGGACTTGAAGCAAATTATACGACTTTTCGTGAGAATCACGAGAAACTCATGCTCATTGAAGTTCTTGATAAAAAACATGCCTATTTTACAACTAATCTCTGTGATCTGGTTGAGGATAGTTTCTACGACCGCAGAGGAGATTTTCTTGACTTCTTAGAATCTATTAAAACTACAGATGCTGCTCAAAGTTCTTCTAATTCGAATGCTGCCCCAGTTATTACAGGTTCAGCCCAATCAACTAACGTTTCGTTTCAATCGTTGCCAAAAACAGATTTACCTAAATTTTCAGGAAAATTCGCTGATTGGGAGAATTTTAGGGATGTCTTTCGTTCGGTCATACATCGTCGCGAAGACTTAACGCCTGTTTTGAAATTGCATTATCTTCGCACTTACCTCGCAGGAGAGGCACTTGAGAAAATTAAATCTCTTCCCATTTCTGGTGATAATTATGAACGAGCCTGGACAGCTTTAATCGAATATTACGAAAATCAACGTCGTATTGTTGGTTCTCACATTTCAGAAATCTTCTCAGTCAAACCCATGAAGACAGACTCTTCTTCGGAAATTAAACGTATTTACAGGGAACTTTACAAACCTGTAGCTAGTCTAACATCCCTTAATAGAGCAGATTCTTTAGCTAGTGATCTGATGGTACATTTCTTGCTTAACCAGCTTGATTTGAATACTCGTAAAGAATGGGAAAGACATATTGGTGATAGTGTTGATCCACCCACATTGGAGCAACTTCAAGCCTTTCTTCGAAGTCAAACCCTCACTCTAGAGGCCATAGAAGCTAGCACTAGAACGTCTTCAACAAATAATTCAAAAGCTCAATCAACAAATTCAAAACCTCGTAAATCAGAGCATGACAATGCTCAGTCGGTTTATTCGCATCAAACCTCACCTTCTACTTCTTCAAAAAAGAAATGTTCATTTTGCAATCAATCTCATTTTACAAATAGATGTGAACGATTTCTCAATAAAGCGATTCCTGAGCGAAAGGAATTGATCAAATCCGCTAATCTTTGTTACAATTGTTTAGGAAAGCACAACGTTAAAAATTGTACTTCCACTTACCGATGCTTTCTCTGTAAAGCCAAGCATCACACTTCGGTGCACTCTGAAAACAATCAAGCAGTCAGTCCGTTGCAGACTGATCAGATTGACTCAGCGACCAGAACCTCTCGCCCAAACTGTGGCAATTTCGTCATTTCTAAAGACAATCAATCTGCTCTCCAAGCAGTCTCCCTCAATAGTGGAGAAAGTACTAAATGTACAGGAGTACTTTTAGCTACCGCTAGGGTTAACGCCCTTGGTCCTAACGGAACCAAAATTCTAGTTCCTGCACTTATTGACCCCGGATCTCAAATCTCACTTGTTACACAAGCTATGTGTAATATGCTTTCTCTAAACTGTAGAACCAGTTACACGCACATCCAAGGTATAGGTGAAAAGACAGCTGCTGTTTCTTCTAAAGTTGCTCGTCTTACTATACAACCGCATTTCAATTCAACTTTCTCTTTGGAAGTTGATGGCATTGTTTTGCCAAAACTCTCTTCGTATAGGCCTCCCGTCGTAGGTGGTATTACTAACTTCGAATACTTAAGAGGGCTGCGCTAGCAGACCCCATGTATTTTGAAGCCTCGAACGCTCGAGACGCTGACGCCATCGAGCCTTATAAGGCCATATTCGGCCTGCGCAAGTGCGCAGCCAGTCAGCGCTCGCCACGCGACCCTTTCTGCGCCCCTTCAACTCCCAAGACGCCGGCCGACTGCGCCTGGCCGCGCAGTCAGTTCAGTTCAGAACGCGACAGCCAAGAGAGACAGCAGCAGCTCAGGACTGACAACGGACACCAACAATAAACCACTTTATTCTCCACACGAAACGCCTTCAATTATTGAACCTTCAGTCCGTGATCCCACCCTTCATTCATTCACTCTCAAAAACAGTATCTAAATTACCCATATTTTTTTTTTTTAAATTTTAAAATATCTTCACTCTGTCATTTGTTATTAAGGAAAACTTTTTTATTTTTCATAAATGAATTTCCCAAAAAATATTTTATTTATCGACTTGAAATTCTAACCAGTTATTACACTAATTAAAGACTAAATTTGGTTAAAATTTCAAGATTATCTTCATGTGTTTTTTAGAAAAGAATTCTTTTAGAAAACTTTTCGTTTTCGTTGTCGCACGATAACTAGAGCAAAAATTATTCAATCGTCCAGAAATTTGGTACAGATGTAGGTTTTGTATATCTTCAGATCGAGTTCGTTGCCCAAAAAAATCGGTCCATTACGAAAAAAGATATTTGAGGATAAGAATAAAAAAAAAAAATTTTTCGAATCGCGCTTTCGCAAAGAAAACTTGATTTATCGTCTTAAAATTTTAACCACTTATTAAATTCATAGAAGACAATATTTGATTAAAATTTCAGGAGATTATCTTCATTTGTAGTTTAGAAAAAAATTATTTTAGAAATATTTGCGTTTTCGTTGTCGCAAGATAACAAGAGCAAAAATTATCCAATCGTCCTGCCATTTGGCGCAGATATAGCTTTGATATATCTTCAGATCGACTTGGTTGCCCAAAAAAATCAGTCCATTACTAAAAAAGATATTTGAGGTTAAAAATTAAAGAAAAAAGTTTTTTGAATCGCGCTTTCTCAAAGAATACTTGATTTATCGATTTAAAATTTTAACCACTTATTAAATTTATAGAACACTATATTTGGTTAAAATTTCAGGAGATTATCTTCATTTGTATTTTAGAAAAAAATTATTTTAGAAAAAATTTGCGTTTTCGTTGTCGCACGATAACGAGAGCAAAAATTATCCAATCCTCCTACCATTTGGCACAGATGTAGCTTTTATATACCTTCTGATCGACTTGGTTGCCCACAAAAGTCGGTCTATTACGGAAAAAGATATTTGTGGTTAAAAATTTTTTTAAAAAATTTTCGAATCGAGTTTTCTCAAAGAATACTTGATTTATCGACTTAAAAGTTTAACCACTTATTAAATTTATAGAAGACTATATTTGGTTAAAATTTCAGGAGATTATATTCATTTGTTTTTTAGAAAAAAATTATTTTAGAAAAAATTTGCGTTTTTGCTGTCGCACGATAACTAGAGCAAAAATTACCCAATCATCCTGCAATTTGGTACAGATGTAGCTTTTATATATCTTCAGATCGACTTGGTTGTCCAAAAAAATCGCTCCATTACGAAAAAAGATATTTGAGGTTAAAAATTAAAAAAAAGTTTTTTGAATCGCGCTTTCTCAAAGAATACTTGATTTATCGATTTAAAATTTTAACCACTTATTAAATTTATAGAAGACTATATTTCGTTAAAATTTCAGGAGATTATCTTCATTTGTAGTTTAGAAAAAAATTATTTTAGAAAAAATTTGGGTGTTCATTGTCGCACGATAACAAGAGCAAAAATTATCCAATCCTCCTGCAATTTGGCACAGATGTAGCTTTTATATATCTTCTGATCGACTTGGTTGCCCACAAAAATCGGTCCATTACGAAAAAAGATATTTGAGGTTAAAAATTTTTTTAAAAAATTTTGGAATGTCGTTTTATAAGAGAATACTTGATTTATCGACTTGAAATTTTAACCACTTATTACACTCATTGAAGATTATATAATGTTCAAATTCCAAGAGATTATCTTCATTGGTCTTTTAGAAACAAATCATTTTAGAAAAAATTTGATTGTCGCACAATAACAAGAGCAAAACAGGTGCACTTTCGATGATCAATTTCAAACTTATATAACTTTGGAAGGAATCGATATTTTTTATTCATTAAAAACGCAAATGGAAGCTCATTTTCTCTAGTTTTATGTTCTCTACTTGAAATTATATTTAAGACTTTCTAATGTTTAATAGTTGCCATTTTTAGAGAAGGTTTTTTCAACACTTTCTTCAAAATAAAGCTAAAAGTTCCCAGAATTTTAGTTTTTTTTTAGCGTTAGGGTATAATATTGCAGCTTTCTTCATATTTGTATATCCGAAAACATATACCACAGTTTAAGCTGAATCCGGACCCATGGCCCTCTCCTTGTTAGTCTAACCGTACAAGGTAATGTATTAAATTTTAAATATTAGAAGTAAAAATTAATTAAATGGATCAGTAAATCAAGTTTGAGGAAGCTACGTGCCAATGAATTGGAGGCGGTTTTCTTATTTTCTACGTATACACACATCCGCACACATTCATGCATATGCACGTATACATACCCACTGTTACGCACGAATAAGCGCACGCACGCAAGCACGGATGCACGCTTTTTAATGCTTTTTCACTGTTTTTACAGCTTTAATTGCACATAAGTTTTTTCAGTGATCGATTTCCATCTTCAGCAAGGAACCATTTTAAAGGTAATATTTAAAAAATTTTTTAGCGTTTCTTGGCTGAAATCAACCTGGTCATATATATCTTTTTCATCATTTGAATATTGTATGTATTTCAAAATATTGATACCCTAACAAATTTGTGTTGATGAAACAATTATTTTTAACAATTTTTCTTGGAATTTGAAAACTTCTTCCTGTATAATGTGCTATACAAAAAGTTTCAAGTTTTTAAGTTAAAAAATCAGAAAGATTGAAAGATTTTGAAAAAATTTAAAATTTTCTATCCCACCAGACCACCGTTGCATAGGTCAGTCGGGGCTTTAGCATTGCATTATACAGCCATTTCACCGCTACTGGTTTTAGTCCCCAGTTTCTGCCAATGGCCCTTCGCAGTTGCCATAGAGCTGCAGTGAATTTCCGGCATTTTTCCTCTAGGTGTCTCCCCCATGTCAGCTTGCTGTTCATGGTGATTTCTAGATATTTGACCTCCTTGGATAGCTTAAATGCCTTCCCATTTAGCACCAGTTGGCAGGTACTATCCCACTTATATTTCCTGGTGAACACCATGACCTCTGTTTTGTCTGGGTTGACCCCGAGGCCTGTGGTCCTTACACCAGGCTTCTACAATTCATAAGTCCCCCTGTGTGAGTTCCATGAGGGTGTGTAGGAAGGGTTCGCGCCTTATGATCAATATGTCATCGGCGGAATCCACGACCTGACACCCTTCCTCACTAAGTTCGTTAACAGATTGTCCACTACCAGGCACCATAGCAGGGGCGACATCACTCCCCCTTGCGGACAGCCCGAGGAGACACCACCCCTTACCGTGGTGTTACCTTTCGTCTCCTCTAGTTGCCTGTTTCCCAGCATATGGCTCGTCCAGTCTACTATCATTGTAGGCACTCCAAACCTCCTCAGGGCATCACTAATGATGCCTCTTGAAGTATGATTGAACGCCCCTTCTATATCCATGAAGGTGCCAACAGCACAGCCTCCATTCTCCAGTTGGGGCTGAATTAGCGATGTCACCCTTTGTAAGGCCGTCTCCGTGGACATACCTGCCCTGTATGCATGTTGCCCCGCATGTAGAGCCTTGTCTCCTAGATTTACATCCCTGATATATCTGTCGATGAGTCTTTCAGAGGTTTTAAGCAAGAAAGAAGTCAAGCTTATAGGACGAAAATCCTTCGAAGAGGTGTATCCGCATTTTCCTGGTTTCGGTATGAATACCACCCTAGCCCCTTGCCAAGCAGCGGGCATGCGCCCCAGCATAAGGCTCGCACTGATCAGGACGTGATTTGTAAGGTTTAAAAGAATTCATGGCCCATTTGATCCTCTTCGGGGTCACTATCAGGTTTGTCAGTTTGCGATTCTGGCGCCATATTGGTGCCCTGAGCCGTCTCCCGCTCACCATCGTGT
This sequence comes from Torymus aiolomorphi, assembly GCA_036365515.1. Classification (NCBI taxonomy): domain Eukaryota; kingdom Metazoa; phylum Arthropoda; class Insecta; order Hymenoptera; family Torymidae; genus Torymus; species Torymus aiolomorphi. Next base: position 222,045,357 of record CM070874.1, read on the forward strand.
CCTCCTTCTGGATCGGCTCTTCCTCATTCCCCTCAGTAAAACTGGGAAAGTGTGCCTTTATCAGGCATTTCAGAGTCTCTTCATCTGAACCATTACTAAAATAACAAAATCGGCCTAGAGGGATCGATAGAGAATTTCTCCAGCTTCCTTTTAAAAAAAAATTCATCAAAATTGGTGGGAAATTCAGATCTCTAGAGTGATTTGAACGAAAAATGTCAGTTATGCCCCACTATGCGCGGTCTGCTATATAGTCGGCATGGAGGGGCGCGCTATAGCCTGAGCGTCCTGCGAGAAAGGGAAGCTTGCTACTCAGTCGCCTGCTCTCTTTCCTTGCTGTGTGAGCTCTGACACGTGTGTACCTACGTGTGTACATGTATGTACAAATTCGTACGCTCGCTCTCCCATGCCGTTGACAGGTCCGTCGGCTTTCTCTCTCTATCGCACGCGTTATAAGAGAGAGAAAGGGTTTCGCATTCGGAGTTTTTAGTACCGAGGTACCTATTGATAAAGTACATCATTACAATATATAACTACTTAATTAAAGTATACTGTCACAAGTGATTTGTTAACTGATTATAAGTAAATAATATCATGTAAAACAATTAGCAGCAATGATTTTGGTATAATATTAATTTGTTTTTCAAAAAATGATATTTATAATCTGTAACAAAATATAGATATCAATAATAATATATAACAAATAAAACGAAAAAATGTTAAAACAATAAAAATAAAAGAATAACTCTGCCATTGACGGTCCCTAGCTCATGAGAGAATGAAGGAGGGTAATTTGGAAATACATAAGTATCTCAACATTATAGAATAATGGAAGCTATATCACTAGACTAATGTGCAATGCAATATCGTAATTACTTGTTATTATTTATATTAAACCAATTTGTTTAAATAATTTAGAATATCTATTTCAAGCCATAAACAAAGACTATGGAAATATGTTTTGCAAATTTGTTTCCTTCGGAAGAAAGCGAATTGGTTTCCAAACAACCACAAACGACGTCAACAGAAGGTTTCAGGTTATTACTCTCTAAAAGTACTCCAAAATTTTAATGCTAAAAGTTTCTTTTTAATATTAATTTTCTACTAATATGATTTTAATTTTAAGAGTTTTACCCTATTTCTTAGTTATTGAAGCTTTTTGCCAATAGAAATACAGTAAAATATGACAATTTTATACATTAGTGATGTTGGAGAGTCCAAAACACATTCAAATCCAATAAAAATCGGCACTTATAGAAACTAAATGTCCAAGTTATCAAAAATATACTAAAATCTTTATGTATATTTGTTCTTTTTATATGTTCTACAGTCCAAACATCGATTTTCACCTGATAATTCATTATTTATTTTAATTAAGATTAGAAAACGCATACTAACATACTTTTATCAAAAAAAAGTCGCAAGCCTACGTTGTAGCTCTTTCTTTTCCGAATATTTTACGATGTCGATCTTTCTAATCCGATCAAAATTGCACGGGAGAACAATTTTTTTCCGCGAGCTATCGAAATATTCCACTGTGTGCCGGTCCGCATGTACCCTCTCACTATCGTACCACACTCTCTGCCTCTCTCTCGCGCGCTCTCTCTCACACTCCCTTCCCACCCTCTTTCTCCTTCTCCCTCTCCATCTCGCTCACTCTCGCATGGCCGCCGGCATCTGCACGCTGTTGCGGCATTTCGCTGGGCCTAGACTCGCACCGACGGCGAGTATTCTCACCGTTACAGTACATTTAATGATATGTAAATTACAGTACACAGAAAGACCATCGATGCCTTATTTCAATCGAGCGTTGCATCTTCGCATTGCTTCTACCAGTCGAAAAAACCGATAGGTCGCAATCGAAAATCCCCACGAAGCGCATCTCAATTCATGTTGAAACTTCACCCCTCTCCATATCCGCACAGTACGTCACGCCGGTCGCACGTGGTCTTAATAATGAGGTTGTGACAGAGAGTTAATGATAGTTTATATTTACAAATTAAGATTAAGATTTACAATTAATAACGAAGAATACTTACTGTATTATACCACCACAATGTTCATAAAGTCTGACACAACCTAATTATTGCGCTTGCACTCATGACCTTCATGACGTCCCGTTCGGATGCGAAAAGAGACGAAGATTTATCATAAATTCCGATGCACTTCGAGGGGATTTTCGCTTGCGACTCATCTATTTTTCCGATTGATAGAGAAGACCCAAAAATTGCAATGGTTGTATTGGAATAAGGCATCGAATCGACGCGATATTCACGTCTATATACTCTAATAAAAGCATTAACGTTCTTTCCATGTAGTAAATTAAAAGCAATATCTCTCAATTTCACTTCTGATTAGAATTAAATAGATTGGTATTAAGTTTATTAATGTCACCGTATTAACAAACCCCCTTCAGATAAAAGTTATTCCATACATTTTTTATTTACTATAGCAGAAGACATTATTTTATTTACTATACATTATGTTCTTGTTCTTAAAAAAATTACATAAATTATATTTTTTACAGGTGTCACAGTACTAGCAGCCATAGCAAACCAATTTCGACTTCACAAACTAAATCGAGTAGAAAAATTCGTCATGTCTTATGGGGGCTTACGTGGCGCTGTTGCATTTGCACTCGTACTTCTGATAGATGCAAAAAATATTCCATTGAAACCAATGTTTATTACAACTACTATAGCAGTTATATATTTTACGGTATTTTTTCAGGTAAGAGAAAAATAATCTCGAGATCTTTCAATATGATAATACATCTAATTATCGAATGAGTCTACGTAACTCCCTTTTTGTGTCGAGCTTGCGTCCCCCGGATACTTGGGTTTAAATTTGTAATTAAAATTTTATGGTATGTGAATTTTCTAATGATCAGGGTCTGGTCTGGATCAGACCGTTCATGCCGATAAAGACGCCCCTGTCGAGTGCAATTGTAAAATTCATTGTTTATGCTTAATCTTAATAAGATGAATTGCCGTTAAGTAATGCGTATCAATTAGTATACACCCTATTCATTCAATTATTGCAAACACCATTTTTATCCTTTTTCGGAAATTACAGCTTTTTTGAGTATGGCAATAACAGCCAGAAGACTCTTTAACCCAATACACACAAGTTACATTGTTTTATCATCACAGAGTGACTTAATTAATTTTACTACAATTCAATTATAGAGCAATTATTAAAATCAATACTACTTCCTCGAGAAAAAAGCTTTGTACAAGAAAATTAAATTTTAGGAAAAATAATGAAAAAAAATCTACCATATAATGTATTGGGGAAAAATTTGTTCACTTTTTGACGAAATCTTTTGTCTATACTAGGTACAGTACACTTTGCTCGCCTTAAAATCAAGTGTCAGTATCAGATCTATGAATCTATGCTTTTTAATATGATTTTTAATATTACTATTAAATATTAAATGTAGCGAATAATCTGAAGTACAACATTAAACATTTATTTTACAATTATAATAATTCACAAATACTGAATAACTATTAATCTTGCGTTAAATAACTTAATTAATAGCTTTTTCTCTTTTACATATTATCAGTTTTATAATCTGTATAAAATGGTGTTAAAATTGGCACATGATTATATTGATAATGGCGAAATTCAATAACCGCAATATAATTCGTTAGAATAATTGGAAAATGGAAATACGGAAATCGGGAGACTCATCAGAATAGCAAGTTATAGCAGTAAATAAACTGTTGGGAAAATGGGTAATAAAATAAACTTCGAGCTCGGACACACTATGTAATGATACAATTCTATAATAGTCTTTTCAAATTAGTCCACGGAAAATTTTTTGTTTCCGAAGTCCAACATTTAAGCTCTGAAATTAACTCACGAATTTTTATTTAGTATTTTCATGATTTATCAAATGATGTTACGCCGTGCTAGTAAAAATTATAATTATCTCTAATTACTTTCAATTGTATTACTAAATATTATGATTGATACATAGGTACAAATTTAATATATTGAACCATATTAAATTGTACTATTATATCCCAATTTTATTTGAATAAAAAAACATGTTTATTATAATATTTTTTTGTAAACGAAATTTATTATTCACTCGATTTTAACCTAAAACTAATATTTCTCATCTCATACATGAAATAATGTCTTTTTCACGTGTGAAAGTAGGAGAGAAAATTTCACTTTTCAAGCGTATTTTGTAAAAGTGGTAAGAAATGACCACTTCTACCCTAAAACAGGTATGAAATGGGTACTTCTACCCTAAAATAGGTAAGAAATTACCACTTCTATCCTAAAACAGGTAAGAAATGGAATTTTCTGCCTACCTTATATAGTTAATTGCGTATGGATTTCAAACTATTTATATTTTCAACTACGTTGTGTACAACTCGAAATGTCCAATCCTCTCTCCCACTTACACACGTAAAGAAGGCTCTGTCGTGCCTTCGATAAAAAAATACGGTGTGTAACGCGGGAAGAAAAGCTATTTCAGATCCGATGAGGTGTTACAGCACACATCTCTGTCTCGAGAGCCATCGGCGCACTTGACACCGACTTGTGCAGGACACCCTCACGAGAAATAGCTTATTTTCTCCCCTAGTTGTACAATGTACTATTTCGCAACTCAGGTATGAAATAGGGCCTTTTTCATTTGTGAAAGTAGGTGAGAACATTTCGTATTTCGGACGTATTTTATGAAACTCGTAAGTGTCTGAGAATATCTTAATTTTAGTGAGGACATGCTGTGGGTGTTGAAATAACTTTGAAGTCGCACATTTAAATTACAATTATTGTATATTAATATCAATTATAAATTGAAATTAGAATCAGTCGTAGAAAATATCATTAAATATAAAATATACAAAGTTACTAAATTTACAGTTAACAATTTGCAGTATAAGCTTATTTGTTTTCCTAAATTGAAATAAATACCAATCTTTAGTCTAGTTGAGTTTTGTCGAGATTGAGTTTTTCCATATTGTGAGTGCAAATAAATTCACTCGTCAATGTCGAAATTACAGCTGAGAAATCTAGGTACACACAAATGATATCAATCAAATTTTATTGATTTAATTATTATTGAGTTATAATGAGTTGTAACAATCACTGAATAATATTATTGATTAACAGTGAGTGAGTGTATAGTCGCTGCGACTTGAGGCGTACATAATTGCCTCTCATGTGTGTGAGGGTTACCTTGTCGTGCGAATGTGAGAGTGCGCACCGAGTTTTGCCGGTTCCTTCCGCCGAGTGTGTCCGATGTGAAAGCTTTGCCAGTGAACGTAGTCCGAGTTGCTGCCGAAGCACGAGAGTTATTCCTGCTTCTTCATCAATTAGCTTAATTGAGTGGCTTGATAGTGGCCAAAAACTTTCCGCTTGGAAAATCAGCCTAAATGAGCTATTTTTACGATTTTTCCACTTTAAAATATGATATCTCCGCTTGGAATGAACGAATCTGGACCGTTCAGGTCTTAAAATTTCGGGTTTTTTTCGTAGATTGGAGAAAAATTATCATTGATAGTGGCAAAGAAATTCCCGAGTTGGAAAATCAGCCTAAAAGAGCTATTTTTACGATTTTTCCACTTGAAAATGTGATATCTCCGCTTGCAATGAACGAAGCTGGACCAACGATCTTGAAATGTCAGATTTTTTCTGTAGATTAGAGCAAAACTATCATTGGTAGTGGAAAAAACTTTCTGTGCATACGTTTTGATTCGCCAATTCGAAGCGAAGCGATCACATTTTAAAATGGGAAATCGTAAAAATAGCTCTTTTAGGTTGATTTCCCGATTCGGAAAGTTCTTAGCCACTATCAATGACAATTCCCCTCAAATCTGCGGAAATAATCCTAAATTTGAAGACCTGAACGGTCCAGATTCGTTCATTCCAAGCGGTGATATCACATTTTAAACTGGAAAAATCGTAAAAATAGCTCATTTAGGCTGATTCTCCAACTCGGAAAGTTTTTGGCCACTATCGATGACAGTTTTTCTCCAATCTATGGAAAAAGCCCTAAATTTTAAGACCTGAATGGTCCAGATTCGTTTATTCCAAGTGGAGATGTCACATTTTAAAGTGGAAAAATTGTAAAAATATCTCTTTTAGGGTGATTTTCCAACTCGGAAAGTTTTTTGCCACTATCAATGATAGTTTTCCTCCTATCTACGCAAAAAACCATAAATTTTAAGATCTGAATGGTCCAGATTCGTTCATTCCAAGCGCAGCTATCAATTTTGAGAAAAAAAAATGGCAAAAAGCCCACTGTGCGACGATACGGACGAACTTCCGCCGAAGGAAGTACAACAACTCATTGACTTCTGTAGGTCAAGAAAACTTCCCCTTATTTTGGGGATGCCAATGTACACCATATCATTCGGGGAAGCTCTGACATTAACGGCCAGGAAGAAGCACTTCTGCAGTTTCTGGTCGGCACGAAATTAAGCATCATGAATAGGGGCAGGGAACAGACCTTCTGCAATTCCGTAAGGGGGAAGGTAATAGACCAGGTGCTTTGTTCAGAGGAGATTAGCAGCTGGATCAGAAACTGGAGGGTCTATACCGAACGTTCAGTATCCGACCATAGCCATATTATTTTTGACTGGAGGAAAGGAGGTACAGAAACTAAGGCTTTTAGGAATCCGAGGAGAACAGACTGAGACTTCTAGAGGGCTATTCTTAGGAAAGAACTCCGAAACATCAGGCCGGGCTTCATCACAACCGAGAGGTTAGAGTATTGGACGGAAGAGCTAGGAAGGGCTATTGCCGTCCCGTTTCAGAAGAGCTGTACGATGACCAAATGCAGGGGGACCTCGAGGACTCCTTAGTGGGCAGAGGAGCTCCAAGGCCTACGCCGGGAGGTGAGGCGAGCCTTTAACAGGGCTCGGAATACTCGCAGACTGGACGACTGGGCCTCTCACAAGGAGGTTCATAGGCAGTACAAATCTCGCGTCAACGCGGAGAGGAAGAGAGGATGGAGGGACTACTGCGAGGGTGTTCAGAAGTACTCTGACGCAGCTAGGCTGAATCGTATCCCCGCGAAAAACCCGGAGGTCTGGCAAGAAACTATTCAGCTCCCAATCGGGGAATATGCAGCTTCGGAGGAGGATTGCCTGCGGCTACTCCTCAAAGAAAACTTTCTAGATTTTAATCCGAGCGTCCAAATCCAGGTTAGACCTCCGGGCCCTTGCACCGAGGGGGCAGCCTCGGACCTTGCAGCTCGTACAATTACACCTGAGCGAACCAGATGGGCCATAGGTAACTTCAAGCTCTTTAAAGCTCCGGGAGCAGATGGACTGCTTTTGGTCTTCCTGCAGAACGAAATAGAAGTACCCACCGAGCAGCTGGTCAAAGTCTTTATGGCTAGCATTGCCCTGGTACATGTGCCACTTGTATGGAAACGAACAAGAATTGTCTTCATTCCGAAAGCAGGGAAACCTACCCTCAGGGCTTTTAAAGACTTTAGCCCGATCAGTCTGACCTCCTTCATCTTTAAGACATTAGAGAGGCTAGTGGGTAGATACCCGCAGGACGAAATGATGACGGTTATGCCCTTACATCCCAACGAGCACCCTAATAGGGCAGGCCACTCAATGGAGACTGCTGTACATTCGGCGGTCTATCACATAGAGGAGCAGCTGGAGAAAGTGGAAATCACGGTAGAGGCGTCCTTGGATGTGAAAGGGGCGTTCAATAGCACCTCCAAAGTAACCGTTCGAGGATAGGTAAGGAGGCATGGGGTGCTCGAGTCATTGGCTGGTAGACTGGCTGGTAGATTGGCTGGGGAGCATGCTGAGCCGTCGAACAGTGGAAGCCAAGTTGAGCCCAACCAAAGTCAGAGAGATGGTCAGTAGCGGGTGCACACAGCTCGGACTATTCTACCCCACCATTTGGTGTCTGGTAGCCAACGGACTTCTAGAGTCACTGAATGTTGAGGTACTATGCACAGGCCTACGCGGACGACTTTCCGATTCTCATTAAGGGAAGATGCATAGAGGCCGCCATGAACTCTATGCAGCTTGCCCTCAAATGGATGGAACGCTTGTGCGAGGCAAGAGGACGCTCTGTAAATCCAGAGAAGACCTAGCTCATCATTTTCGCCCAGAAATATAAAATCGAACCGTACGGTGCGCCCACACTAGAGGGCACGCCCCTGGAGGCAGGGTTGATAAATGGCGATCTTCTATTCTTTTCATCCACGTGCAAGCGACGTTACATTCTTTTAGAGTAAGTGAGACAAAAAGTCGATATCTGGCAACTCTTCCTGGATATAGGGAATGCAGCCAAATACCTAGGAGTAAGTCTAGAGAGGAAGTTGACCTCGGATAGGTACGTTCTTACCCAAAGTGATAAGTTCCGGTCAGCTTTCTGGACGTGCCAAAGGGCATTCAACAGCACTTGGGGCCTGAGTTCCAAGACCATTCTGTGGCTCTATAGAGCCATACTGGTGCCCAGGCTCGTCTATGCTGCTACGGTTTCGTGTCGCAGAACAGAGCTGACCGGGGTTAGGTGAATATTGGAGGGGCTTCAAGGGCCTATACTGAGGGGAGCTAGGCGCGCGATGCGTACCACGCCCACAAGGACACTTGGTGCAGTGAACCCCTCCACCTCGTCATTATGCAGCTATAACATCTCATAGGTACGGGACTCAGGGCAAGTGGAGACAGGGTACGAGGCATACTCAGTTTCCCGAAGAACTGGGTTCCTCAATAGTTTTTTCCATGCCATCGGATGTGATGATCCCAAAAAATACCTTTGGAAGGAGATACTGGACCGTCATACCAGCGGGGCAAAACTGGGCGATGGAGAGGGATGAGCTGCCGGGCAGCGGAGACATCTGGTACACGGATGGCTCCAATACCGATAGCGGTAACGGCTCCGGATACTACTGCCGTAGGGACGGGAAAGGCACATTTCTCCCCCAGGATCCGCATGTGACAGTTTTTCAATCGGAAATATACGCCATCCTTCGGTGTATTCAACGGATTGAAGAGCTTGGCATTCAGGGCAGACGAATCAGCATCTGTTTAGATAGCCAGGCAGCTTTAATGGCGTTGAACGCCCATAGAACGGCCTCTCAGCTGGTCTGAGACTGCAAAGCGGCACTGAACAGACTAGCGGAGAGAAAGACGACTCATCTACTTTGGGTACCGGGGCACACCGTAATAAAACGGAACGAGATTGCAGGTATTGGCAAAGTGGTGGTGATATTAGGCAGACGAAAGCTATGCTAGGCCACGACACCAACCCGGACTGGTCCCGATGAATATGTGGAGACAGCAGAAGGGACGCCCGGCAGTTAGTACACATCGTTACGGGAATGGGCGTCTCAGATATCACTCAACCAAATTAGGGGTGCCGATATGTGGTCGGTGCAGATGATGAAACTAGGCGGATGAGACCCCCATCCATCTCCTGACGACCTTCCCCATGTTCGCCAGTCTAAGACACCAGCTACTAGGGAGCCACTTCCCGGTGGTATGTGAAATCAGGGCAACCCGGTCAGGGACAATCCTCTCCTTTTGAAGAAGGGCAAGGCTACCGGAATAAGGGTTTCTGGTACAGAGGGTCATAGACCTAAGTACTCGGGACCCAATCCCCCCCCCTCAGGTCGCAATAATAATAATAATAATTATAATTATAATTATAATAATAATAATAATATCTACACAAAGCATTGTTTCGAGTGAAAAATCATTCGCATCCAAATACTAACAACGACCAGCGCGGCATACTTTCGTTGATGATCTGAAATGTAGTTCCAATTTCCCACTTATGTGCTCGTTTTATTGTATTATTCATAAAAATATTTAATCAGCAATGTACTGATGCTATTTGTTTAATAGTCTTATTATTCGAAAATTCGGATTTAAAGATTTATTGTCTACCAGTAAAAAGCGAATATCAAGATAGACTTTTCACATTTATAATTCCCTAAATCGAAGAATAATTAATTCATAATTATAAATTTCATTTCTTTTACAGTTCAACAACAATCTGCAAGAAAGAAAAAAACTTGTCGGGGCGGAAAACAAAGATGTATTAAGAGCTTTTATTACGATATTTTTTGTCAACAATTACATACTTGTTATTTGAATACGTATATTTTCGAGCTCCCCCAGAATTGCTTGACTTCTGCATCTTGTATAACGCACCTATTAAGGCATATTTATCGTGAGTTTTAGTAAATAGAAACTATCAAAAATAAAAAGAAAAAATTATATAAATTAATAACATGATTGGGAGATCTTCAATGTAGATGTTTTGAATTGTGCTTCCTCCTAGAGGAAGCTTTGTAATAGTAACATTGTAACTTTCGCTAAAGCGCTCTAGCAACACGAATAGAGTGCTAAAAGTTCGAATCACATAATTTTAGAAAATGTCTGTATGGATGTGTGTGCGTGCGTGCGTGCGTACGTGCGTGCGTGCGTGTGTGTGTGTGTGTATGTGTGTGTGTTTGTTTGTGTGTGTGTGAATGCCTGGATCTCCCTTCTACTGAACAAATTTTAATTGTTCCCGGTTCATTTTTTTGTTTCATTGCGGGTCAAAAACCCATTTTTTGTTTCGTAGATTCGTTTTTGTTTTATGGTGAATTGTCGATTTTCGAACAATTGATTTTTACGTTTTTTTAATGATAGGATTGAGATATTCGGATAGATAGCATTTTAAAGGGCATAAAAATACTTATATTTTCCAAAAACAATTTACATTAGCTATTACGGTTCTTTTTTTATTAACAAAAACGTTTTTTTTTAACTTATAACTTCCAAACTAAACGGTCAATTTTAAAAAAAAAAAATCATGGTTATGCAGAATATGAATAGCTACAATCTTTAAAAATTCAAATTGATTCTATAGACTAGTTTTTCAGTAAAAAATTAAACATTGAAAAAAAATGAGTTTTCCATGTTGTAACTATTACGGGAGTAAAATTGACTTAATCGCTTTGAATTTTAAATATTAATGAATTTACAAATCATTAAAAAATATGTAAAATGAATAAACATATTTTATATTTAAACTATATATTGTAACGCGTGTGCGAGTTAGATGATTCGAGATTCGAATTACCCGCGCCGAGCAGGCGTGCTCACTGGGGGCGCGAGCGTGCGAGCATTCTGACCGGATTAGAACGGTCCCGCGACGCGTAATATGCCCGTCGCGTACTCGGGAAGCTGCTACGGCTTTATGCGAGTCACGGCAGCCATCCTCGTGTCTGCCATCGTGCCGTGAACTTCTCTCCAGCGTGTCTCTCAAAAGTTACCTCGTCCGCGCCGTCCTATCTTTTTATAGTTACCGCCAGTGTAGTGGAGGCGCCGAGCTGAGTGTATGCGTGTGAAAGAGAGACAGAGAGAGAGCGATCCCGAGCCGACTGAGCCATACGAGACAGCGAGCGTGGAGCCGGTAACCAGCCCGCCTGCCGACCCGATACAGCGAGTAAGAGAAAGAGAGGGAGAGAGACATAGCGCGTAACTACTGTGCGAGCGAGAGAGAGCGAAAGAGAGTCGAGTGCACCGGCTGCTCCTTCCAAAAGTAAGTCTTATACTTTCATCTCTCGCGTTACATGTAAAGGTTTGCACGGAAATCGCCCCGTGCAAGCTTTCTGTACCGTGTACGTGCGGGTGTGTGTCAGCTCGCCGTACTTTAACACCGCGCACGGGATTAGCAGCTTCGCCGCGCACCGTATCGTTCACGCGTTCGAATCTTAACTGTCGCGCGCGAACTATCTCATTATTTTAATCAGCACGTGCGCTGTGCTTGTATTTATTAGGGATTTTAATATACTGTGATATCTAGTTACTCGTCGCGTTGTTCATTACAACCTGTCCTTCTCCCGGATACCGACGCCTCCGCGGGAAAACGACTCCGCCGGTCGTTTTTATATCTGAGCGTAGCGTCTGCGCGCTTTACTCTTTGAGCGCACGCTTTTCACTCAGCAACCCAATTAGTTGGAAAGCGAAGTTCGCGTGCGATCTTCGCGTTGTTTTCGGGATTCAGGAGCAGATCCCCGGGCAAGTCATTTTAGTCTGTCACCCGCGGCACCGTGTTCTAGGGCATCGCTGACCTGTGACTTTTTGGGATTTTCCTCCACTAGCCATCCCGTTATAACATATAGGAACGATATAGTACATTACGTAACGAGTGCGGAAAGTGGGCGTTCCCGCCATGAGTGCTGTTTGTCGCGCGAGCCGAAGGCGAGCACGATAAAAGCACGAGTGAAGGGACGCCTACTTTCTGTACGAGTTACGTATACTATTTTTCATCACTCCATGCGGAAAGTTCGACTTTCGGAGGCTTAGCACCGTGCGGAAAATTCAACTTTCGGAGGCTTAGCTTACTTACTTATATACTTACTTTCCGCACGGGCCTAAGCCTCCGAAAGATGAACTTTCCGCACGGAGCTAAGCCTCCGAAAGTTGAACTTACCGCACGGAGCTAAGCCTCCGAAAGTCGAACTTTCCGCACGGAGTGATGAAAAATTAATTTTGAGAAAGCTACGTGTCAATGAATTGGTAGCCATTTTGATTTTCTTAAACCATTTTCGATTTGACGCTATTTTCTAGGTTGATAATACTACTTTTTTAAACTTTTTTCTTTGCTAGAATCAATATAAAAAAATTTACTAGAAGTGATTAAAAAAATGTTCCAATTTTTCATTTATTAAGTTTAATAAAAGCTTCTTTAAGTATTAATATTTTTTAAAGTTACTATAATTATTTTCTATTTTAAAATGTAACTGTCGTATATTATGTGTGTATTTGAATATCAAATGAAAATAAACGAAAACATGAGTATAACATATTTTTTTTTATAATTTTTATTGAGGGTGTAGTGAATTCATACACCATAGATCCCTTCGAGCATCATAAATTTATTGATACACCGACGTTTCGGGAGTATAATTAACTCCCCTTATCAAGGCTAAACACAATGAACATACAAAAAATATTAAACATAATGGCAATTATAAAATTTCTTGTCACATTAAAGAAAAAACTTTCTTTTCCCTTACCATTCGAGGTGGTATATCAATTTACAAATTTATAAAGCGGCCATAGCATGGATTCCGCGTGTCAAACAGTTTTTCTTTTTACAATAGATTTTTATTACATCACCAACATTTGTAAAGCAATACCTGTATAATGAGAATATTTAGAAAATTAAATTGTACTAAAGAAAAAACCCAAAATAAGAAAAAAGGCATGAAAATTAAAAAAAAAACTTACATGTGGGGATAGAAATTTAGTAAGGAAATTGACTTAGTAACGCAGTGCCCACCAATGAAAAACTACTCTCTGCTGCGTAACCGACGAGAATTTATGAATTTGTTAGGTTTGTTACGAATGTTGGTTGATCTATTAACAATGTCGACTGTGGATTTATAACAATTTTTTAGTTTGATAGTATCAAACTGTCTATTCATATTATTATTGGTACTATAAATGTGTAACATCTCAGAAAACAATCTTTTATTCTTACAACTTTCGCGATCAGCGATATTAACCTTATTAAAATCTATTTTATGATTATAAAAGTTTGCATGTTCGGCTAAAGCCGACGTGGTGTCACAATTCTTAACACTACGCTTGTGTTCATTAATGCGTAATCGTAATTGTCTACCTGTCTGTCCAATATATGACATTTTACAATCAGCACAATTCACTTTGTAAACTACACCACTTTTTTCAAACTTATCAACATTATCCTTACCTAATTTAATGTATTTAGAAAGTTGATTGCACAGTTTTTGTATAACTTTATAACTATTACGAGACAGAATTGATTTTAATTTGTAACTGAGATGTTTAACGTATGGGATAACGATGAGCGATTTTTTAGAATCATCTGCAGTATTCGAATCGTTTCTGTCAATTTGTAATTTTTTTGTAAAAGATAACCTACGTTGTATACCCTCGTTAATAAATTTTAACGGATAACCATTCTCAACAAGTAATTGTTTTACAATATTTAAATTTTGTACATGAAATCTACTGTGTGATAAATTAATAGCTTTATCAACCAAACCATAAACAATCGCTCTTTTTTGTGATAAAGGATGATGCGAATCAAAGTGAACGAATCTACCAGAATAAGCACTTTTTCTGTACCAATTTGAAATAATTTTATTACCTTCTCTTATTAGAGACATTTCTAAAAAATTGATAGATTTATTCTCTTCATTTTCCATCGTGAATTTCAAATATTCATTAAACTCATTAAATTCACATAAACATCGATCTATATCATTTTCCTTAATAATCAATAGACAGTCATCAACATAACGTTTATAGAAAACAACACTATTTTTAAGGACATTGAGACAATGAAGTTCTAAACATTCGAGAGCTAACTCTCCAAACCACGGACTAGAACAACCACCCATAGGAGCCCCATGAATTTGTTTGAAGTACTTGCCATCAAATTTAAAATATGTAAAAGACATAAGAAAAATAACACCATCAAGAAACTCTTATAAACTTAAATTAATTCTGCACTTTAAATATTTCCATTTACGTCTGATCCCCGTAAGCACTAAATCAATATTTATGTTAGTGAATAATGAAACAACGTCAAAGGAAACTAATCTACAATTATCGGGTACGTTAATTTTTGAGACAGAATCTAATAATTCGTAACTATTTTTAAGTGAGGATTTAGGTTTCGGCAAATACTTTATAAAAAACGTAGAAATAGCTTTATCAAGTTTATACGTTGGCGAGTTAACCGTCGAAACAATAATTCTGATTGGCAAATCTTTTTTATGGATCTTTATTAAGCCATATGCACGCGCTAGATCTGTATTGTTATTGTTTGTTTTCAAAATGTCAAAGCTGGCATCAAGGTCACAAATGCCACGATTAATCCACTTTTTTATTAATAAATCTACTGACTTTTTTAGAATGTTAAGTGGACTTTTGGAAAGTTGCTTATAATATTTATCATCCGAGAGAACTTCAAGGACTTTTTTATTATAATTTTCCCTGTCAATTGCAATCGTAACATTTCCCTTGTCAGCTTTAGTAAATAATATATTTTTGTTATCTTTAACAAATTTGTCAGTAGCTGAAATTTTACTCATAATAACTGCATCTGTTTGTGACAAATGTAATTTCTTTTTTGCAAAACAATTTACACAGTTAACTAACTCACCACGTAATTTATTAGATTCATCAGACACGTCTGTAATATAACAATCCAAATTTTTAAGAATTTGAAAATATGTGCTCTGACTCAGATTGCATGTAGAATTAAAATTTTGTCCTAGCCTAACAATGTCCTGTATATGTTGTGGAATGTGATTTTCCGTTAGGTTTATAAACCATTTGTCATACCTGTTGTTATCATTAGTATTATCACCATTATCACAGATATTATTATTAAAGTTACACATTGTTAATACTTGACAGTTTCTCTGTGAGTTATCGTCCGCAGAATTCAGTTGGAAATTATCATAATGATAATCATAATTATATTTATCATAAAATAATTTGGAAAACTTTTTGTTGTGTACGTTTTGCCATTTGAGTTTGATAGAACAGAGAGAATTCTTATAATGTTTAATAAAAGCTTTAACTATTTTTAAATTAGTAAATTTCTTAGTCATAACAAACAAATCATTCTTTTTCTTTTGCAATCTATTTATCTTTGAATAAAAATCAGTAATTTCCAATTCAAGCAATTTGTTCAAGACTAGATTTGTTAAGCTATTAAGTTTGTTTTTTGAAATATTACTATCCAAATTAATGTAACTAAAAGCTTTGGTAGTATTAACAATGTGTTTAGGAAAAAGGTCATATTTCTTAAATTTGGATAAAAACTCTATATCACAGTTGATTTTTGTTATCAAATGTAAAATTTTTGAAAGTTGAATAAACGATTTTTTTTGCGGTAATACTAATTTCGGTTTGTATTATATGGATATAACTTTTTGATATAAAATACTTGAGCATGATATACTTCTAAAATAAAACCTGAGAAAATCTTATATCTCACTATTTCCAGTTTTAATAATGCTAGTTTACCTTTAGAAATCATAGGGCCACTAAAGCATCGATAATTAGAACACCATACAATGCATAATAATGATTAATTCACACCATCACATGTTCAACTCCTATCGTAACAACTAACTTAAATCACAAACAATTAAAGTTATCTATGAAAATAAGATACAGTCTAAACAGTTTGCTAATATGTTTGCGCGTTGTTTTCTCGAAATAATGAACCAACCATCACTTAATGTTATTGCTATTAAAATACTTCGTAATTCATTCTTTAATGCATTGACATCCAATGAACTTCATCAATTTTTAGTGTGTTTGTTTTTATGTTGATATCTTCTTTTATGATAATATCGTCGAAATTCTTCTATAGATATAATTTTTTGAAATTATTATGTGAATCTTGTGTAGAAAAGTATTTACTGATGTCTTCTCTGAATCATTTTGATGTTTATTACACAAATATCCACAGCAGTGTTTTGTAAATGCCGAAAACAAGTGTTATACTGCATATTATTATCATACTGTATAGTCCATTTGAAATTCAAAATTTCCTTGTAAAACAAAAGCTGTCAAGATTTTCACTGATATTATTGCTTACAGAGACATATCATCAATTTATTTCGAAATAACTTTTTTAATAAATTTACTTATTTATCCACTTTCTTTATTTTAGCCGTTTATGCTATGTATTAAACAACACTTTTATCTACATTCCTTATAAAATCTGAAAAAAAATATAAAAAATCAACACAAAGTTTCAATGTTCATCTCTGATATTTTATATTTTAAAAATAGACATTTAGTCTAAAATACTTATCTGATTATTTTTGTCGTTGATGTACACCAATCTTATAGCTAATATATAAACTTGTGTTTACAAGGGCTACAAATACAAAAAATGTTTCAGAAAAACCGCATTCATAACCTAAAAATAAGTAGAAAATATTAGTGTGCTTGTTTTTATGTTAATATCTTCTTCAAGCTGTATTTGCATTTTAAGTAAAAATGGAGTAAAGCCTGGGTCTGAAATAATAAATGTAATTTAAAAAATTAATAATAATAATAATATTTATTAACCAGAGTAAACGTACAAGATTATACAAATTTACAATTACATGTGTAATCCATCAGAGGAACTAATTCCTTTTCGCTGGTCCGGCGCACTTAAATACTAACTTAGAACTAAAGTAATTTGGTTAGAATTTTGTTGACTTTTATAAGAATAAATAATTTAATGTAAATTTGGTTAGGAGTTTGTTGACTTTTATAAGAATAATTAATTTATAAGTGTTGTATTAGGGGTTTCCTCTTATCCATTGTTTTAGTTTAATTTTTTTGGTATGCTTGTGTCTAATTGGTTTTAAGGCCATGTGATACTCATCGTGTTGGGTGTAGTCGATAATGTAGGTGGCGCCAACTAGCCCAGGCGGTAGAGCAGTAAAATCAAGCTTTGGTGGACCTTCTTTGAAGTAGAGCATATTATAACGTAGAAAGTTCCGAAATAATATGTAGAAAAAGAATCCGAGTTTGCCTATTGAAAAAAATGTCTGCTAAATTCAGTATAGCAACAAATGTACCGAAATAACGTAAAAAGGCCTATTTTTCGGCATATTTTCTCTTATAACTTGAGAAGGAAGCGTTTAATCGAAAATAGTCATAGGACATTTTTTGTTTATCTGATGTTTTTCTACAAAGTTAATGTATTTCCGAATCGAAAAATTTTATTTTGCGCTAACAATGAGTAAAAAACCGTTAAAAATGATATGTAAAATTTAACTAATTTTTAAGAGGCGTAAAAATCAATGAATGTTAATGAAAATTTGTGAAATGGCAGCTCATTATATGATAATACTACATAAAAAAATTCAGGATGATCGACGGTGTAGTTTTCCAGTACGGCTGTTGTTAACTAAAAATTTATAACAATTTTGTTGCGTGCCATGGGTATAAATAAAGACTCCAGGCGGTCGCTGAATTTTTTACACATACTTTGGCTTATAGTTAATAATATGCAATATCAAAAATAGCCTTTTTTGCATTATACGGGTGCTTTAGAATTTTTATAATTTTTTCAATTTTTTTTTTTTATAAATAAATGCAATTACATGAAAACGGCTCGATGAAAATGCCATGTTAGAAAAGGCTTGAGAAGCTGATTAAAAAACGCTTTAATCGAGCTAAAACCGATCCGGTTCAAATGACTACAACCGGAGATATTAGAGCTTTAAGTCAACCTAAATTTGCGGCTGACTTAAACGTGAAGTAGACAAATAAAAAATGTAGTGTTGTAACTAATTGTAAGAGCTTTCAATATCCGTTGAGTGCATTTCCGGCACTTATTTGCTTCATTAAATATAAATTATGAAAGGAAGCCTGATCGTTGAAATTTCTCGGCGGAACGGCGCGGGAGGCGGAGTGGGGATGACTGCGAGCAGCTGTGCTGCCACGCGGCACTGTCCCTTCAAAACGGATATGCGCGATAAAACTTAACTTTTCTCGGGAACGAATTAACTTATAGACTTCATTTTTTTTAAATTTGATATTGCAAATCGAGAGGAATAGGAATTTCGCATTTAAAATTATGTAAATAAATAAATTCTAAGTGAATTTTACGCATGAAGAATTAAGCAATTTTTTTTTCATTAAAAATTTATTTATGACATGAAATTAATGTTTTTAAAGTAAATTAATGACTAACAGATTATTCTAAATTAATGATTTTGCAATTTATTTGTAAAAAATGTGTATTTTTATTATAAATATATTTAAATTAAACAGTATATTTTTTCATTGTATGTAAATATATTGTTATGTTAACATCTATACAAACTGAATAACTTCAATTCAGGTAAACGAACTGTATTAGTGGATCGGCAGGTAAAAGCGGTCTATTGTACTCCAGGTAGGTAACCGTTTGTATTGACACGAAAGGTACGAAGGTCAACGCACTTTGTAATCCCCCCCCCCTGTTTGAAATCTTAGTATATGTTTCCCTTACACGGCTACATGGCCAGTCGGGTGAGACGAACCAATCAGAGATGCTGTCGTTCTTGGAATGAACGGCATCCCGCAACACTTATGAAAACCGTCCTTTATAATAGTATAGGTTGTGTAGAGCAGTCTCTAACGTCTTTCAGTCGGTTAGTCTGGAAGCGTCCTTAGTAGCAATCACTTGGCGTCATAGTTTACCAGTTAAAAGTTAGTTTTCAAAGTGTATTTTCGCATACTTATATATAAAATTGGAGAGAATATATATATATATATATATATATATATATATATATATATATATATATATATATATATATATATATTCATGTAAGTATTCTGTTCCTATGATTGAAATACTAAAAATTTTAGAGAACATTCCTATATCAATAATATCATTTCAATAAATTATAAAGTCGCTGCTAAATACTATATAGCACATATTATTTTGCAGCTTCTATTCTAATGTAATGGCTGATCAAGTGGATTGTATGATTTGTGAAAAGTCGCTAAATATCGGTGCTATTCGTACATTGAAAGAAGAAAGTATTCGAAGTTGCGTCGCATCAAGCATAAGGAGACAAGACAAAAAACATTTGCAATTTCGGAAATTCAGTTCCATTAATGTTCATGCTAATTGTGCGAAATCTTATACATGGGAAAAGAATATACAAGCAGCAGAGAATAAATTAAAATCATTGCCAGGTATTTCTACACGTGCTTCTACAGGCGCCGATTTTAACTTTGCAAAATTTTGTTATATTTGTGGAAAAGATGCTAGCGATGATTTTATAGAAAAACAAAAAAAAAACTAGCTGCAAATATTCGACAAGTGGTTTATTTTATATCTAAAACTGGCAGCAGGACTACTTTACTCAACAAATTACAAAAAGTCGATGACAGAGAATGCTCAGAAGTATATAATCGAATAATAAAAGTTGAGGATTTGGTAGCTGTAGGCGCTCGATACCATCAAAGCTGCTATAAATTATTATATAATAAATTTAGAAAAGAGTAGAAATGAAGACACTAATACCTATAAAGCCGCAAAATTTATTGCAAATTATATAACGGAAAATAAAGAAGAATGCCAGTTTAGTGTACGAGAAATATTGCAGAATTTTGTAAGTGTCGAATGGCCTAACACAAAATATTTAAAAAATTATTTAATTGATATTTCTGGAACAGACATTATTATTCACACTTCCAAATACGGGCCGATAATCACATTTCTCAACATTGGACATAAAATTTTAACTGACAATTGGTACAAAAATAAATGTAAGGATGAAACAGCAGAGCGCAAACGAATTATCCAAAGTGCTAGAAAAATTATTTTGGAAAATATTCGCGGAAAAGTGTACGATTGTAACTCTTATCCGTCTCCAGATAACTTTCTTTCAGATGTTTCAACTGTTATTCCAGAAACTTTACAAGAGTTACTAAAAGAAATTATTTTGAAAGATAAGCGTACGGCTGATAAATATATTACTAAAATTAATAGTATTGCGCATGCTATTATAGCAGCTGCTCGGCCGAGATCATTTTTATCGTCTTTGCAAATTGGACTAGCAGCAATGCTTTCAAAAAAATATGGATCGAAGGAACTCATACAAATATTGAACACTCTGGGTTTCAGCGCCTCGTATGAAGAATGCCAGTTATTTGAATCGTCTGTTTTGTTGCACCCTCAAACTCTGCTATATAATAATTCTTATACCCAATATGTATTTGATAATGCAGACCACAGCATAAACACCTTGGACGGCAAAAATACATTTCATGCGATGGGAGGTATTGAAATTGTAACGCCACGTTCATCTGTCACTGGTAGCACACCCGTTCCCAGGCTAAAGAAAATTCCCAGTGCTGATGTTATAGGATCGTTTGGTAAAGAAAATGTAGATGAGTTAGAGAACGTGGAAGTCGAAATAAATGAAGAAGGACCTACACCTATTTTTTCGGACAGTGAAAGCGACGAAGAACCATAAACAGAAATCGAAACAAACGATACACGGCCTGTAAAAAAACGAAAATTTGTATAAATAGTTAATAAATTTATTAGAATGTTATTTTTTATACGTACTTTATTTTCCAGTTCCTCTCTCCATGTTTAATAGATTCATATTTACCAATATATAAACAGAAAAGATTAAATTTTTTACAAATAAATTGCAAAATCATTAATTTAGAATAATCTGTTAGTTATTAATTTACTTCAAAAACATTAATTTCATGTCATAAATAAATTTTTAATGAAAAAAAAATTGCTTAATTCTTCATGCGTAAAATTCACTTAGAATTTATTTATTTACATAATTTTAAATGCGAAATTCCTATTCCTCTCGATTTGCAATATCAAATTTAAAAAAAATGAAGTCTATAAGTTAATTCGTTCCCGAGAAAAGTTAAGTTTTATCGCGCATATCCGTTTTGAAGGGACAGTGCCGCGTGGCAGCACAGCTGCTCGCAGTCATCCCCACTCCGCCTCCTGCGCCGTTCCGCCGAGAAATTTCAACGATCAGGCTTCCTTTCATAATTTTTATTTAATGAAGCAAATAAGTGCCGGAAATGCACTCAACGGATATTGAAAGCTCTTACAATTAGCTACAACACTACATTTTTTATTTGTCTACTTCACGTTTAAGTCAGCCGTAAATTTAGGTTGACTTAAAGCTCTAATATCTCCGGTTGTAGTCATTTGAATCGGGTCGGTTTTAGCTCGATTAAAGCGTTTTTTAATTAGCTTCTCAAGCCTTTTTTAACATTGCATTTTCATCGTGCCGTTTTCATGTAATTGCATTTATTTATAAAAAAAAAAATTGAAAAAATTTAAAAAAATTCTAAAGCACCCGTATAATGCAAAAAAGGCTATTTTTGATATTGCATATTATTAACTATAAGCCAAAGTATGTTTAAAAAATTCAGCGACCGCGTGGAGTCTTTATTTAAACCCATGGCACGCGACAAAATTGTTATAAATTTTTAGTTAACAACAGCCGCACTGGAAAACTACACCGTCGATCATCCTGAATTTTTTTATGTAATATTATCATATAATGAGCTACCATTTCACAAATTTTCATTAACATTCATTGATTTTTACGACCCTTAAAAATTAGTTACATTTTACATATCATTTTTAACGGTTTTTTACTCATTGTTAGCGCAAAATAAAATTTTTCGATTTGGAAATACATTAACTTTGTAGAAAAACATCAGATAAACAAAAAATGTCCTATGACTATTTTCGATTAAACGCTTCCTTCTCAAGTTATAAGAGAAAATATGCCGAAAAATAGGCCTTCTTACGTTATTTCGGTGCATTTGTTGCTATACTGAATTTAGCAGACATTTTTTTCAATAGGCAAACTCGGATTCTTTTTCTACATATTATTTCGGAACTTTCTACGTTATAATATGCTCTACTTCAAAGAAGGTCCACCTCGAATGCTCTACCGCCTGGACTAAACTACTGTACGTTAAACAGAAGATGGCGCTGCAGATATGCTTAATCTATGCGTAGAACTTTTAGTTCCAAAAAACACTCACAGATGGCGTGCACTGAGAGAATTATTTTAATGTTAAAATTATTATGTAATTATGGCAATGTATATTTCATAAAGAGTTAATACAAACCAATTTAACATAATGTTAACATTGTATTGAGCCATGGCTGCGTAACTAAAGTTATTTGCCAATAAAAAAACTACTATACTATAATGTTAACTTGGCATCGTATCATTCAGAGCTATTAACATGCCTATATTTAAATATTTCCAAATATACGCATTGTAACAGTTAAGTAAGTCACCATGTTCTTCTAAACAATTTCAATATGTTGCTGTAAATATTGATATTGTAATAGGCATAATAAGATATTGTAACAGTTACAATATTGCACTTTCGAATTCAAACATATTCTTCTCTCAGTGCATAAAATAAGAAATAATTTTTTCTGATAAAAAATTATGAAAATGTTCGTATCAGGTTTATAATTTTTTTTTAAACAACATTAAGTAAATTTTACGAGAATAAATGAGATTTTAAACGGATCTTTGTAAACATCGTATCAACATAGATTTTAAGGTTATGGTTAGAAAGTTGTAATTTAGCTTTTCGTACATGATTCTTTTATTGTAAAATTAATATTTCTCAAAAACCATTCCCAAAGCATAAAATCGGTTCACAAATTAAAGTATGCATCATATATTGTAATGTAATTCGCTTACTGATAGTAATTTCGTAGTACAGAATAGTACTGAGTAAAGCGATAATGGCACATTTATTAGTATTATTAGAAACAACTTTTTTACAACATGCATTCTGAATTTTCTTATTTCTAATATAGCATTCATTATGAATTTTGTTATTTCTTATAAATCATGTACTATTAATTTCTTATTTTTGTGACATACATTATTAATCTCTAATATCATATATCATGCTTTCTTAATACTTGTAAGCAATTGATCATATTATAAAAGCGAAGATCATTGAATCAAAATCACATTTATTCTTAACTTATTAGAGACGGGAGTCTTGCTGAAAAATTTTCTTAGTCTCTTTTGAGTCATGAGTGTACAAATAATGGTTTTCTTATAAAATTCATATTTTTCAAAAACCATTTCCAAAGCTGAAAACCGGTTCACGAATCAATGTTTTCATCTTAAACTTTATAGAATTATTCTGTCATGTAATGCAATCGCATACTGATAGTAATTTTGTGGTACATAATAGTACTGAATAAAGCGATAATAGCTCATGTATTAGTATCATTTGATATAACTGTTTTACAACATGCATTATGAATTTTCTTATTTCTAATGTATCATGCACTATTAATTTTCTTACTTTTTATGTGTCGTGCATTATTTATCTCTATATCATGCTTTATAAATAATCGTAAGAAACTGATCATTTTATAAAAGCGTTGAATCAAAATCGGATTTATCATTAGATTATTAACTTATTTAGAAACGGGAGTCTTGCTGAAAAATCTACTTGGCCTCTTTACAAAATTATACATTTTAAATTGTATAGAAATATTTTATGATGTTCTGCAATCGCATAGTGATAGTCATTTTGTAGTACATAATAGTACCAAATAAAGCAACAATACATGCACTAGTACCATTAGATACAGCTCTCGTAATATAAAATACCAATAAAATTGTTTGCAAAATTACCATCTTACTGATAGATTACAAGGCTTCCTGGTAAGACTGGGAAGTACATATCTATGCTCCTGTAGGCATCAGACACCCTGAGAGAATGACAAGAAGGACACATGTATTAACTAATCTACCCATAATGCAGGTAGCATCCAGATTTCACTGTAATGTTAACCTCTTCTGATCGGCACTATGAACCGCTGGAAAAATAATAATGTAAAAATAAATAAATAATATGTAAAAATTAATTTCAAATTTTTATATTCTATTTATTTTTGTTATTCTTCATTTAAAGAAAGAAATAACGTCAAAGGTTTCATTAAAAAAGCTTTGGGTTACCTCACAATCGTGACTTCAATATGCGTCCACATATGTGGACGTCGGTCAGAAGAGGTTAAGGCATTAGCTATATCCCTTGCACTACACTTTATCTTCTGTTAAGAACTGCATTGGCGCTGTTAATTAAATGCTTGTCAGTTTCACTGGTATGTGATGCCATTATACTTCATCGGGAGAAGTACACTATATCGTCAACACAATATAGAGGTTAGAAACACCAGCGTGATATGATTTAAGAATCACTAGACGACTAAATGCTATTCCGATGAGAACTGTCGACGCCGTTGCACTCAAATGCAGTGGTTCTGCAACCGTTAACTTAAAAAACTACACTGAAAAAACAAACCAGACACTTTTACGAGTGAATGAAAGATGCTTTGAGGTTATGTAAGCCTGTTGCACTGATTAATTATGTACATCTACTTTGCCAATGAGAGAGCGGTCTCATCTCTTTCGGGGCAGGACCTGTGTTCCATGCGTTGATTCGCGGTCCCAAGATTAGCGTACTATCTATAAATTCTGTCCAGTGGGCCCATGATATCTAAATCATCTTGAGGACATGGCCTGGTGCAGATATCTCTTGGGGTTGAAAAGAAATATTAAATCACTCTCCGGGTGATGGTTTTCTTGTGGGTTATAATAAAATACCACCTGACTAAGTAGTCAGCTCTATAGAAACTTGTTAATTGGATTCAGTCTCTTTGAGAAGCTGGAATTTAAAAAGATGATTTCATTGCGTTAAAACGATACAAACTTAAGACCCATACTAAACTTCTTTTTATGGAGGTTTACAGATAACGAAGACTCTTCTTGCATTAACATAAAATTCCTAGTATCGTTGTTAATCGTTATTTTACAGTATAATATCAGTTAACAAATAAGTTAGTCTTATGGTTCACTCGCTAAGAAGTCTGCGATATACATAATCATGTATGCTTGCACAACAGACACCATTAGCAGAAAAAATCTACACTGATTAAACTGAGATATATTTAACCTATAATTTGAGAAAAATCTATCTTCCTGAAGCGTAACTAACACATACACGGAATGATTCGATGTCCTTTTTCTACAGACCTATCCTCTCACCAGTTACTACATTGGCACTATACTTCAATGACTGCTTTAGAACTTTAACAAACAACTATAAGAGGGGGTTTCTTTCGCTCTTGTAGAGGTATAAGCTTTAGGGTAAGTCTTCACAAAGGGATGTCGTAGCCAAAAAGAAAAAATAAATTGATTGTAGCATCAGCATATAAGTATATTTACACTTATATTGTGATACACATGCTTAGTGTGGCCGCCTGCGACGCCAGGGCGCACCATACTGAGAAATTAAAAACTAATATGAAAGATTATGAAAACAATCTTTGACGATAATTGATAAAGATATCATCAATGGCTGCAACACTTGCATTTGATTGCACACCAAAGAATTAAATACTTATACAAATATCATGCAAAATTATGAAAACAATCTATGATTGTAAATCGACAAACGAATAATCAATTAACTGCCGTATTTAACGTGCAATATCTTAAAAATAATATGTGCAGATCAATACAGAAATCAATTCTTTCAGGGTTAAAAGTAAAATCATTCAAAATATAACATGCAAAATTATTTATAAAATATATTTCATTGCAAATCAACAAAGAAATTATAAATTTCTTCTGTTTTTATAACATGCAAAATTATAAAAATAATATTTGATTAAAAATGAATAAAGAAATTATAAATTACTGCAGTTTAAATTATAATAAAGTATAATAACTATCTTTGATAGTGAAATAAAGAAATTATCGTATGCTTCAGAATATATACTATCATGCAAAATTATAAAAACAATTTTTGATTGTAAATAGATAAAGCAATCAATTACTGTGGTATTAAATAAAACCATGTAAAATTATAACTGCAGCATTTGGTTACAGATTAAAAAAATATATAAAGAATCAATAACGAAGTGATCTATTGCTACAGAATAAATAATATATAAACTTATGATAATTATTAATTGATGAAGAAATCATCAATTACTGTTTTTGTATTGAATAGAATCATGCAATAATGTACACATGTATGACGATCTTTGGTTATAAATTGATAAACAAATTATCAATTACTACGTATTTTATGACAACATGCAACATCATAAACATAATATTTGATTGCAGATCGATACAAAATCGATTCCTGCAGTATTGTAGTATATAAGTGATATAGCAGAAAGCCATTAGCTCTCAACAACCACAGTAAAGACTGCCAACTAGGACAGCCTCTTTAGTAATGCCTTGACTAGTGTTGTTTGCAACGTAGGGCAGCTGTACACACAATAACGCGAGGAGTGCAAAGGCTGTAACATCACATGTTGATGTTACAATAAAGGAAATGTATATATTTAGAGTCGACATATATAATACAGAAGTGTGGAATAGAAAATTTACACAGGGAGCTCAGGTTTAGGGAAGGCTCTGAGCAGCCTAAATCAACCCTCTGGGCGCAACGACTTACTTGTAATGTATTTTCCTAGCAACATTAAAGTGTTGATAGAGAGCATGCAAGCTCTCTATAGGCCCCAACGATTATTAGGTGATGCTAATAAGAGTTCAGCTGCCTGAGGCGTAGTGACGGTGGCCTCTTGACGGCTCCTCTTGCACCCCCTTGGGGCTTGCAGACCTTTATCTTTCTCATATGCTATATCGTACCTGTAATATAAAAAAAAGGATTAGTTGGACTAGAATCACTCATTGCATCGTGTATAAAAGAATAAGAAGATACAGTAGTTCAAACGATAGCTGTTGCAATCAGAATTGCCCTGTAAACGCTCTTGAAGGCTAGCCAGGCGTGCAATACACAACTTCATAATCCATTCTGCCTCTGCTGAAAGAAGAGTAAGTGGCTGAAGCAACAATCCCAATGGTATAACATTGAAAGTATAAGGTTTGCAGCTGGACACATTGATACTCCTGAAACACGCTGCAACTTACACTTCAGCAGGAAAACCTCTGCACAGCTAGGTGTCATCGAAGAAAATGCGATCTCCACGCAGCATCCCCAACGCTTCTCCATTGTATCGCTAATTTGTATTAATGCTGCCCTCGAGAGTAATAGAATCATATGAAGGCGTGTGATCATCTGCAGGAGCTCTTCGCTTTTGGCACAACAAAATATATAAATAATGTGTCAAGCATTAGGGATGAGAAAAACTATCAAACTACCAGAAAAAGGGGAGCAGATAGACGGAAATTTGGAGGTTAGGTTCAGCTATGCTACATAATAAAGTCCCAGTCTGAACTAAAGTATTTACTTGAATTGGTTACAGGAGCGAGGACTTTATTCGACTGCGCTATCTCCGGCGCCTCCCCATCATGCTCACCTTGGTGATGTCCTCGGGAAGTGGTAGCTGTACCGGCTCTGGAGGGGAGTAGAATTATGTGAAAGCGCTTGGTCATGTACAGCAGCTCTTCCCTTTAGGCAGAACAAAATATATTAATAATGTGTCAAGCATTAAGAATGAGGAGAGCAGTATCGAACTTCTAGGGTCAGAAAATCAGGCAGATGGAAATTTGGAGGTTAGGTTCGCCTATACTACAGATACTACAGAATAAAGTCCGAAGTGAAGTACTTACTCAAGTCGATCTCGGGACTTCCTTCAACTGTGTCATCGCCGTCGCTTCCCCGTCGTGTTCGCCTCGGTGATGTCCTCGGGAAGTGCCCTCTGTCTGACTGTGCGCGTAGGCTTTGTGTGTATGTTTGTGTCTTCTCATCACTTTTCTCGCGCAGCCGCGGCACACCGGCGTCGCTACGTCCGGCCGTGTTGTTGTCGCTTCCTACTACGCCGAAAGCGCAGTGTTATCAAATCTCGCCTGCTGAGTACGGCAGTGCGACTGCGGCATCGACAACCCGGGCACGCGTTTCGACGGCGCTAGAGCGCTCGGAAGAATTCTGCGAATCACCACTGGCTGCTATGTTATCATATGACCCCACGTAATCTAGCAACTGAATTTCTTTGCCTCTCGCAAGCCGTTTTTCAGCTGTTAGCGATTTCGGCTAGCCCAGGCGCCGTAACTTTTTCGCTTCTGTTTCCCCATGTATATCTGCTCATCCAATTGGAAAAAGCAACCATTGCTTTCGTCATGAGATGCGCGCGCAATACAGCGTAATGTGACAATCTCTTTTTTATAGATGGATTTCCATTCATATACCCGTAAATATCAAAACTCTTAACTTTTTGGGAACTTCAAAGTTAAAAATTCAAAAGGCTGTAGTGCACGTTCATTACAATAAGCACACAAATGAATGAAAGCTCAAAATATTTTGCAGCGTTCACAAAATTAAAAAAGGTCGTTAATCCAGTAGTTCTTTATGATTTTAATGTATTTATTTAAACTAATTTTTTAAGTACATTTTAACAACACAATTTTTGTCTAGATCTTTTATCTCTTCGAATCTCATGTATTCAATAAGCACTCTCTGCAAATGGCAATAATTTTTTTTATGACTGCACCAATAATATTGTTAATATAAAACTTTCTACGAAAGTATAAAATAAGGCAGGTATAGACGTTATTTTCTGCATAATCTATACAATAATAATAATAAAAAAAATGGCCAGTGAAAAAGTCTTTTACTTCTTTGAGTCACTGTATGCTGAACAAATTCTATGTAAGTAAGGACATTCAAATTGTTCACTGCAAATCAAACAAATGAAAGTTGTGAAATCAATTATCGATAGTCAAGTAATGCAAACAACTCTCGGAAAAAACTGTATGACTGTTCTCAGAAATGTATTAAAATTTGGTCCTCCTTCTATACAAAATAAACACAAGAAAGTAATGAAATCAATTTATAGTAATCAAGTACCCATAAGTTAAATTGACTGAATAATACAACTTTTCGTACCTACTTAAAAATATTCAGTCAGCGGGCATAAAGTACTACTTAACGACGAGACGTAATAGCTCCCATACTCCTACAAAACTTAA
The DNA here is from genome assembly GCA_036365515.1 of Torymus aiolomorphi. Taxonomy (NCBI): domain Eukaryota; kingdom Metazoa; phylum Arthropoda; class Insecta; order Hymenoptera; family Torymidae; genus Torymus; species Torymus aiolomorphi. The sequence goes on from CM070874.1 coordinate 222,074,848, forward strand.
TAGAACCTACACACTTTACGCCATTGTGGGCAAAAATAATTTCAATTATATAATATGTAAGTCCATTCAAATTGTTCATTGTAAATCAAACAAACGAAAGTTGTGAAATCAATTACCGATAGTCAAGTAATGCAAACAACTCTCCGAAACAACTGTATGACTGTTCTCAGAAATGTATTCAAATTTTTTGTTCATTCTTCTATACAAATTAAACACAAGAAAGTACTGAAATCAATTTATGGTAGTGAAGTACCTATAAGTTAACTTGACTGACATAATAGAACTTTTAGTACCTTGCGTGTAAAATTACATTTTACGCCCACGTTGAAACTTCAAAAATATTCAGCCAGTGGGCACAAAGTAGTACTTAACGCCTAACAGGCGTAGTATTCTACATTTACAAGGCCCACCGGTAAACTGCAAACCGTCGAGCCCGCCAAGTATGTATGGGAGATTGGAGGACCACCTAGAGCAGCTCTATAGACTTCTATTGTCCTCCCAAGATGCGTAATATTATAGAAATTTCAAAATTGAAAAAGAATAATGAAAAATGGGGATGTGATGGTAACTATGTAATTTTTTTATATAGGCTTTGACTTTTCGTAAATATCTGATAAAATTCTTATGAATTTTAGAAATAAATAGAAGGCATAATAGTTATATAATTAAAATAATTTTCATCCACACGGGCGTAAAGTACGTAGGTTCCACAAAGTTTTGTGGGAGTATGTGAGCTATTGCGCCTGTTAGGCGTTAAGCACTACTTTCTGTCCACTGGCTGAATATTTTTGAAGTTACAACGTGGGCGTAAAATGTAATTTTACACGCAAGGTACCAAAAGTTCTATTATGTCAGTCAAGTTAACTTATAGGTACTTCACTACAATAAATTGATTTCAGTACTTTCTTGTGTTTAATTTGTATAGAAGAATGAACAAAAAATTTGAATACATTTCTGAGAACAGCCATACAGTTGTTTTGGAGAGTTGCTTGCATTACTTGACTATCGGTAATTGATTTCACATCTTTCATTTGTTTGATTTACAATGAAAAATTTGAATGGACTTACATATTATATAATTGAAATTATTTTTGCCCACAAGGGCGTAAAGTGCGTAGGTTCTATAAAGTTTTGTAGGAGTATGGGACCTATTACGCCTCGTCGTTAAGTAGTACTTTATGCCCGCTGACTGAATATTTTTAAGTAGGTACGAAAAGTTGTATTATTCAGTCAAGTTAACTTATGGGTACTTGATTACTATAAATTGATTTCATTGCTTTCTTGTGTTTAATTTGTATAGAAGGAGGACCAAATTTTAATACATTTCTGAGAACAGTCATACAGTTTTTTCCGAGAGTTGTTTGCATTACTTGACTGTCGATAATTGATTTAACAACTTCATTTGTTTGATTTGCAGTGAACAATTTCAATGTACTTACTTACATATAATTTGTTCAGCATACAGTGACTCAAGGAAGTAAAAGACTTTTTCACTGGTATTTATTTGATTTCTTTTAAAAAATCATAAATATTATTATTTTATAGATTATACAGAAAAAAACGTCTATACTTTCCTTATTTTATATTTTCATAGAATGTTTTATATTAACAATATTATTATTGGTACAGTCATAAAAAAAATTATTACCATTTGCAGAGAGTGCTTATTGAATAGATGAGATTCGAAGAAATAAAAGGTCTAGACAAAAATTGTGTTCTTAAAACGTACTTACAAAATTAGTTTTTTTTAATCATTATTACAATATTTAAAATACTTTTTAGCTGACACGACTTACATGAAGTTAAAACGTGAAAGTATAAAAAAGCTTCCATACCCCAAAGACAAGTTCAACAGTTACGAAGTGCTGTGCAAAACTTTAAATCTGTTTTGGACCACAAACACAATGTGAGAAATATTTAAATCTATTTTGGACCATAAACACAATGTGAGAAATATTTAAATCTGTTTTGGACCATAAACACAATTTGAGAAATATTTAGTTTCTACTAATGAGATTACAAATAAATTATGTACAAATATAATTTATCAATTTATTACTTTATTTTATTTAACACAAAACATTGATTAGATGTCACTTTTTGACATACAATAACACATTTGTATCGGGAAGATAACTATTTATTCGTTGGTTATAACACTGTTTATTTGCACTACTTATTCAAATTGTTAATTATAAAGACTGATTTGATTTCATCATAACATTACTTTATTTTATTTAACACAAAACACTGATTAGATGTCACTTTTTGATAATACAATAATACACTCGTACCGGGTAGACCACTACGTTCTTTTTTTGAGTTTTTTATCAGTGAGTTTCCAATTCCTCAAGGAAAGCACACATTATTCCATAAGTCTTCAAAAAACTTCACCAGCTATAATATGATTTTCGACCAGATAATCTATTAAAATCAGAATTTTCTTTTTCTATTCTGAAGAACTAACTTCAAAACATAATACTTTCTTTGTACTTTGAGTGCAATACTGTTGTGAATATCTTGGTTTTTGCTTCCTATCAGCTGATTACATTTTGAGAATGTATTGGATCTTTTATACACATTGGAGAATCAATCAGGATATTTCTACGTTATTGTCTTGTAGAGATGATGCTTGTAGATTTCCATTTCTTCAGGCAGTTTTTTATAATATAAAAAGTATGTTTTTCTACTGCCAACATATGTACAAACAGTATTAGCATGAAATCTAAATTAGCGTGATGAGAGAAAAATCCATAAAAGTGAGCTACAAAAAATATTTCAGAAAAACCACATTCACAATCTAAATAAGTAACATGATTTAATATTCGTTCTTATGTGAGTTAATTTTCTAAATATAATAATAAAATCTTACCAACAACTGACAAGTAGCTAATTATTTTGTTAATAGAATTAATTTTCAATACATTGATTGAATAACTCTAAAATTGTAACACCTAACCGACGTGTTCTTGTTTATGCACATACTGATTGTGCACATATTAATTGTGTACACTTTAACATTGGTATATATCTATATATATAGATCTGTACCAATGCTATCTGTGCACAATAAATATGTGCACAATCCTTATGTGCACAAACAAGAACATGCCACCTAACCTATAACAAAATAAAATAATAATATCATTTTATAGTTGTAATAAACAGATTTTTTTATTGTCATTACCATTACGCTATTTTATACCTATATTACCTTATAAGTTTATATTTTTCTCCTCATCATTTGTTAGATGTTAGATCAGCTGCTATATTATTATATATAAAGTATTTCCAATCCAAAAAAATCTTGTATATGGGGAATTCTTTTTCAAATCAGCCACCCCCCTGCCCATTTCAGTTTTGGTGGAAAAATTTTTTTGAGCACATGAAAAAATTTGTCAGGAAGTCTAGTTTTTGATGGCGCGTGGCCTTCTGCAAAAAAAATTAATCATAACTTCAAAAGTAGTGTTTGAAGCAATCCATGTCAGAAAAATTTACCTTTTTTTGTCAAAAGTCCTCAGAAACAATAGATATTTTCATATAATTTTGACCAATATACATACTAGGGGTTTTTTGGGTCGCTGACACCTCTCGGTTGTACATAACCTCAATAAAAAACCCGATTAGATATGATAATAAACAAATAGTTGACCTATCTCATTCAAATTCATTATATGGAGGTTTTTTGGGTGGCTGAAATAGAATTTTATTTGACTTTGGGTTCGTGTAAAGCAACCTTAAAAACCTCCGCATACTGAATTTGAATTAGATCGGTAAACTATTTATTTATCATCATATCTAATCGAGTTTTTCTTGAGGCTATGTACGACCGAGAGACGCTATTCCATTTCTGGCCTCAAATTCGATTTTCGCGACCCAAAAAACCTCCATATAATGAATTTGAATGAGATAGGTCAACTATTTGTTTATTATCATATCTAATCGGGTTTTTTATTGAGATTATGTACAACCGAGAGGTGCTATTCCATTTTTGACCACAAATTCGATTTCAGCGACCCAAAAAACCCCTATGTATGTATATTGGTCAAAATTATATGAAAATATCTATTGTTTCTGAGGACTTTTGACAAAAAAAACGTAAATTTTTCTGACATGGATTGCTTCAAACACTACTTTTGAGGTTATGATTAATTTTTTTTGCAAAAGGCCACACGTCATCAAAACTAGACTTCCTGACAAATTTTTTCATGTGCTCAAAAAAATCTTTCCCCCAAAACTGAAATTGGCAGGGGGGGTGGCTGATTTGAAAAAGAATTCCCCATATATAAAATAATATCTGTAAAATAAAAAATCACAAAGTATCAACTTTCCATTTTAAAAATGATATTCGCCAATTAATATATTTAGCCATTGAATAAGTACTTATCTAATAAAAGTTATTTTCCCCGTTGATTGATATACACACGTGTAGATGATCTTCTCATCATTAGTTGACTTCTTGAGATCTTTGAAATATGTTATTATTAACTACTCACGATATGATAGCATTTGTATTTGTATATAAAAAAAAAACTGACATGTTATATGTAAGGTTAGGTCGCTCAGATACGGATGTATATATATATATATATATATATATATATATATATATATATATATATATATATACTAGGAGGGCTCCGCCCCCTGCTCGTTCCGCTCGCCAACCCCCATTTTTAGCGTGAATTGTTAAAAAAAATATAGTAAAATTTAATACAACTGGAAACTCAATTTTGTTGTTTAAATCTAGAAATACTACGATGTTTTTTTTTATTCAGAAAAAATTCTTTTCCAAAGGACCCCGCACACAATGTATGGGAAAAAATCATTCGGTCAAATTTTGGGGGGTTTTGCCCATGAGAACTTTTGTTCAGGACCTCAAGATCTATCTTTTCCCCAAGCTTGATCCAATTTGACCGAATGATTATTTTCCATACATTGTGTGAGGGGTCCTTTGCGTGCCTATATTGTAGATCGATTCTCTGAGCATTTTAAGTGCCGGTTTTTCACCATGACCTCGTATACATATGTGTACAGTACATATACATTAACTGTTTTACTTATGTGTGCAAAAAATTTATAAAAACGGTGGCGCTGTTTATTACGCCTAATAGTATAAGGTCATGCACATATTATTATATGTGTTTTAATGTGTAGTCAGTCTTTTAGCGTGTTATTTACTAAAGTTACCAGTTTTTCACACTACCACTGAGGTGCTGTTATAGGCGCGTTGAATTTTTGATTTTATTGTGCTCAGGTGTTTTATATAACAAATATTAATAATTAGATAGGATAATGGGACATGCCAAAATAATATAAGATTATTGTTAATCATTTTTTATATAATAAGCCTAAACACAACCATGGAATTCATCGTCAATAACCCTAAAAACCATAGGAGTCGTCCCTCCGTCCTCCTTGACTCCAACCTATCCCATCCTTCCTCCACCATGGAAGATGTGAATCAATTTTCATTAATAAATTTTATCAATTTTAATTAACTTTAAATAATTTCTATTAATAATTTTTAATTAATGTAATGAAAATTGATTCCCATCTTTATTACATTTAATAAAAAAATATTTTATATAAATATATTTATATTGAAATTTTTGTTATTATATGTAATAAAATAATCAGATTATTTATATGATATTATGCTTGTAAGAAATTACAACATGTCTTATACTTTCGTAAAAGAATAATATTATAAATAAAATGATTATTGATATAAATTTAGTTGGGTTTATTTTGATCTATATAAATTTAGATAAAAATATATATAAAAAAAAATAATAATTTTTGAAAAAGTTTATTAAAAGGTGTAGATTAAATGTCAAAAATTTGTGTAATGGTACACGATTAAAAATTACAGGTTTATTTAATCATAATATTAAAGCTAAAATAATAACGGGTGAAAGAATAGGTGAAGAAGTTTTTATACCGCGAATAATATTAAATACCGGCGATTCTTCTTCATTTTCGTTTACACTTTTTAGGAAACAATTTCCAATTGTATTAGCTTTTGCTATAACAATAAATAAATCGCAAGGTCAAAGTTTTAATTCCTTAGGTATTTTTATTAGACGACCACTATTTTCGCATGGCCAATTATATGTTGCTTTGTCCCGATGTAAGAATCCTAACAATATATTTATTGAAAATCTTTTAGAAAATTCTTCAATAATTGATAACATTGTATGGAAATAAATTTTTGACATTTGATCTATATTGTTAAATATATATTTTTATTGTAATTCAAATTATTAAAATTTACATATGAACATGAATCGAAATTAGTAATGACATCACAAATAAATTAATATCATAACAAATTCAACATTTTTTATGTATCCCTTTTCATAATATACATTTAATATCATAAACATTTAAATAGATTTATAAGTCCAATATGTTTATAACAATAATCATTTTAATTATAATATTATTCTTTTGTGAACGTATAAGACATGTTGTATCTTCTCATAAGCTTAATATAGTATAAGTATCTGATTATTGTATTACATTTAATAAAAAAAATTTCAATATAAATAAATATATTTATATGAAATAGTTTTTTATTAAATGTAATAAAAATGTGAATCAATTTTCATTGTATTTTATACTTTGTACATTTAGTACAATTGATTTAAATATTAATAAAAATGAATTATAATTGATTAATGAAAATTGATTAACATCTTATATGGTGGAGGAAGGAAGGGCTAGGTTGGAGTCAAGGAGGATTAAGGAGGGATGAGTCCCATGGTTTTTAGGGCTACTGGCGATGAATTCCATGGTTGTGTTTAGGCTCATTATATAACAAAATTATTGTGTAATTTTATATAATTTCGGCATGTCCCAAAATCATATATAATTATTATTATAACTTATATATAAAACCTAAGCACAATAAAATTAAAAATTCAACGCGCTCATAACAGTACCCCAGTGGTGGTGTGGAAAGCTGTTTGAAATATTGCAAGACTTAAAAATCTATTTATATTTTTTTTAAATCTTAATTTCTTTTAGAATAAAATACTATTTATCTTCTCTATAATTGCGTCAGAGATATCGTTGTTTTAATTTAATAAATTATGTAGAAAGCTGTTCTGAATGTAATATGACAAAATACTAAGAAATTATGAAGAATGTATTAAGTCATATTCTGTGAAGAATATACCACTTCACATATATCTGTGGAGAGGTAAGTGGAGGGGAGGTAGAGGGGCAAGTGGATGGGCGGTTGGGGAGGGGCTGTGGAGGGGGTGGAGGGGCGGTGGAGGGGCACGATCCTTCAAAATAACGTAAAAATTGAAGGAATTTAACTTTAAGAAGTGGAGGGACAGTGGAGCGGCAGGGGAGGGGAAATGGAGGGCAAGTGGAGGGGGGAGGGACCCATTTTTATGGTTACAAATATATAATATAGGGGAGATATATATATATATATATATATATATATATATATATATATATATATATATATATATATATATATATATTAGGCTAGTAAGTTTGAGGAGCTCAACCCCGGTCGGTCAGAGTGGCTAAAGAAATAATAACCCTCAGGTTACCGACTCTAGACAAATAGACTCTAGAAAACCCCTCAAACTTCCGCTCGGATGCTGAATATATAGATTGGAAGTTTGAGGAGGCTCCTCAAACTTCCCATAACCCTCAAACTTCCAAGCGGGTGCTGAATATAATCCTCAAACTTCCAGAATTTCATATTTATATATATATATATATATATATATATATATATATATATATATATATATACACAAGCGTAAGATAGACCACAACCGGAGGTGTCGTAAGAGCTGCAAACCGGATATCTTAAAACCATAGAGAAAAGTTCAGAAAGGAAACAGCACACAAAAAATTCAGCTCTCTATATCTTTTGAACGAGATAATCTTTTTAAATAAAACCTTTTGATTTGAGTAGAGCAATGAAATGGCTTTCGATTAAGAGTGATACGTTATATAGTAAAAACTAACGCAATATACGTAAAAGTGCATTTAATTTTTCGTACACCCATTTCAATGTATATGTAGCACGGGTCGCTTCTTCAGGCTTCTTCTATACTTGCCTTCGCGTTCCTTAATCTATATGGAAAAAGCACTACACATATTATGAATACATAATTTGTTTTGCCTTGACAGATCGATATGCTATGAAAATCAGCCAGAACATGAAATTCTAACGATATTAAAAATGTTTATATAAATAGTGCTATGCAATTGATATATATTATATAGTACGTAATTACACACCGAAACCGACAGAGCTGTTGGCGGCCAACTACTATATGGGTGGTCGAGTTCGGTCGAGCGTCGAACGGCTCTGGCCACTCGTAGACTACTAAATGTGCCTGTAATTTCGATTGCGCAAAAAAAAAATTAAATCCGAAGATACTACTGCTCAATATTGATGAGTTAGGGTCGTGGCTGCGGTGGATGATAGCTACGTTGTTGATAAAAATATGGTTTTAGACGAACTAACAAAAAATATTTGTTTCTTTGGAGCACGTTTCTTCTGTACCGACGCGTACTTCGGTCACCTTCCTTTCAAATAATATTCTTTTATGAAATCGATGTAAAGGTTGGTCACGGTTGTAACGAATTGGTTGGAGATTAAATGGGTGAGTTATGTAGGTGTAGCAGAGTGTCGTGAGTAAACTGTAAATTGCGAGCGCAACTCTCCCCACTCTGTACACCCAAATACTTGCGAGGCTGTCGACAGCAGTAAGAAGACAGTCCTCGCTCTCTCTGCGCCGTACTTTCGGAGAAGACGGACGCCTTAGTTCCGTTCTACTCTATCGCCTAAACGTTCTTGTAAGCCCAGTCGGGGTAAGTGACATCATTTTTGTATATCTTGTATAAATCATATACGCTGGTTATAAAACGAGTCTTTTCGTTTTATATATCAGAAAAGTTCCGCACTTCAGCTCGTTGCGAAAGACCATATTTTGTGAATCATCGGCTGCTCTGCAGGAGAGCCGACTACTCAAGGCGAAGACGGTGCAGAGGACCTGGTGGTACCGCCGTTGACTAGCGATCTCGCTGCTTTATATATATATATATATATATATATATATATATATATATATATATATATATATATATATATATATATATATATATATATATATATATATATTCGCATAGCGCATTCGTTTTATTTTTCCCGACTGTACTCCATGTCACCCATTATTATATGTTATAATAAACCAAACAAAAGAAAAATATAAACACTACAAATGGCGCTCAACTAATGGCAAGGAGAAATAAAACGAGTTGCTCAGTTTAATTAAAGCTATTTACTTATATAAATTCAAGAAGATAGAACTCTGTGTTATTAGATTTTAAGTTAATTTTAAGTGACATAACTAAACGAGAAATTTTCTGTTAGTTAATTATATATATATATCTATACGATGACGAGATCTGGGAAGATAACAAACTCTGTGGACGAAGCCGCGACGGCTCAACAAGCGTTGCGGGACCAAATTGACGAAGTCAGGGCAGAGATGGAATCCTTGATGACGCAAAGTGCAAAGATCAACAAGGAAAACCAACTCTATAAAAATCAAACTGTGCAGCTCAGGGAGGAGACCAGTGCTCTTCGGCAGCGTATGGGTATGACTTCTAATCATTCTGACAAAGCGATGAATTATATTGCGACAGGTACGAGCCCTTTGCGTCAAAATAATCGGAGCACGAGTATGCATGACGATAATCGCTCCAACGTTGAATATCACGAATAAATTTCAAATATAACATCGGTTAGACACGTAAATCAAAACATAAATAGTGACGTACACAGCTTGTCGCAACCGGGCGTATCTTTTGACCTCGTAAAGCAATAGTTTCGCAATTTCAAACGTTGCCAGTAAATTTGACGATGCCAGTTTATGATGGTGAAAAAAGTAGCTCGTTAGAATTTATTGAAAGCATAGAAAAATATTTTATTCGCAAAGGGGTCATCGAATCACAAAAACTGTATATAGTAGAAGACGCGTTACGCGGCAAAGCAAAAGATTGGTATAATGCTCGCATCGAACCTTTTAATAATTATTATGAATTCCAAGTTAAATTTTTGAAAGAATTCAATTCCATTGAAGTGAAAGTAAAGATTCAAGCTGAGTGGCGAATCCGCAAATTTAGAAGTACCGACAATTCCCTACGAGAATACTTTGTAGAGCAGATACGCGCGGCGAAGTATTTTAAAGAAATTGGCGCATATGAAAGAAATTTCACGATCGTTAAACAAATGCCCTCCCGTGTTAGAGAAATATTGTCGACAATCTATTTCAATGATACTGACAAAATTGCGCATTCGCTCTCAATATAAGATTTATCATACAACGAACAAAATCATGACAAACAATTTTCGCAACACAATAATAATTATGAAAACTCTTCTACGGGTAGACAAGTTAATCGAAATAATTCTAGAGGTAAACAGTATGACAATAATTCGCGGCCCAATCGTTCAAATTAACAAAGCAATATAGAAACTCAGGATAATTGGCGCGCGCGAAACCAAATACAAACAAATGCACAGACTGAGGATTCACGGGCGTGAGAGTATGGTAGGGATCAAACGATGCAAAGTTCAAGAGACAGTAAAAGAAATAGCATGGGATGTGGATGAAATGGAAATTCCAGATATTCATGATAAATTTTCTAGAGTAATTAGTCCTACGGTAAATGTAAATATTTTGAATAAACGTACTTCCATATTACTTGATAGCGGTAGCGAAATCATTTGTATTGCTGAGAAGTTCTATACCGAGTTAAAAGCTTTGTGTGCTTTGAATGAATTGTCGGTAAGCAATTTAGCAATTTACGTAGCCATTGGTAAAAAGACTGTAACAATAAAATCTCAGGTACAGCTAGAAATAAATATTGATAATTTAAAATTTCTCATCCTTTTTTGGTCGTTCTGGGACTTTCTTCGGATATGATTGTCGGGACAGACATTTGCAGAGAAATCGCGCTGTCATTGATTATGAGTCAGAGTAAATAAAAATATGTGGTGAATATTTACCAAAAGAGTGTTTTTCATTCCGGAATGTCCAAGCGCGCACTTGCTGTATGATAAAAATATATGAAATACAAACAAGTTGTAATCCGCTGAAAATTTATGCTATAGGTGAGAGCAACGGGCAATCTTTTTGTCGGGTTATGACGAAAGAAGATAATTTTGCGAGACAGAATATTGAATTTCCATTCACTCTAAATGAAATTGAGATAGGTGTAAAAGGTAGTGGCCCTTTGAGGGATGAGTCGGGAGAGTATGCAGTAGCGCGCTCAATGTTAAACATAAATAAAGAAAGTGCTGAACGTTGCACTCATGATTTCATCAAATTTCAAAACGCAGTCGTGAGTCATTTGAATAAATTGAGCATTTTAGATTTGACGCAAAAAGAAAAGCTACAACGAATGTTATTCAACTGTCATCGTATGTTTGATAAGAGCCCAGGCCGTACTTCCGTGTACAATCATGATATACGTGTTGTTGTTGATAAGCCTTTCGTACGTAAGTCCTATCCGATACCTATTCACCAAAGAGCAGCAGTAGAATCGGAAATTGCGCGTATGTTAGAGTTAGATATAATTGAGAGGTCTACAAGTGCATTTTGTAATCCGCACCGAGTAGTTGAAAAGAAGAATGGAAGTATTCGGTTATGTTTAGACGTCCGTTTTATCAATAAAATTATCGCGTCTGATAACGAAGCTCCCCCTAGGATAGATGAGCTGTTACAAAAGTTCGAAGGTATTCGTTGTATCACGACGACTGATCTTATATCGGGGTACTGACAGGTTCCATTAGTACCCAGGGCACGGCAGTATACCGCGTTCTTGCACAATGGAACGTTGTATCAATATAAGGTAGTTCCGTTTGGCCTGAAGACCGCGGGTTCGGGATTTATCCGGGGGTTGAGTCTCGCGATCGGGACGGAACTGAGTGACGTAACTGCGTGTTACGTGGATGACATTTCAGTAGGGTCAGTTTCGTTTGAATCGCATCTTGATCACTTTGAACGACTATTCGAAAAGTTAATCTCTGCGGGATTTACTCTTAGTTTAGAAAAGACATGTTTTTTTCAGGAATCAGTGCGTTTCTTGGGGGTAATTTTGTCGTCTCGAGGCATTGAGGCTGATCCCGAGAAAATAGCTATTATACGAGATTTTCCTGCATCGCAAGACAAAAAACAATTGCAATCATTTCTTGGTGTCTCTGGCTATTATCGAAGATTCAGCGTCAAGTACGCAAATTTTATCGAACCTCTTAGGAACCTGCTAGAAGATCGAGCGATTTGGAATTGGACAACAAATCATGACCTTGCGTTTGAAAATTTGAAAATGAACTTTATACATGCCGTCGCGCTCCGCCATTATATGCCCAATCATCGATTTCGACTTCAGACTGACGCGAGTGATATTGGCCTCAGTGGTATTCTATATCAAATTGATAGTGAGGCGGAGCCGCGCATAGTCGCATTAGTTAGCAAAGTTCTGTCGCGGGCGGAGCAACGATATCATACCACTGAGAAAGAACTTCTCGCAATAATTTATTCGGTAGTAAAGTTGCGCATGTATCTTGTTGGATCGCGTTTTCATATTATTACTGATCATCAGGCTTTCGTTTTCTTGATGTCGACTCCTTATCATACGGCAAGGCTCATGCGATGGACCATATGTTTGCAGGAATACGATTTTGAGATTGAACATTGTAGGGGTGCTGACAATGTGGTGACAGATTTCTTTAGCAGGAACTTTGCCCATTGCGCTCTTGTGAATCGCCAAGAAAATTATTTGATCTGCAAGATGGTCAAACATTTTTCGGAACAGGGGGCTCTAGAGAGTCAGCCACGTCACGCGTTAGTAGCTAGTATCCGCAAGCATGGGGAGCTCATCGATGAGATTAAGTACTTGCGATAGTTACAGGAAGAGGATGCTGCGTTGAATCGGTTAATGCCAAAGCAGACCGCACATCTTTCTTTTACTACCGAGGATAATATTATTTACTGTAAAACCATGAGAGACGATCGAAGGAAAATCGCGTTACCATTCGCGCTTATTTTGTCGGTAATTCGGGTTGCCCATGAACAAACGGAGCATGCGGGAAGTTACAAGCTGTTTCACTATCTTTCGAACTATTTTTATTGGCGAGGTATACGAAAAACAATTAAGGAGTATACCCGGGCATGTGACACATGTCAACGTGTGAAATATTTGAATTATAAGATGGAGGGCGGGTATGAGTTTTTGGAATCGACACGACCAAACAAATTAGTTTCAGTAGATTTTTACGGTCCTTTACCAATGGGTTGCGGAGGGGTTACCTATATCTTTGTACTCCAGGACGTTTTCTCTAAGCTGGTAACCTTATATCCCATAAGACGTGCAACAACACAGATATGCCTGAAAAAATTACAGGAAAACTACTTTGTGCAAATGGGAAAGCCAGAGCGTGTGTTGTCAGACCACGGGACTCAGTTTACCTCTCCGGTGGGGAAGGATACGTTGAAATCCGTCGGTGTTACTGCCCTATTTTCGTCGATCCGCCATCCTCAGTCTAATCGGGTAGAGAGGACTATGAGAGAATTAGGCCGTATTTTTAGAACTTATTGTCATACAAAGCATACTTCTTGGGTAAACTTAGTAGCTTATGCGCAAAATTGTCTGAACATGCTAGTACATCAGAGTACTGGAATGATACCTTACAGCTTACATTTTAATCGAGACACGCGGGATAAAATACTTGAGATGTTTCCGCGGTTACAAAGCGAATCTTTGTCGCGGGAGCTGCAAGTTCAACACGCGAATGAAAACATGAGAAAAGCATTTGAAAAACGCTGTAAATTTCAGAAGGGCAAAAGAAGCATTCAACTCAACGTCGGCGATTTAGTATTGTTGCGTGTAAAACATTTGTCTGATGCCACTCAGCGACAGATTCATAAGTTCTTTCATTTATATGAAGGACCGTATCAGATCTCAGATTGTGTTGAAGGTAATGCTTTCGTATTCTGTGATCCAAACAGTGGCGACGTAAAGGGCACGTACAATCGCTTTAACATTAGAAAGTATCACGAGTTGAATATCGCTGTTCTGCCAGCTGAGCAAAAAGATTAAGATTTTATTTAAGATTTTATTGAGCACCGGTGTTAAGGATTCCATTTCACCTTATATATCGTCAATTCAGATGACATGCATTATGTGAATCGATTCGTTTATGTTATAAAATTGTTTGTATATATTACTATTTGTGTCCCGATCATATGTAAATGGCATATATTATTATAAAAGAAAGACTCAATATCTGATTGACAACTAGGGCAATTAATGTGTTTAAAGAGTGTAGCTTTGCGCTTTTTTTATAGTTGCACTCTTTGTATACATTTGCGGTTGGTTGAAATTCGGGTATTGTTTTAGACTGCGTGACATGCGGCTCCCAATCTAAAAGGGGGATGATTGTAACGAATTGGTTAGAGATTAAATGGGTGAGTTATGTAGGTGTAGCAGAGTGTTGTGAGTAAACTGTAAATTGCGAGCGCAACTCTCCCCACTCTGTACACCCAAATACTTGCGAGGCTGTCGACAGCAGTAAGAAGACAGTTCTCGCTCTCTCTGCGCCGTGCTTTCGGAGAAGATGGACGCCTTAGTTCTGTTCTACTCTATCGCCTAAACGTTCTTGTAAGCCCAGTCGTGGTAATTGACATCATTTTTATATATCTTGTATAAATCATATACGCTGGTTATAAAACGAGTCTTTTCGTTTTATATAGCTGTCAGAAAAGACCCGCACTTCAGCTCGTTGCGAAAGACAATATTTTGTGAATCATCGGCTGCTCTGCAGGAGAGCCAACTACTCAAGGCTAAGACGGTGCAGAGGACCTGGTGGTACCGCAGTTGACTAGCGATCTCGCTGCGGTCGTTTATATATATATATATATATATATATATATATATATATATATATATATATATATATATATATATATATATATATATATATATATATATATATATATATATATATATATATATATATATATATATATATATATATATATATATATATATATTCGCATAGCGCATTCGTTTAATTTTTCCCGACTGTACTCCATGTCACCCATTATTATATGTTATAATAAACTAAACAAAAGAAAAATATAAACACTACACGGTGTTGTAAATAAATTTGTGACGCTATTTCAGTGTCATAAGAAACGACCGAATGTTTTGTAATTAACAAACATGCTGTGTAGTCAAAGAAGACATGCAAACAGAGTCAGGATTCGCCCAGCGAGTCTACGGGTGGCCTTGTCCGCTCGAGAGTCGGGCAGCTCCGACTTCCCGTAGAGTAGCACGTGTCTAAATTAAACTATGCCACGACAAAAAATAAATTTATAGCAGAATTGTAAACTTTTCTATGTATAATACCACGTAATTGGTTATTATAATACGCAGTTATAAGACCGAAACCGACAGAGTATGTCTAACGCAGACTAACGCGCCTGTATTTTTGATTATATAATGTAGTCTAGAGCATGTTGTTCCCAAAATACTGTACAATTCTAAAAAAGTAGTGTCCTACACATGAGTGTATGATTATTCGCTTGTCCGAAATAGTAATACAGTATTCATAATAAATATATTATATATATAAAGCGAGTAACTATACAAGGTGTCCCATTTTAATCGCCCCAGGCAAATATCTTGAAAAGTATGAGAGATGGAAAAAAACTTTAAAAACAAAAGTTGTAGGGTGCAAAGGGGGTCAGCTAATGGTAACAACGACTTTGACCTTGAACTCTATTTTCAAGGTTATTTCAAGGTCAAAGTGATTTTTTTTAATGAGAATCCTTACTTTTGACCCCGGAAATGGAAAGATCAGAAAATTTTACGTTCAGAAAGGTCTGATATGTTGGGGTTTCAAGGTCAACCAGCTAATTTAATGAGGTCGACCAGGATACCTCTAGGAAGGACAAAATTGACCTTGACGTTCAAGGTCATTTTAAGGTAAGTTGATTTTATAAAATGGAACCCCTTATTTTTGACCCTGGAAATGGAAAGAGCGGAAGAATTTACGTCCGAATATGACCTTGACCTCGACCTTGACTTTAACCGTGATCTGGAAGGTTAATTTAAGGTCAAGTCGATTTTTTTAAAATCCCCTTATTTTTGACCTCGGAAATGGAAAGAGAAGAAAATTTTACGTTCAGATATGTACCGTCATATGGTGTCAAAGTTGGCCCTCTGGGGTCAATTAAGGGCCAAATCGTGCTTGAGGTCTTTATTGATCTACCTATCTTTTACAATCAAAATTTGAATGGACAATTGTATTTGGATATTTTGCAAAACCAGCTACCTCCTCTATTAGAAGATATCCCACTTATCTTACGGCGGGATATGTGGTTTCATCAAGATGGAGCTCCTGCACATTGCGTTCGATCAGTCAAGAATTTTCTCAATGATATGTATCGTAATCGTTGGATTGGCATCGGCAGCCAAGTACACGAGTGACCGCCTAGATCCCCAGATCTCACACCTCTTGACTTTTTTTTGTGGGGAGTAGTTAAAGGCAAAGTTTTTGCACATGCTCCAACAACCTTAGAGAACATGAGAGGAAGAATTATGGAAGCTTTCCAATCCATTTCAGTGGAAACATTGAGGAATGTTCAAGCAAGCTTCCGAAGAAGGATGCAAATGTGTTTCAGAGAGAACGGACACTTGATCGAGCATTTGCTGCCTTAGATCTTCAAATGACAGTCCGTTAATCAATCGGCCCTTTTCAGGGCCAATGATGTGCGAAATCCTTTCGGCAACCTCCACGCGGTGCACATTGGGTAATGCTAATGTCGAGGGTAGTCTTTCTAATTTTCGATTCATTTGAGGGAGAAAAAATACTTTTAGATTCCTAAGTAACTCATAAAAACAGTGAAATCCACTTCAAAAAAATTAATTTATTTATTATTACCCTTAATTGACCTCAGAGGGCCAACTTTGCCACCATATGACGGTACATATCTGAACGTAAAATTTTCTTCTCTTTCCATTTCCGAGGTCAAAAATAAGGGGATTTTTAAAAAATCGACTTGACCTTAAAATAACCTTCCAGATCACGGTTAAAGTCAAGGTCGAGGTCAAAGTCATATTCGGACGTAAATTCTTCCGCTCTTTCCGTTTCCGGGGTCAAAAATAAGGGGTTCCATTTTATAACATCAACTTACCTTAAAATGACCTTGAACGTCAAGGTCAATTTTGTCCTTCCTAGAGGTATTCCCAGGTCGACCTCATTAAATTAGCTGGTTGACCTTGAAACCCCAACATATCAGACCTTTCTGAACGTAAAATTTTCTGCTCTTTCCATTTCCGGGGTCGAAAGTAGGGGTCCTCATTAAAAAAAATCACTTTGACCTTGAAATAACCTTGAAAATAGAGTTCAAGGTCAAAGTCGTTGTTACCATTAGCTGACCCCCTTTGCACCCTACAACTTTTGTATTTAAAGTTTTTTTCCATCTCCCATACTTTTCAAGATATTTGCCTGGGGCGATTAAAATGGGACACCTTGTAGAAGCATAAAGCATATCTAATTTTAAACAGATTTGAAATACAGTAAAATGATTGGCGCTTTTAAAATGTTATAATTTTATATTAAATATATTCACAATTTGAAAAAGTAACAATAATAATTAGAACAAATTTGTGCCTGAAAATTTCCATTCTTATGGAAAATAAGTTTGGATATGACCCGCAGCCAACCCCGTGAAAAAAAACAATTTTGCGGTCCGAAATATCTTCATAGTTTGAGATACAAAAATATTTTTATTTATTTATTTATGCCAGATAATTTACATTGTTTTTACAATGCAAACATAATTTTAACAATCCATTATATAATACTAACGGAATCGAAGTAATATTGTATTCTTTCAGACTTGAAGACAATTTTTTAAAATTATATTTTAAATATGGTGGCTGAATCATTGGATGATTTAACATATCACTATTTTTATTCTGTTTACACTCTAAACGCAAAAGAGTAAAAATTGGACAATTTAAGTGTAAAATGTCAATTTTCTACTTTATAAAAGAGCAAAATGCAGATTTTATCCGTTAAGAGGGTTAAAATGTGCATTATACACTTTATAAAGATTAAATTCATACTTTTACTCTTTTGCGAAAGAGTAAAGTTTACGTTTTGCTCTTTATAAAGAGTAAAAAGTTATACATTTTGGTAAAAAGAATGATTTGATACTTTTAATCTTTTATAAAGAGTAAAAAAATAGATTCTCCGTTCAAAAGATTAAATTCACACTTTTCTCGTTTGCCAAAGAGTAAAGTGCATGTTTTACCATTTATAAAGAGTAAAAAGTTATACTTTTCGTTCAAAAGGTTAATTAGATACTTCTACTCTATTGCTAAATAGGAGAATCTCCGTTTCCTTCTTTATAAAGAGTAACAAATTATACTTTCCGATCAAAAGATTAAATGGAATCCTTTACTTCTTTGCGAAACAGTAATACAATCTACGTTTTCTAATTTATTTGTTAAAAAGTTTAGTTTAACTCCAAGTAGGCGGGGGATGTGACATCCGCGTATATACGGGTGCGCGTCAGACGTTTATACAAGGCAATATAATTATTTATATAATACCAGCATCAAGAAGGCGGGGGATGCGAGATCCACGTGTATGCGGGAGCGCGACAGACGTTTATACAAGGCAAAATAATTACTTAAATAATTCTTAAAACCAAGTAGGCGGGGGATGTGACATCCACGCATATACGGGTGCGCGTTAGACGTGTATACATGACAAAATAATTATTTAAATAATTCTTAACACCAAGTAGGCGGGGATGTGACTTCCACGCATATACGGGTGCGCATTAGACGTGTATACAAGGCAAAATAATTATTTATATAATTTCTAACAACAAGAAGGCATGGGATGCGAGTTCCACGTTTATGCGGGAGCGCGTCAGACGCTTATACAAGGCAAAATAATTATTTAAATAATTCCCAACCCCAAAAAGGCGGGGGATGCGAGTTCCCCGCGTATACGGGAGCGCGTCAGACGTGTACACATGGCAAAATAATTATTTATATAACTCCTAACCCCAAGTAGACGGGGGATGCGAGTTTCACGCATATACGTGTGCGCGTTAGTCGTGTATACATGACAAAATAATTATTTAAATAATTCTTAACAACGAGTAGGCGGGGGATGTGCCTTTCATGCATATACCGGTGCGCGTTAGACGTGTATAAATGGCACAATAATTATTTAAATAATTCTTAACCCCAAATAGGCGGGGGATGCGCGTTCCACGCGTATACGGGTGCGCGTTAGACGTGTGTACAAGGCAAAATAATTATTGATATAATTCTTAAACCCAAAAAGGCTGGGGATGCGACTTCCACGCATATACGGGAGCGCGGCAGACCTGTAAACAAGGCAAAATAATTATTTATATAATTCCTAACCCCAAGTAGGCAGGGGATGCGAGTTCCACGCGTATACGGGAGCGCGTTAGACGTTTATAGACGGCAAAATAATTATTTATATAATTCCTGGTATCAAGAAAGCTGGTGATGCGAGTTGCACACGTATATGGAAGCACGTCTGACGTGTATACAAGGCAAAATAATTATCTAAATGATTCTTATCCCCAAGTAGGCGGAGATGCCAGTTCCACGCGTATGTCGCAGCGCGTTAGACGTGTATACAAGGCAAAATAATTATATATATAAATCCTTACCCCACGTAGGTGGGGGATGCGAGTTTCACGCATATACGGGAGCGCGTTAGACGGGTATACATGGCCTAATAATTATTTAAATAATTCTTAACTCCAAATAGGCGGGGGATGCGCTTTCCACGCGTATACGGGTACGCGTTCGACGTGTATACAAGGCAAAATAATTATTTATATAATTCCTAACCCCAAATAGGCGGGGGATGCGAGTTCCACGCGTATACGGGAACGCGTCAGACGTTTAAACAATGCAAAATAATTATTTATATAATTCCTAACCCCAGTAGGCGGGGGATGTGACTTCCACGCAGATACCAGTGCGCGTTAGACGTGTATACATGGCATAATAATTACTTAAATAATTCTTATCCCCAAATAGGCGGGGGATGCGCGTTCCACGCGTACATGCGTGTGCGTCAGGCGATTATACAAGGCAAAATAATTATTTATATAATTCCTAGTATCAAGAAAGCGGGGGATGCGCGTTCCACGCGTATATCGGAGCGCGTTAGACGTGTATACAACACATAATAATTATTTATATAAATCCTTACACCAAGTAGGTGGAGGATGTGACTTCCACGCATATACGGGTGCGCGTTAGATGTGTATACATGGCATAATTATTATTTAAATAATTCTTAACCCCAAATAGGCGGAGGATGCGAGTTACACGCGTATACGGGAGCGCGTCAGACGTGTAAACAAGGCAAAATAATTATTTATATAACCCCTAAGCCCAAGTAGGCGGGGAATGCGAGTTCCACACATATACGGGTGCGCGTTAGTCGTGTATACATGACATAATAATTATTTAAATAATTCTTAACACCAAGTAGGCGGGGGATGTAACTTTCACGCATATACGGGTGCGCGTTAGACGTGTATAAATGGCACAATAATTATTTAAATAATTCTTATCCCCAAGTAGGCGGAGTTGCCAGTTCCACGCTTATATCGGAGCGCTTTAGCCGTGTATACAAGACAAAATAATTATATATATAAATCCTTACCCCATGCAGGAGGGGGATGCGAGTTTCACGCGTATACGGGAGCACGTTGTCGTTTATACAAGGAAAAATAATTATTTATATAATTCCCAGTATCAACAAAGCGGGGGATGCGAGTTCCTCGCGTATACGGGAACGCGTCAGACATTTAAACAAGGCAAAATAATTACTTATATTATTCCTAACCCCAGTAGGCGGGGGATATGACTTACACGCATATACCGGTACGAGTAAGACGTGTATACATGGCATAATAATTACTTAAATAATTCCTAACCCCAAATAGGCGGTGGATACGCGTTCCACGCGTTCACGCGTGGGCGTCAGGCGATTATACAAGGCAAAATAATTATATAATTCCTAGTATCAAGAAAGCGGGGGATGCGCGTTTCACGCGTATATCGGAGCGCGTTAGACGTGTATACAAGGCAAAATATTTATTTATATAAATCCTTACCCCAACTATGTGGGGGATGAGACTTCCACGCATATACGGGTGCGCGTTAGACGTGTATAAATGGCAAAATAATTATTTAAATAATTCTTAACCCCAAATAGGCGGGGGATGCGCGTTCCACGCTTATAGGGGTGTGCGTCAGTCGTGTATACAAGCCAAATTAATTATTTCAATAATTTCTAACCCCAAAAAGGCGGGCGATGCGAGTCCACGCGTATACGATGCCGCGTCAGACGTTTAAACAAGGCAAAATAATTATTTATATAATTCCTAACCCCAAGTAGGCGGGTTATGAGAGTTACACGCATATACGGGAGCGCGTTAGACGTTTATACAAGTCTATGTAATTATTTATATAATTCCTAGTATCAAGAAAGCGGGAGATGCGAATTGCACGTGTATAAGGAAACACGTCAGTTGTGTATACAAGACATAATAATTACTTATATAATTCTTATGCCCAAGTAAGCAGGGATGCCAGTTCCACCCGTATATTGGAGCGCGTTAGACGTGTATACAAGGCAAAATAATTATTTATATAAATCCTTACCCCAAGTAGGCGGCGGATGTGACTTCCACGCATATACGGGAGCGCGTTAGACAGGTATACATGGCCTAATAATTATTTAAATAATTCTTAACTCCAACTAGGCGGGGGATGCGCTTTCCACGCGTATACGGGTACGCGTTCGACGTGTATACAAGGCAAAATAATTATTTATATAATTCCCAACCCCAAATAGGCGGGGGATGCGAGTTCCACGCGTATACGGGAACGCGTCAGACGTTTAAACAATGCAAAATAATTATTTATATAATTCCTAACCCCAGTAGGCGGGGGATGTGACTTCCACGCAGATACCGGTGCGCGTTAGACGTGTATACATGGCATAATAATTACTTAAATAATTCTTATCCCCAAATAGGCGGGGGATGCGCGTTCCACGCGTACATGCGTGTGCGTCAGGCGATTATACAAGGCAAAATAATTATTTATATAATTCCTAGTATCAAGAAAGCGGGGGATGCGCGTTCCACGGGTATATCGGAGCGCGTTAGACGTGTATACAACGCATAATAATTATTTATATAAATCCTTACCCCAAGTAGGTGGAGGTTGTGACTTCCACGCATATACGGGTGCGCGTTAGATGTGTATACATGGCATAATTATTATTTAAATAATTCTTAACCCCAAATAGGCGGAGGATGCGAGTTACACGCGTATACGGGAGTGCGTCAGACGTGTAAACAAGGCAAAATAATTATTTATATAACCCCTAACCCCAAGTAGGCGGGGAATGCGAGTTCCACACACATACGGATGCGCGTTAGTCGTGTATACATGACATAATAATTATTTAAATAATTCTTAACACCAAGTAGGCGGGGGATGTAACTTTCACGCATATACGGGTGCGCGTTAGACGTGTATAAATGGCACAATAATTATTTAAATAATTCTTATCCCCAAGTAGGCGGAGGTGCCAGTTCCACGCTTATATCGGAGCGCGTTAGCCGTGTATACAAGGCCAAATAATTATATATATAAATCCTTACCCCATGCAGGAGGGGGATGCGAGTTTCACGCGTATACGGGAGCACGTTGTCGTTTATACAAGGAAAAATAATTATTTATATAATTCCCAGTATCAACAAAGCGGGGGATGCGAGTTCCTCGCGTATACGGGAACGCGTCAGACGTTTAAACAAGGCAAAATAATTATTTATATTATTCCTAACCCCAGTAGGCGGGGGATATGACTTACACGCATATACCGGTGCGCGTAAGACGTGTATACATGGCATAATAATTACTTAAATAATTCCTAACCCCAAATAGGCGGTGGATACGCATTCCACGCGTACACGCGTGCGCGTCAGGCGATTATACAAGGCAAAATAATTATATAATTCCTAGTATCAAGAAAGCGGGGGATGCGCGTTTCACGCGTATATCGGAGCGCGTTAGACGTGTATACAAGACAAAATATTTATTTATATAAATCCTTACCCCAACTAGGTAGGGGATGTGACTTCCACACATATACGGGTGCGCGTTAGATGTGTATACATGGCATAATTATTATTTAAATAATTCTTAACCCCAAATAGGCGGGGGAGGTGGGTTCCAAGCTTATACGGGTGTGGGTTAGAAGTGTAAACAAGGCAAAATAATTATTTATATAATCCCTAACCCCAAGTAGGCGGGGGATGCGAGTTTCACGGATATACGGGTGCGCGAAAGACGTGTATACATGGCAAAATAATTATTTCAATAATTCTTGACCCGAAATAGTCGGGGAATGCGAGTTCCACGCATATACCGGTGCGCGGTAGACGTGTATACACGTCATAATAATTATATAAATATTTCTTAACACCAATTAGGCGGGGGATGTGACTTCCACGCATATACGGGTGCGCGTTAGACGTTATAAATGGCACAATAATTATTTAAATAATTCATAACCCCAAATAGGCAGAGGATGCGCGTTCCTCGCGTATACGAGTGCGCGTTAGACGTGTGTACAAGGCAAAATAGTTGTTGATATAATTTTTAAACCCAAAAAGGCAGGGGATGCGACTTCCACGCGTATACGGGAGCGCAACAGACCTGTAAACAAGGCAAAATAATTATTTATATAATTCCTAAAACCAAAAAGGCCGGGGATGCGAGTTCCACACGTATATTGGAGCGCGTTATACTTGTATACAAGGCTAAATAATTATTTATATAAATCCGTACCCCAAGTAGGCGTGGGATGTGACTTTCACGGATATACGGTTGCGTGTTAAACGTGCATACATGACTTAATAATTATTTAAATAATTCTTAACACCGAATATGCGTGGGGATGTGACTCCCACGCATATACGGGTGCGCGTTAGTCGTGTATACATCGCTAAATAATTATTTAAATAATTCTTAACCCCAAATAGGCGGGGGAAGCGAGTTCCACGCGTATATCGGAGCGCGTTAGACGTGCATACAAGGCTAAATAATTATTTATATCATTCCTAACCCCAAAAAGGCGGAGGATGCGAGTTACACGCGTATACGGGAGCGCGTCAGATGTACAAACAAGGCAAAATAATTATTTATATAATTCCTAACACCAAGTAGGCGGAGGATGCGAGTTCCACGCGTATATCGGAGCGCGTTAGACGTGCATACAAGGCAAAATAATTATTTATATAATTCCGAACCCCAAAACTTCGGGGGATGCGAGTTCCAGGCGTATACGGGAGCGCGTCAGATGTATAAACAAGGCAAAATAATTATTTATATAATTCCTAACACCAAGTAGGCGGAGGATGCGAGTTCCACGCGTATATCGGAGCGCGTTAGACGTGCATACAAGGCAAAATAATTATCTATATCATTCCTAACCCGAAAAAGGTGGAGGATGCTAGTTACACGCGTATACGGGAGCGCGTTAGACGTGTAAACAAGGCAAAATAATTATTTATATAACCCCTAACACCAAGTAGGCGGGGAATGCGAATTCCAACGCATATACGGGTGCGCGTTAGACGATTAAACAAGGCAAAATAATTATTTATATAATTCCTAACACCAAGTAGGCGGGGGATGTGACTTTCACGCATATACGGGTGCGTGGTAGACGTGTATAAATGGCACAATAATTATTTAAATAATTCTTATCCCCAAGTAGGCGGAGGTGCCAGTTCCACGCGTATATCGGAGCGCGTTAGACGTGTATACAAGACAAAGTAATTATATATATAAATCCTTACCCCATGTAGGAGGGGGATGCGAGTTTCACGCGTCTACGGGAGCACGTTGTCGTTTATACAAGGAAAAATAATTATTTATATAATTCCTAGTATCAATAAAGCGGGGGATGCGAGTTTAACGCGTATATGTAAGCACGTCAGACGTGTATACATGACATAATAATTATTTAAATAATTCTTAACACCAAGTAGGCGGGGTATATGACTTCCACGCATATACGGGTGCGTGTTAGACGTGCATACATGGCTAAATAATTACTTAAATAATTCTTAACCCCAAATAGGCGGGGGATGTGCGTTCCACGCTTATACGGGTGTGCGTCAGGCGATTATACAAGGCAAAATAATTATTTATATAATTCCCAGTATCAAGAAAGCGGGGGATGCGCGTTCGACGCGTATATCGGAGCGCGTTAGACGTGTATACAAGCCAAATAATTATTTATATAAATTCTTACCCCAAGTAGGTGGGGGATGTGACTTCCACGCATATACGAGTGCGCGTTAGACGTGTATAAATGGCACAATAATTATTTAAATAATTCTCATCCCCAAGTAGGCGGAGGTGCCAGTTCGACGCGTATATCGGAGCGCGTTATCCGTGTATACAAGCCAAATAATTATTTATATAAATCCTTACCCCAAGTAGGCGTGGGATGTGACTTTCACGGATTTACGGTTGCGTGTTAAACGTGTATACATGACTTAATAATTATTTAAATAATTCTTAACACCAAGTAGGCGGGGGATGTGACTTCCACGCATATACGGGAGCGCGCTAGTCGTGTATACATGGCTAAATAATTATTTAAATAATTCTTAACCCCAAATAGGCGGGGGATGCGTGTTCCACGCTTATAGGGGTGTGCTTTAGTCGTGTATACAAGGCCAAATAATTTTTTATATAATTCCTAACCCCAAAAAGGCGGGGAATGCGAGTTCCACGCTTATACGAGACCGCGTCAGACGTTTAAACAAGGCAAAATAATTATTTATATAATTCCTAACCCCAAGTAGGCGGGGGATGCGAGTTTCACGCATATACGGGAGCGCGTTAGACGTTTATACAAGCCAATGTAATTATTTATATAATTCCTAGTATCAAGAAAGCGGGGGATGCGAGTTGCACGTGTATAAGGAAGCACGTCAGTCGTGTATACAAGGCATAATAATTATTTATATAATTATTATCCCCAAGTAAGCGTGGATGCCAGTTCCACGCGTATATTGGAGCTCGTTAGACGTATATTCAAGGCATAATAATTATTTATATAAATCCTTACCCCAAGTAGCCGGGGGATGCGAGTTCCACGCGTATACGGGAACGCGTCAGACGATTAAACAAGGCAAAATAATTATTTATATAATTCCTAACACCAAGTACGCGTGGGATGTGACTTCCACGTATATACGGGTGCGCGTTAGACGTGTATACATGGCATAATAATTATTTAAATAATTCTTAACTGTAGTAAGGGGACCGGTATAGCGAGACGATCCCCCGCGGTGCGGTGTGTAGGGGCCATGTGGCACCCCGCTGTGCGGTGTGTATGGTTCCCCAAGTGTGACAAGGTGATTAACTCAAGTGTTTACAGTAGCAAGTGTGGCCACGAGCTATTTAGTGTAAATAATGGGGTATGATTTATTACCCCATAGATAATGGTGCACTTATGGCGCCCGCCGTGACGTCATGCCGCTATATATGGCCCTCGTGTGTTGCCGTATATGCCATGACTCGAGGTGGTGGGGGGGCGAGCGTTTTGGCTGTCTGCGCTACGCCATAAAGACTCATATGGTGCGTGGCCTCTCGCAGTATAGACCGTGTGCGGTGTGTATGGGTCCCAAGTGTGAACACAAGTTAATTAGGGTAAACAATGGAGTGAATTATTACCCCATAAATAATGTCCCACTTATCGCTCACGCCATGACGCTATGCCGCTATACCTGCCCGCCGCTGCCGTCGTATATGCCCCCACTCGTGGTGGTGGGGGGAGAGACCTTTGGCTGTACGCCCTACGCCATAAAGACCTCTCGCTGTATAGACCGCGTGCTGTGTGCATGTGTTTCAATTGTGACAAGTTCATTAATCCAAGTGTTTACAGTAGCACGTGTGTGAACACAAGCTAATTAGGGTAAACAATGACGCACTTATCGCTCCCTCCATGACGTCATGCCGTTCTATCTGCTCTGCGTATGCCCCCCGTGTATGCCCTGACTCGAGGTGGTGGGGGACGAGACCTTTGGCTATACGTGCTACGCCATAAAGACCCATGGGGTGCGAGGCCTCTCGCTATACAAACAGTGTGTGTGTGTGTGTGTGTGTGTGTGTGTGTGTGTGTGTGTGTGTGTGTGTGTGTGTGTTTGTGTGTGTGTGTGTGTGTGTGTGTGTGTGTGTGTGTGTGTGTGTGTGTGTGTGTGTGTGTGTGTTTGTGTGTGTGTGTGTGTGTGTGTGTGTGTTCGCAATGAGAAGTTGTGGGGAGGGAATAGGGATTTGGTGTAAAGGAGGGGTTTGCAAATAAAAAAATCATGTTGAGGAAAAATAAATTTTTATTTATTTATTTAAACGGGGTGAAATCCCCTATTTTATGAACAGTTTTTTCTCATTAACATAAATGTTGTCCTTAAAGGGACCGTTTATTATTCGTTATATTTTGAATAACCATCTTTTTTTGGGAAGGAGAAGGAGTTGGTGGAAAAGGAATGGTGTGGTGGAGAATTTTTTTTGTTTGTCCAAGAGTCTTTCTTGTCTGCCTTGTTGATGAGAGGTTCTTTGTCGTCTGGTTTCACCTGGTGCTTGCTGAACGGGGGGCCCCATGATGTTGCCTTCCCGGTGGTCTTTCGACGAATAACTTATGTATATTGCTGTATATATAAATATATGCGTGCTAGCGCAATGAGAAGTTGAGGGGCGTAAATAGGAGTAGGTATAAAGGAAGGGTCCTTAAATAAAAAAGTGTGATAAGGTAAAATATATTTTATTATATAAAATAAAAAAAAATTATTTATGTACATTTTTAAACTTTTAACGCACTAACAACATTTTTTTCTAGAATTGTTAAATACTCGGCATATACTTCCAAAAACATTATTTCGAGAGAACTCTCGCTAAAATTTGCAAACATTAATTGATTTAGCGCGAGTTCTTTCATTTTGGCTTCTAGTTCATTAAATACAACGCCGATGAATGTATGGTCTAGTAAATGCACGTCGTTTTTGCTAATTGCTTCCGTTTTATAACATCGATCATTATACCGAAAACTTTGTTCACAAAACCCGACATTTCTTCTAACTTTTTTAATTTATAGTCTATACACTGTTCGAACTGTTTCAATCCGTTGAAAGTTGTATACTGCATCATAATCTTCGGTGGTTTTTCAGATTTCTTCTTTTTTGTAGTAGGTTCGTCACTGGTAGTGGAGGCGGCTGCCTCCTGATTGGCGTTATCGTCTTCAAAGTCGAACTGTTAAGCCTCGTGTTCGTACTGAAGGGTGAACGATGGCGGTGTTACTTCGGGCATATCGGAGATTGATGCGGTTCTATGACCGTAGGCTGTGGTCAATTCGACGTCGTGGTGCGGTAAATATATTTTTGCAAATTTGCCTTGCTTTACAAAATCGCCTGATGCCCATAGATACTCTCCGAAGGTCTTGAAATGGGTTTTTAATTGTTCCCAACTGTCGATATCCAGAGTTATATATTTATGCGGTGATGTATGCCCGCCGAACCTGATCACGGGTCGGAAATAGCCAGCAGCATAATCCAAGCCGACGTAAACGAACTTGGAGTACGAATAGTTGAGAGCGTAAGTCGAATTGTACAGTAAATTCGGCACTAGCTTTGTTTGAGACATTTTTAAAAAATACTGACTTAACGTTGGTAAAAATGTCACGACTTTGTCGAGGTAGAGCGACTGACTGACTGAAGGTGGCGCGGCTAGGCCCCGTACTTATTCTCTCTCCAGCGCGAATCCCTCCATTCTACCACGAGTTACGATTGGCTGGTCGATTGTTACGTAAAATCCGAGCGCCCAATCATGAACGTTTACGCGTATGTATCGGAGAGTGGGGAGAAGCGTTGGGAAACTCGCGGAGCCCTTGAGAAACAGAATCATAAATTTTGCCCGTTAAGGGTTTTGAGCCTCAAAGAAGAAGAAGAAGAAGAAGAAAACGGCACATGTGTTTTTCACCACTTGAAAAAAAGAAACGTCTAATGTGTTTTTCACCGCTTGAAAATCCGTTACGCATATGCTTTTCGGTGACTCAAGCTACTTATGTTTCAAAGCCTCAAAGAAGAAAGCGCTTCCTGTGTTTTTCACCACTTGAAAAAAGGGAAACAGCTAAGGTATTTTTCACCACTTGAAAAAACCGTTACGCATGGGCTTTTCGGTGACTCGATCTGATTATGTTTCAAAGCCTCAAAGAAGAAAGCGCCTTCTGTGTTTTTCACCACTTGAAAAAACCGTTACGCATATGCTTTTCGGTTTCTTCATGGAATAGTACATATTCGTTTCAAGATAAAAAAGGTAAGGAATTAAATTTAGCGGGCAAGGTTGCTAAATGAATACGATGTTTGTTTAACTTTTTTTATTGTTCGATCAAATTAAAAAAAATACATTTTAAACTTACAAATATATGAATAATATAAAATTACAAGCTAAAAAATGCCAAGACAAACGTAGTATACAAAACCTTATAAACTAAGAAAAACGGATACCCGCACACATCAGCTTTTACAATTCTAAAACTTACAATGTACATAAAGTGTAAATATAAACTAAAAATTGAATGTGTTTCTGGATAAAAAAGAAATATTACAAACTAAAAAATTGAATGTGACGTAGGATTAAATAGAAATATTATAATAAAAATTAAGTCACGCACACACACACACACACATACACACACACACACACGCGCGCACAAGCACATTTTATATAAATGCTTTACATGTTTGAACGAAAGAGCCAGCGCCCTTGGAAATAATGCTGGGGAAATTGTTCGCACGAAGGAGTCTTTTTCGGTGATTTTTTCTTTTTACATTTTCATAAAATTTTGCGGCTAGTGCGTCGTTTACATGTGAATCACGTGAAAAGACGTTACAAAACGCGCGTAAAGTGCGACCGCTACACATATAGCAAAGAAACATAATACAATATTCGCCGCAAACTTTAGAATTAACACACTGCAGTTTCTTCTCGTTCCACTTGAAGCTTGCGCAATTTCTTCGAAGTCGATCGATATGATGTCGCGACACAGGGGCGACTCCATAGCTATCGAAATATGTTCCTTTTGCATTTTTGTCTATGTAGAATGCCACCCAGTGGGATCCAGGCTTATCTGAGGTATCGACATTGGTGGTTAACAGCGGCTGGAAGACTCAAGCTTCTGGGGATGTGATCGGCTGCGTATACACCTGTCGAGTTTGCTCTGAGGCCACTAATGGCCCTCGTGATTTGTTTCGTATTCATTTTGCGTTTTCGCTAAATGTGAAATATGTGCTGCTGTCGCTGTCACTTGCTATTTCTGGAGCCACATCCGTCTCGTCGCGGCCGTCGTCGTTCTGCTCCTCCTCCTCCACCTCCTCAGTGGACTGCTCGCTGCCCGGGTGAAAACGGAGTAATTTTTTGCGCTGCTTCTGCTGATACTGATGAAGTGCAGTGTAGAACATTTGACTTTGTACTTGGTCTTTGTTGATCAGCTTCCACTCTTCGGGAAGTATAGAGCGCATCCACTTTTTTATTTGGTGCGCCTTGTAGAGCGCGCAAAAATCTTGTTTATTTTCAAACCTCTGAGTCGCGTGCGTAGAACATACCAGCACGTCAGAAAACATGTTGTTGAGATTTCCGAACGTCGGCGAGTCATATTTTTCTAAATTACATATGTTTCGACCGAGTAAAGATTCCAGGTACCAGGCCTTCTCCTCGCCGCGAACGTAAATCCGTCTTGCTGCTCTTGCGATATTGAAGAGATAACGATATAGCTGTCTGAGTGATACTTCGCCCTCGAACCAGTTAATACCGTGAATATCGACAGCGCAGTAGGAATTTGTATTTTTTACGTCTTCGGGCAGCTCGATGAAATTGCAAGGTGCTTGTACAATCCAGTGGTCGGCAATGGGTTTCCGTAGGCAAATGATCGCCACCTCCTTTGGTAAAAACTTCCTTTCAGTGTCTCGAAACCCTTGTATATCCACGACGTAATCCATTATACGTGTGAGTGTAGCGAGCACCGAGAGAAAAGTGAGGCTTGAGGGCGCCGCCTGCTTCCTCTCGAGTCCTCGTCCCCCCACCTTTTTAACGACTAGGCACTAAAATCGGATAATATTTGGCGGGTGGAGTTTATTTCGAGAACGTTATCGTACTCGGCATAAACAACGCAATTTATTGTGCTTGTTGGAGCCGACTCAAATCCCACCTCTATGCGTAAGCTACCCGAGCGAACGAGATTCCAATGCGAGGCGCAGTGGGTCGAGAAATCGGGTGTGAGATCGAAAGCCGTGAGAAAGTAGCCCAGTGAATAGTTGAAACGGTTTATGCCAAGACCCCCGTTGAGGTAATGTATACCTGTGCCCGAGTAGAGGGTTTGAAATGCATCTATAAACATACTATCGTTAGCAGGAAAGCGCGGCTGTAACGGTTTGCTCGGAATTTGAGACCCATCGACGTAGAGGCAGAGGTGATTTATTGAAAAGTGTTGGAAATTAAACAGGTTAAATGTTCGATTGCCATTGAATGCCTTATTATCGACAAATCCTATTATTATTCTTTTAGGCAATTGCCCAAGAATGGCATTATCGATGGTATCGCCATGTATACCTGCGTGAAGCGTAAAAGTTTTGACTTCTACTCTCGTGACGGGATACTTGGCCGTTGCTTTAGCAAGAGCGTTGGCGTGTGCAATTAAAATTGCCGGATTTATCTTCACGCGCCGAACGATGAGCGTGGCTTCCTTTATTTTCAGGCCGAATTTACCATCTTCGGAGGCGTCCATTAGGCAAAAGGCATCTTTGCTTCGTACTAGTCGTACTCTCATTTCTACACTATTGATGAGCATTCTGTCTTGATTAAAGATGTCGCAGTGCAGATGGCCAATCATGTCGAAGGTTTTTCCATTGAGTGTGAAATGCTGACGATGGAGAGCACCCTTGTTAGATATTTCACCTTGAATGTGCGGCTGGGCTTCGATTAAACCGGGCGTATCATCGTACCACAATCCGGCCGTTAAGTGTGATTCTTTTGCGATTGGCGAGTAGTTGAGTAGTGAATCTATGTATGCTCTATAAGGATATGCATTATTGGGTGGAGAAACGAGTTTTTGATTTAGAAAAACATCGATTTGATTAAACATTGGATGCAATAAATTATTTACTGGGGCAACTTATAAGTTTTCAGCAGGGGTTTCGGCATTCGGGTGTATTCTAGCTTTGACATAGAGCATGGTGTGCGCGAGATCTATATAATGTTCGCTTGCGCTCGGGATGACGAACTCTATGGGCGCGTGTCCTTCGTCGCTGAGCGAGGACACAGGTTTATAGTGTAAAAAACTACTACTCTCACTCGACGTTTGTGTCGCCGGAAGAGTGAAAATGTCGAGCTCGCTCGACATGCACTCGTTAGAGTGCGAGTGCAAGAGGGCCATTTTTTACTTTGGACCAAAAATATCGTTTATGTTGCGAAGGGCCTTCCTCTTCTTCTTCTTCTTCTTCTTGCCCGTTCTCACAGCGGGCTTTCTTTTGCCGGGTTTTTTCTTACCGCCTGCCGTGCGCGTCCGAGTGTGTTTCTTTCTCGACTGGCGCCGCCGCTTGCCATTCACGCCTGTTTTATATCCCGAGCCTTTCATTATTTCCGATATTTTGTCAGCAGCTTTTCTTTTGAGGTTGCGCCCAGATTCTTTGGCCCGTGATTTTACAGCCTCCTTGAAATTAACACCTCTGTTGTCAACGTCGTCAACAAGCTTTATACCTGCGCGTAGTGTCTCTTTACCTACAGCCTTGGCCCCGCTCGTGATGTATGGCAGGATGTGACGAAAAAAAAGGCCTCCTAACCAGGCTCCTACCCCGCGACCTCTCTGAAAAGTCGAACCAGCAAAAACATTTCTCACTCCACCCCCGCCTAGCTGCTCGTCGTAGTAGCGCCCGTAATGACTCATCTTAACGTTTGCGCTTAAAGTGTAGCGTGACCGTCAACGTGCCGTACTCGAATGGTATACGTTGCCCATGTTGATCTCTTATATCGATAACGATGCTACGAAAATTGTGATAGAGAAGAGGTATATAGTGAACGGGTGCAAAACGCTGTACAGTACTGCAACCGTACTTAAAGCTGGAGTTGTCTATAGAAACTATACGCTGTAGGGCAGCTTGTGTGTCACCTACTGTATAAGATTCACATATATCGGTATAGATATACATCTGGTCGGGCAAGGCTCGAGAAAGCGAGGCAGGTCTGCTGGCTGCAATGTCGCGGTAACCTTCATGCGTTGTAAATGAACCTTTTTGACCTGCTTCGTCGAAGCCGTATACACGTATGATTTTTTCGTTGAAATCCGTAATGTGTATTTGCGAGCAGTCACACTTGCGTCTTATGATGTAAGACCCCTTATGATCTTTATGGGGCTCGAGCATTTGATGCTTATATGTGTCATTCGCCGCGTTTATAGCGTCTACTAGTTGTTCGAGTGAATCGTAAATACCTACGGGTATACGACACAGTTTTTTTTCGATGAGACCCTCATTATCCTCAGCCGAGTAAAAAGTGTAACTTGCTTCGTCATCTTGAAAATGTACGATACTGCAAGGTATGTGAATTTCAATGAGGCCCACGAGCCACTCGCCGTGTAACTTTATCTCGCGCTGCAGCTGGGTCGTAAAACAACATGTTGTATTTTCGGGAAAATAAGTCATGCTGCTGTTACTAGGTAGTACCATATAAAAATCATCGCTCGTTTCCATTTTTTTTTCAGATGTTTTCAAGCTCTCTTGCTTTTACGAGTTGAATTTATCAGGATAACCGAGCCACTTAACGAGTGCTCTCTTTTTAGCGCCCCGTCCTTCTGTGCGTATGACGCCGTCGACTTTGAAACGCTTATCGGGCGCGAGGCGTTCACGGCCGACTAACACGAGCTCCTCGGGATAAAAGAAACCAACGATAATTTCTTCGTTCAAATCTTCGAGCACGTATGTATAGAGATTTTGACGCGTCGAAACGCTGATTATCTTGAACACTTCTTCGCTAAAATTTTTTTCGTATCCTCTCTCAAAGGTGTTCTTGGTACGACTGATGCGCACGAGGCTGCCCACCTTGAATTTAGGCAGCGCCGGTGGTCGCCTTCGATAATTGTAGCTCGCGCGTTTGGCTAAATTTTCGATCGCTGTCGGCGCGTTGTACAATGTGACATCGATAGGTCTCATGCGCGTACCACTGTGTAGCGTGCGATTGTAAGCGTGTACAATCTTTTGCACGACATCGATGTATCTCTTTGTGTTACTATGAGAAAAGTATCGCCAGATTCGCTCGCGTAACGTTCTGTTGAGTCTTTCGACCACAGCTGCTTTAATGTCGGGGTTGCGAGCGACTCTGAATGTTATCTCTTTTCGGCGGAGGAGCGCCTGAAATGCTGAACCGGTAAACTCTTTGCATCGATCGGTTTGCACGCATATAAGCAGTCGGGGATGTGCTCGGCCGATAATCCGTGCGAAGGCGTCGGCAACGTTGCGCGCGGTCTTATCTTTTATCGGTTCCACCCATGCGTACTTACCGAGTACGTCAATCACCACTAGAATGTAGTTGTAACCGTCGTTGTAATCTTTTATCGTCGTGAGCTGTAGCAAATCAGCCTCCCAAACATCGTCAATGTTCGTCACGTTGTAGCGTAATCGTGGAAATCGCCTTCGTATCAGGTGATGGAGGGTGTAGGCATCTTGATTGCTCAGCCACGAGTAAATTTTTTTCTTTTCCTTTTTAGCGTTCAAGCGCACAAGATTGCGCGCCCCAGCGTAGCCTGCTTCATGCTCAAGGTCGTAGTATTGCTTTTCGTACGTCATTTTTTTATTTTAAAAACCAAGCGTGAGCCACTTATTTTTCGCTTGTTTTTTACTGCGAGTCTGTATAGACGGATGGGGTGATTCGTGCTGTATTGGTGTGGATAGACGTCGTTTGGCCGAGCGCTGAGGATCCGTCAATATTTGTCCAATTTTTAAAACTGCTGGATTATTAATTAAATTTCCCGGCGTTTCGGAAGTTTTGAGAAATTTTGCAAATTCAATGCGGCCAACGGGCGCCTCCTCGTCCTTACTGTTCTTTTTTTTTCAATGCGTCGATGAATAACTCTGTTATATTGGACCGAGCAATTACACGACCATCCATAGTAATGGTGCCTGAGTTATCCCACTTGAGACGCTCGGGTACAGTGACTTTCCAATGGCGAAGCAAGAGACGCGCTTGGCGCGCGTGTACTTTCGGTACCCTCACGAGTATGTCGTCCTCGGACACTGGTGCAAGCGCCTCTTCGACCTCGTCTATTTCAGGGTGCTCCTCACGTACAGCGCTACGCTCGTTGTCACGGAAGAAAAGATAGCGACGTAAAATCTGTAGATATTTTACGCACTTCTCGTAATCGTCTCTAGCTGCATTTGAGCGTAAAACATCGTACATTTCACCATCCAGACGAGAAAAATGATCAACTGGTGTTTGCAGAGTTTTTTCATTCGTATTCCTCGCCCCCTCCTCC
This sequence comes from Torymus aiolomorphi, assembly GCA_036365515.1. Taxonomy (NCBI): domain Eukaryota; kingdom Metazoa; phylum Arthropoda; class Insecta; order Hymenoptera; family Torymidae; genus Torymus; species Torymus aiolomorphi. Next base: position 222,110,582 of record CM070874.1, read on the forward strand.
ACCATGACTTTAGTTTGCGATGTCTCCGGTGGCGGCTCCGGCACAAGGATCATCTTACGAGCTCGCTCCATGTTTCGAGCCAAATATTTTTGACATAAGCGCTTCTACGATCGGAGCGAGTAAGAGTGGTAAAAATGACCTGCCGTTTTGTATAATGACACGTTTCTTCGATTTCCAAGTACCGCTGCCTCTATCACCAGTACGGATCAGCTTACGCAGCGTTTGCTTATGTTTACGCAATCGGACCTTTTCGGAATCGCTTAGTTTTACGACGCCCTGCAAAAAGTTCGACACACACTCGCATATGCATCTGACGAGAGGTTTATCAGCTGTGCGCGCTATAGCAACACGATGTCTTTTGTCCCCATGACAAAGAGCGTTCAAGAGAGCAAGGTTTCTTTTCGAGAAATGTTTACCGCAGGCTATCGCTTTACGACCTATCGGCGCCATAGTTTTTTCCCGACTGATTAACGCACGCCTCATTCACCGCGATTTAAAGTACTTGGGCACGTCGGCAACGTGCGTCCCGGCATTGGGAAATATGTTTGCTCGAAATCTAAACTCGTGTAGGCAGGCTTGAGAGAGATCGATAAAAAGATAGGAGTGAGGTTCACGCGTGGCGTCTAGATAGGCCTCACGCAAAAAAGCCGAATCTTCCGGAAAAATTTGTCTCGCGAGGTGCTGTATTTGTGCTCTGTCGCGAGGATTTTTGAGCAATACCAGATACTTGGTATTCAAACTAATGTCGCGCTGTGCCTTACCTTTGTGAAATACGTTTTGCGTAACGAATATTACGCTAATATTTTTGTGATGACTACCCTTTGTAAATAAATCTAAAATAACATCGTTCGACGATTCACGCATGAGGTCGTCGAGAATGAGTAACTTTTTTTTCTCATTGTCACTCGACTAATCCGCCATCTGTGGAAGGCCCTCTCGAAACTCGATGGGTGGCCCGTTGGGTTTAAAATCTCGTCTGTACGCGTCTTGCCATTCGGTGTAATAAAATAAGACACGGTCGGAACGTGTGTCGCAGACCTCTGGCAGGTAGGCGAGAAAGCTTTTAACGAATAAAGTTTTACCGCAGACTGTGGGGCCACACACGCAGCAAGTAAAAGGATGCTTCCATCGCGTGTCCATGTTTACGACGCGAATAAAGAAAATTACACGCGTGCAGCCTTTTTTAAACCCTTAACTCTCTCACGCGCTCAGCTGAGATGAAGTACGTGAAAAACATCAACGCATATAGCTATGCTACGATATTTACGATCCCCGCGGCGGCGGCGGCGGGACGGGCGCGCGCGCGCGCGGAGGTCACCATATCACCGCGGTGGTGACTTCCGCGGTGGTGACTTCCGCAGTCATTAGCATACTCCGGCCCTCGCGCGGATAAGTATATTTACCGCGTTGATCAGGTGACTTTCGCGGCTATAAGCAACCATCGCTGCGTGTTTAATGCATTGTTCCATTGATCTCCGCGGCGCGCGCGGGCGCGGGTTAGCTGATCTCCGCTATAAATAGGTACGTGGGATGAGGGGATATGGGGGAAAAATAATTAACACATAAAAAAAGTTTAAATATCTACAATACATTTTTATTATTATTATTATGAAAAATATACAAAAGTTACAACATTCAACGCATTAAAATATACAATTATTCAATTGCGCTTATAACCAAAAGGAAGCGAAACGTCGTGTTGGAAATATCTTCGCTTTCTCAGAACTATGGAACAGGATTTTTTTTCGCTGCGCGTAATGACCTCGTGCGTGCGAGTGCGTCTGATCGCATTGTATTTCAAAACGATAGGCGAGCTCTCGTCGTTATCGAAATACTCTGCGATCAAGCGCTCGATACTAGCGAAATTGATCTTGCTCGTATTGGCGCTATTAAGAGAAATTCCCTTTACTTTACTGCACTCGTGAGTGATGCCGGTCGATGGGACGATCGCACGAAAGGCATAAAATTTCGGACCCCCGGAGAGAAAGCTGGTAATATAAGCTCCCTCTCCGTAGCCCTTGAGCTCATTCGTCATGCTGCCGAGAAGAGTGCCTAAAGGAGGCCTATACTCTGAAGGGTATTTTTTGCTGCACTTGAATATACACGAATCGGTATCCAGGTAGAGAACGCGGTTGGCCGAAAGCTTTTCTATATACGAGTAAATCTCGAGACGCGCCTGCTCGGTGGTGTAGGCTGCTAGTACCACATTTGTGTTCGGCGATGACTCTACAGCGTCCTCTTTATAGCGCCAATTTGCGTACAAAAGATCCTCGCTAACCGGGAGCACGTCTAAAACTTCCTTTTCAGGCGTCGTGAGCAGTTTCAGTAGCCCCTCGCGCGTTTTGACCACATCCGTTTGTTTTAAATTCGAGCGTTGCCCAAACTTTCCCCAAAATGAATTTAAGCAGAGTTTTGCGACCGAACGTAAACCCGAATTTTTTTCAATCTTTTCCCGGTCTAACGTTATTCCTTCTTCGCGCTCGTACTCGTCAATATATCGCTCCTTGGTAGTATCGTCCATACACCAAGACGGCCACCCGCTCGCTTGTTGTTTCAACCGAAGGAAGGTATTTACTTACGCAGCAAACAGACCACCCTCACCGCTGCACTGGTCATACTGTGTGCTCTTATATTGCCATATGACAAATATCTCAGTCACGCTGTAGCCCAATTCGATTGCTTTCTGTAACTCGTGCACTATCCATGTCCCGCTAAACTCACGCTCGGTGACTTGTTCGTGGTTGCAGTCGTCCTGACGCATTTCCTCACAGCAGGAACGACAGAGACCAAAAATAAGGCGCCCGTGCATTTTTCCCGGTAATACGGGCAATAATAAATTTCGCGGTGGCAAAATTTTGCATTTGACGAGCCCTTCGACGCGCGCGAGATTGTTATTCTGGCCATTCGTTAACACGGCGCATTCCGAGCCTATGTAAATGTGCGGGTGACCGATAGGAACGCGGCCTCGCTTACATATATACGGGTAAAGATAGCAAATATCAGTATATTTGATCTCTTCAACCGGCTCTACAGTGCATGAGGTGACTATATTTTCAGTTCGCCCACCGAAAAACGCATCCCGCGGATTGAGCGTTTTTCTACTCATTATCGGGTGAGTATCCAGATACCGTACGAACTCGGGCTGTTGCAATGGAGGTGTAACAAAGCAAGATTCACAAATTCGTTTACACTTGTGTTGCCCAATACGGCGAAAACCCTTGTTACAATAAGAGCAAAAAAATTTTGACCCGGCCGCAGCAAATAAATTAGTGATCACGTTAAAGTGTCTAGACTGCTCCTCAAAGATTAAATAAATAACACCGTGAAGCGGTGCATTTAAATTTTGAATCCTGTTTCGGCCGTCAAATAACGGGGGTTCGCCGCTACACAGGTTACACTTTTCAAATATAACCATAGCAATACCCTCCGCAGCAAAAAAATCTTGAAACGCCGTCAACTCGGGAATCCACACCCCTCTAGCGGTAAAATTACTCCTGCATCGTGCACGAGTTTCTCTGCACGCTCTTTCTGTAATTTTCGCCGGCCGTCGCGGATTACGCGCCACTCGTCGCGCGTCGCCGGGCATTCGGATTTTTTAAGAGCTAAGTGTGCTCTCGCTACTACGAGCGCGCGCGGTAAACATAAATTGTCCTCGTTTTTTATTGTTACGATCGAGCGTTTACGAAGACTACCTATGCTTAGCGCTTGTTTTGGTCATGGTCTCCCTGCGCCAACAGGCATTTCAACGTAATATATTTGTAAGGCTAGTGTGTCATCGATACCCAAAACTGCGTTACTTTGACTTATAGAATTTATCAAATTCCATAAATCTAAGTAACTGAAATTTTCAATAGGCCTGAACGACAACCCTCCGGGCCCCCGCGCAAACCGATCACTACGAATACTCACGCCGATTAATGTGCTAGGTGGAATGTTAGATGTAATGTATTCGTAAATGTCTCTAATGCTTTCCTCGAGCCATAATACAGGGTTTTCCCCGGCAGGTGGGTCACGTATATTAAAACTGACCGTGCGGCCGTGAACAGCAAACCTACGCATGTACTGCTCTCCCTCGGCAGCTATAATAAACCGCTCGGGCCCTGCGTCAGCCTCGTCGTCGCGCGTGATGCTGCTACTGCTGCTGTGGCTGCTGTTGCTTCTGCTACGACCTTCACCAGCGCCTACCTGAAGAGGGGATTGACGGGTCTCTAAATGAATAAAATGAATTGTCGTCAGCTTTTAATATTAATTAAACATTTCTCTTTTTTAGTCATTTTCTATTCTTCCGGTGGCCCGCGAAAACTTTCGCTTACACGTACTAATAGATCCGCGAGATCTATTTCCGTATACAACGGAGAAAATATATTTTCCGCCTGGTCATGAAACCAATGCAACACCTGTGCGCGTGGTGAATGGAGTATATTCAAAAACCGCTCATAAACCCCAGGTATATCGGGAATGTCATGGGGGTAGTGGTACGATATACTATCCCGATGTCTTATGACTAAAAAAGAAAAATAGTTTTTTCAACAACATGCTCTTTTTTTTTACATTACAAAAAAGAAAAATTAATTTAACTTACGCTCATTTATACGCAGATGAACTTCGTCCCACGGGTTAAAGTTATTATCGTATGCTCCGGGATCTCCAAGGTAAAAATTGCTCAAGATGTCGTAGCGATTTTCAGCGGTATTCGCGATGCCTACATCTTCTGACGCCTGAGGAGGATCGCTCAAAAACGCCCGGTGAACGGCTTCCCCCGGCTCCACGTATGATGATAACGCCTCCAGTATATACTCTCGCTCATTTTCTGCCGCCTCCATTTCTAGATTCGCCCTTTCATGGTCCCCCGCATTAATAAGGTTCGGGCTTACGGTGCGCTCCTCTTCGCTGTCAGACACCGTTTCTGTAGGCGGATTATCGTCGGAAAGAGGTGCGTTGTGTACGTCGGCGACCCAGATTTGCTGCTGCGAGCTACCGTCATCAGCCGCGTCGCTATCAGTGTCAAACGATAGCCTGCGAGCTACAGGATTTTGTCGTCCATCAGTGCGCGCCGAACCGCTTGCCACCCCCGATGGCCCTGGTTGAGACGGTGTATCATCAGCATTCCACTCAAAGTGAGTGGCGTCGCTGCTCTCCTCGTCATCAGCTTCGATATTTTCGCTGTCAGAATCGCTGTCGCGCAATAAATCTTCTAAGGCTGGAAAAAAATGTTTTTAGAGAACTAAATTTTTAAAAAATTTTAGGAAAAATATTAAAAATTTTTTCACTTACCCATTAGCTCCTCGTACTCACTCATGAGCTTTCTAAAAACAGGCAATCTGTCCAAGTTGCACTCGACCACAAATTCCCCGATGGTACGCTGTACATCTCGCGAATGCCTGAATGTACGAAATAATCTTGCTATCGCCCGATAGCCAGTCAGCTGTAACAAGCGTCGTAACTGATTGACAAGTTCCGTAGAAGAAAACGTCCTCAGTCGTGTATGCCACGCGCCGCCTCTACTATAGCGTGATTGCGTTGCGAGACGCAATACAGCTTCCCGTAAACTTTTACAAGCGACAAAATTCTCCATGGTGACGCTTCTCGTTCGAAAGAAAGACTGGTAGGATCGTAAGTGGCCCTCACCGCTTTTATAGCGTGACTTTTTGGCGGTGTCAACGGCGTCGAGTGTTTTGAATACAGTATACACGTGGTATCAGAAAATACCTTTCCCTCGGGGTTTTTGAGCATCTGTTTACGTTATGTACTCGTGCCGTCTCTGGAAAATCTCACCAAAGCGCAGGAGGTAACTTTTTTCCGTTAAAAATGTGTAGCTGGGTGAAAAATAACTCCGTGTATTGCTATGCGTGATCGCGCGACGTAAACCCCGGTACGTAAGCTTTACACGCGAAATATCCTGTTGCGGGGCTGCTACCGTGATATATTGTTTCGAAAAAACAACGGGGCTTACTTTCTTCGCAGCGGATGCAAGTTTCGAGGATAACTCCTTGGCATTATTGCATGGTCCTGTCTCGTCGCGATAGTTTAGCTCGAAAGGTTTTCGTCACGCGTGCCGGCGGGTTTGAAGAGAGAGGTAACTTTTTCCGTTAAAACTGTGTAGCTGGGTGAAAAATAACCCTCGAGTATTGCTATGCGTGTTCGCGCGAAGGAAACCCCGGTGCGTAAGCTTTACACGCGAAACATCCTGTTGCGGGGCTGCTACCGTGATATATTGTTTCGAAAAAACAACGGGACTTACTTTCTTCGCAGCGGATGCAAGTTTCGAGGATAACCCCTTGGCATTATTGCATGGTCCTGTCACGTAGCGATAGTTTAGCTCGAAAGGTTTTCGTCACGCGTGCCGACGGGTTTGAAGAAAAATTGAGAATCCCCCGCGAAGCGGGGTACGATTACTATGGCAGTCGTACAGCTTTTCGATAAGAAAAGAAACTCTACAGATGTTAAAAAATCTCTTCCTGTAAAAACCCGAAGTATCCTTCCAAGGGTTGTTTTCTACGCCTACACGTGTTTCTGTTTTTCTCACGTGCAGATACTTAACTACTCGTTCCGTGCGCGCGCTCGTAGAGCCAGAAACTTCTGCGAGGCCGCTGTGCTTAAACCATGAAAGAGTAATAAAACATTTTCATTCGGGAAAAATTTTGCCGAGGTTCTCCGCGGCAAAACATATGCGCTTTCATCAGAGCGTCTGGAAACCCGGCATGTCGTAAATTTCATTTTCGAAAAGCGTCGAAATACAGTCTGTCATGGCATCCCCGAAAGAAAGATATACCGACGACACATTGCTTTTTTACGTTTTTTACTCATCCCCACTCTAGCTGCCCTCACTAACAGCAGTTTAACCTCCACCATCCCCGTGAACCTCCAACACTGTTAGCGAACATCGAGTCAGTCAGTTATGGCCAGTCTCCAGCAGCAACTAGCCAGATTCGAAGCGCGTCTCACCAAGTGGCGAAGAATCTCACTCAGAAATCGGCAAGCATTGACGATTTCAACTTCGAAGAAGGCCGTATACACGGGACGGATAAGGCACTTAAAAGTGCTAAAACGCTTGCGCCAAAGACATCTCCGTCAGTGGCGGCGCAACCTGTTGGAACACCGGGCGAGAGCAGCAACACCAACACCACCATCACCACCACCACCAGCACCACCTACAGCACCAACCATCCAGGAGTGGTGTTTTGACTGCGGACTGTATCAACGTACAGCACTGAATTGGGTGCGCTGTTGGAGGTGCGATATACTTCGGTGCCCTCAGTGCAGCAGCAGTGCGAGCTGTCCGTGCTTGAGCGACCTGGACAGCCCGCGCTCCCCATAAAGCGGCTCGGTGATTAGTGCGTGTAGTGTAGTATTCCAGCGCAATGAAGGCGATCAGTACGCGTCGACTTGCGTACTACAACAAACTGTCGTACAAACGCGCCAAAATACAGCAATACATCAAAGTTAATTTTGCCGCGTTTAACGCTGTGCAGCGGGATTCAGCCTTTATGGCGGAATTTATAGCCGAAATTAGTTGTCGGTTTGCCGCAACAACATCGCCTGATACCCGCGAATACTATAGCGAGCTCCTGGAGGAGAAGACGGCTGTGCTGTATAAGTTAAATACCGCGGCAAATATCGCCCTAGAAAAATTTGATAAGGCGCACAGGCATGCCATGGCGTATACCGAAAAATTACCTTCAGGATGGCAATGGTGTCAACATACGCAAGAAATACTCAAAAAACCGTTGCGTCCGTGCTCTATTTGCGAGCTATGATACGCAGCGTGCATCACGTGTCGCCATTGTCGGTGCATTTGCATGCCTCGAAAGTGACAGGGAGCAACCAGTATCAATACGGTGTGTGTGTGTGTGTGTGTGTGTGTGTGTGCGCGCGCGCGCGCGCGCGCGCGCTAAATAGTGCAAGTGTCAGTATCGTTATTATTAATACAAATTTTATATTTCGCGCTTAAAAACAATGATTAAAAAGTGCAACCGAAATAAAATGTTTGCGATTGACTGAATGCGTAAGGTGTGATTCTAAAATAGTAATTCGTATTATAAGTTAAAATAAAAATTGTGCGTTAGTGATGCCGGTAGTTATGTTAACGTAAGACTAACTTTCTTCTACGATTAAATAAATAAAAATTTTTATGTTCATCAACAGCTTTTTTATTTGCAGACCTCTCCTTTACACCAACTCCCTATTCCCACCCCAACTTATTACGAACATACACACACACACACACACACACACACAAACAAACACACACATACACACACGGTCTATACAGCGAGAGGGCCCGCTCCAGCACTCTATGGGACTTTATGGCGTAGCGCCTATAGCCAAAGGTCTCTCCCACCACCACCACCACCACCACAACGACGAGTCGGGACATATACGGCGGCACGCGCATGGTAGGTATAGCGGCATGGCGTCATTGCGGGGGCGGTAAGTGGGCCGTTATTTATGGGTAATAATCCGACCCATAGTTTATCATTATTATCTTGTGTTCACACGTGCTAATGACCTTGTCACACTTGGGACCCATACACACAGCACGCGGTCTATACAGCAAGGGGTCTTTATGGCGGTGCGCGTATAGCCAAAGGTCTCTCCCCCATCATCCCCGAGTTGAGGCATATACTCCGGCACGCGCCGGACTGGTATAGCGGCATAGCGTCATGGCGCGAGCGATAAGTAGGACATTATTTATGGGGTAATAATTCTGTTCACACTTGGGGCCCATACACACAGCACACGGTCTGTACAGCGAGAGGCCTAGCACCCTACGGGTCCTTATGGCGTAGCGTGGACGGCCAAAGCGCTCGCCCCCCCACCACCTCGAGACAAGGCATATACGACAACACACGTATGGCATGTATAGCGACATGACGTCATGGCGGGTGCCATAAGTGGGCCATTATTTATGGGGTAATAAATCACCCCCCATTGTTTACACAAATTAGCTTGTGGCCACACTTGCTACTGTAAACACTTGGGTTAATGACCTTGTCACACTTGGGGACACATACACGCCGCACAGCGGGGTGCCACATGGCCCCTAGAGACCGCACCGCGGGGGGTCGTCTCGCTATAACGGTCCCCTTACTACTCTTAACCCCAAATAGGCGGGGGATGCGCGATACACGCGTATAGGGGTGCGCGTTAGACGTGTATACATGACAAAATAATTATTTATATAATTCCTAACCCCAAAAGGCGGGAGAGGCGAGTTCCACACGTATACGGGAGAGCGTCAGACGCTTAAACAAGGCAAAATAATTATTTATATAATTCCTAACCTCAAGTAGGCGGGGGATGCGAGTTCCACGCATATACGGGAGCGCGTTAGACGTTTATACAAGGCAAAATAATTATTTATATAATTCCTAGAATCAAGAAAGCGGGGGATGCGAGTTGCACGTGTATATGGAAGCACGCCAGTCGTGTATACAAGGCACAATAACTATTCAAATAATTCCTAGTATCAAGAAAGCGGGGGATGCGAGTTGCACGCGTATATCGGAGCGCGTTAGACGTATATACAAGACAAAATAATTATTTATATAAATCCTTACCCCAAGTATGCGGGGGATATGAATTCCACGCATATACGGGTACGCGTTAGACGTGTATACATGACAGTATAATTGTTTAAATAATTCTTAACACCAAGTAGGCGGGGGATTTGACTACCACGCATGTACGGGTGCGCGTTAGACGTGTCTACAAGGCAAAATAATTATTTATATAAAACGTTACCCCAAAAAGGCGCGTGATGCAAGTCCAACGCGTATACGGTAGCGCGTCATACGTTTATACTAGGCAAAATAATTATTTATATAATTCCTAACGCCAAACAGGCGTGGGATGTGAATTCCACGCATATACGGGAGCACGTCAAACGTTTAAACAAGGAATAATAATTATTTATATAATTCCTAACCCCAGTAGGTGGGGGATGCGAGTTCCACGCGTATACGGGGGCGCGTTAGACGTCTATACAAGGCATAATAATTATTTATATATATCCTAGTACCAAGAAAGCGGGGGATGCGATTTGCACGCGCATATGGAAGCACGTTAGACGCGTATACAAGACAAAATAATTATTTAAATTATTCTTAACACCAAGTAGGCGGAGGATGTGACTTCCACGCATATACGGGTGCGCGTAGGACGTGTATACATGAAAAATAATTATCTAAGTAATTCTTAACCTCAAATAGGCGGGGTTTGGGCGTTCCACACGTATACAGGAACGCGTTAGACGTGTATACAAGACAAAATAATTATTTATATAATTCGTAACCCCAAAAAGTCGGGGGATGTGAGTTCCACGGGTATACGGGAGTGCATCAGACGTGTAAACAAGGCAAAATAATTATTTATATAATTCCTAACCCCAAGTAGGCGGGGAATGCGTGTTCCTCCCGTATATCGGAGCGCGTTAGTCGTGCATACAAGGCAAAATAATTATTTATATAAATCCTTACACCAAAAAGGCAGGGGATACGAGTTCTAAGCGTATACGGGAGCGCGTCGGATGTGTATACAAGGCAAAATAATTATTTAAATAATTCTGAACCCTAAATAGGCGGGGGATGCGCTTTCCACGTGTATACGGGAGCGCGTCAGATGTGGAAACAAGGCAAAATAATTATTTATATAATTCCTAACCCCAAGTAGGCAGGGCATGCGAGTTCCACGCGTATATCGGAGCGCATTAGACGTGTATAGATGGCAAAATAATTATTTAAATAATTCATAACCCGAAGTAGGTGGGAGATGTGACTTCCACGCATATACGGGTGCGCGTTAGACGTGTATACATGGCAAAATAATTATTTAAATAATTCTTAACACCAAATAGGCGGGGGATGCGAGTTCCACGCGTATACGGGAGCGCGTTAGACGTTTCTACAAGGCAAAATAATTATTTATCTAATTCCTAGTATCAAGAAAGCGGGGGAAACGAGTTGCACACGTATATGGAAGCAAGTCAGTAGTGTATACAAGACTAAATAATTATTTTAATAATGCTTATCCCCAAGTAGGCGAGGATGCCAGTTCCACGCGTATATTGGAGCGCTTTAGACGTGTATACAAGGCAAAATAATTATTTATATAATTCCTAACCCCAAAAGGCGGGGGATGCGAGTTCCACGCGTATACGGGTGCGCGTCAGACGTCTAAATAAGGCACAATAATTATTTATATAATCCCTAACCCCAAGTAGGCGGGGGATGCGAGTTCCACGTGTATGCGGTTGCGCGTCAGACGTTTATACAATGCAAAATAATTATTTAAATAATTCTTAACACCAAGTAGGCGGGGGACGTGACTTTCACGCATATACGCGTGCGCATTAGACGTGCATACATGACATAATAATTATTTAAATAATTCTTAACACCAAGTAGGCTTGGTATGGGCATTCGACGCATTTACGGGAGCACGTTAGACGTGTATACATGGCAAAATAATTATTTAAATAATTCTGAACCCCAAATAGGCGGGGATGCGAGTTCCACGCATATACGGGAGCGCGTTAGACGTTTATACAAGGCTAAATAATTATTTATATAATTCCTAGTATCAAGAAAGCGGGGGATGCGATTTGCACGTGTATATGGAAGCACGCCAGACGTATATACAAGACAAAATAATTATTTAAATAATTCTTGTCCCCAAGTAGGCGGGGATGCCAGTTCCACGCGTATATTGGAGCGCGTTAGACGTGTATACAAGCCAAAATAATTACTTATATAAATCCTTACCCCAACTAGGCGAGGGATGTGACTTCCACGCATATACGGGTGCGCGGTAGATGGGTATAAATGGCAAAATAATTAATTAAATATTTCTTAACCCCAAATAGGCAGGGGATGCGCGTTCCACGCCTATACGGCGCCGCGTTAGACGTGTAAGCAAGGCAAAATAATTATTTATATAATCCCTCACAACAACTAGCCGGGGGATGCGAGTTCCACGCATATACAGAAGCGCGTTAGACGTGTATCCATGACAAATAATTAGTTAAATAATTCCTAACACCAAAAAGCCGGGGGATACGAGTTCCACGCGTATACGGAAGCGCGTCAGAGGTGTAAACAAGGCAAAATTATTATTTATAAAATTCCTAACCCCAAGTAGGCGGAAGTTGTGAGGTCCACGCGTATACAGGAGTGCATTAGACGTTTATACAAGGCAAAATAATTATTTATATAATTCCTAGTAACAAGAAAGCGGGGGATGCGAGATACACGCGTATATGGAAGTACGCCAGACGTGTATACAAGTCATAATAATTATTTAAATAATTCTTGTCCCCAAGTAGGCGGGGATGCCAGTTCCACGCGTATATCGGAGCGCGTTAGACGTGTATACAAGACAAAATAATTATTTATATTAATCCTTACCCCAAGTAGGCGGGGGATGTGACTTCCACGCATATACGTGTGCGTGTTAGCCGTGTATACATGAGTGTATAATTATTTAGATAATTCTTAACACCAAGTAGGCGGGGGATGTGACTTCCACGCATGTACGGGTGCGCGTTAGACGTGTATACATGATATAATAATTATTTAAATAATTCTTAACCCTAATAGGCGGGGGATGTGCTTTCCACGCGTATAGGGGTGCGCGTTAGATGTGTATACAAGGCATAATAATTATTTATATAATTCCTTACCCCAAGTAGGCGGGGGATGTATCTTTCTCGCATATACGGGTGCGCGTTAGACGTGTCTACAAGGCAAAATAATTATTTATATAAATCGTTACCCCAAATAGGCGGGGGATGCAAATCCAACGCGTATACGGTAGCGCGTCATACGTTTATACTAGGCAAAGTAATTATTTATATAATTCCTAACGCCAAACAGGCGTGTGATGTGAATTCCACGCATATACGGGAGCACGTCAAACGTTTAAACAAGGAATAATAATTATTTATATAATTCCTAACCCCAGTAGGTGGGGGATGCGAGTTCCACGCGTATACGGGGGCGCGATAGACGTCTATACAAGGCAAAATAATTATTTATATATATCCTAGTACCAAGAAAGCGGGGGATGCGATTTGCACGCGCATATGGAAGCACGTTAGACGCGTTTACAAGGCAAAATAATTATTTAAATTATTCTTAACATCAAGTAGGCGGAGGATGTGACTTCCACGCATATACGGGTGCGCGTAGGTCGTGTATACATGAAAAATAATTATCTAAGTAATTCTTAAACCCAAATAGGCGGGGTTTGGGCGTTCCACACGTATACAGGAACGCGTTAGACGTGTATACAAGACAAAATAATTATTTATCTAATTCCTAGTATCAAGAAAGAGGGGGAAAAGAGTTGCACGCGTATATGCAAGCACGTCAGTAGTGTATACAAGACTAAATAATTATTTTAATAATTCTTATCCCCAAGTAGGCGGGGATGCCAGTTCCACGCGTATATTGGAGCGCTTTAGACGTGTATACAAGGCAAAATAATTATTTATGTAATTCCTAACCCCAAAAGGCGGGGGATGCGAGTTCCACGCGTATACGGGAGCGCGTCAGACGTCTAAATAAGGCACAATAATTATTTATATAATTCCTAACCCCAAGTAGGCGGGGGATGCGAGTTCCACGTGTATGCGGTTGCGCGTCAGACGTTTATACAATGCAAAATAATTATTTAAATAATTCTTAACACCAAGTAGGCGGGGGACGTGACTTTCACGCATATACGCGTGCGCGTTAGACGTGCATACATGACATAATAATTATTTAAATAATTCTTAACACCATATAGGCTTGGTATGGGCATTCGACGCATTTACGGGAGCACGTTAGACGTGTATACATGGCAAAATAATTATTTAAATAATTCTGAACCCCAAATAGGCGGGGATGCCAGTTCCACGCGTATATTGGAGCGCGTTAGACGTGTATACAAGCCAAAATAATTACTTATATAAATCCTAACCCCAAGTAGGCGGGGAATGCGAGTTCCTCCCGTATATCGGAGCGCGTTAGACGTGTATACAACACAAAATAATTATTTATATAAATCCTTACACCAAAAAGGCGGGGGATGCGAGTTCTAAGCGCATACGGGAGCGCGTCGGACGTGTATACAAGACAAAATAATTATTTAAATAATTCTGAACCCTAAATAGGCGGGGGATGCGCTTTCCACGTGTATACGGGAGCGCGTCAGATGTGTAAACAAGGCAAAATAATTATTTATATAATTCCTAACCCCAAGTAGGCGGGGCATGCGAGTTCCACGCGTACATCGGAGCGCATTAGACGTGTATAGATGGCAAAATAATTATTTAAATAATTCATAACCCGAAGTAGGTGGGAGATGTGAATTCCACGCATATACGGGATCGCGTATGTCGTGTATACATGATAAAATTATTATTTAAATAATTCTTAACCCCAAATAGTCGGGGGATGCGCGTTCCACGCGTATACGGGTGCGCGTCAGACTCGTGTACAAGGCAATATAATTATTTATATAATTGCTAACCCGAAAATGTCGGGGGATGCGAGTTCCCCGCGTATACGGGTGCGCGTTAGTCGTGTATACATGACAAAATAATTATTTAAATAATTCCTAACACCAAAGAGGCGGGGGATACCCGTCCCACGCGTATACGGGTGCGCGTTAGACGTCTATACAAGGCAAAATAATTATTTATATAATTCCTAACCCAAAAAGGCGGGGGATGCGTGTTTCACGCGTATATCTGAGCGCGTTAGACGTGTAAACAAGGCAAAATAATTATTTATATAATTCCTAACCCCAAGTAGGCGGGGGATGCGAGTTCCACGCGTATACGGAAGCGCGTTAGATGTCTATACAAGGCAAAATAATTATTTATATAATTCCTAACCCCAAAAAGGCGGAGAATGCGAGTTCCACGCGTATACGGGAGCGCGTTAGACGTTTATACAAGGCAAAATAATTATTTAAATAATTCTTATCACCAAGTAGGCGGGGAAGCCAGTTCCACTCGTATATCGGAGAGCGTTAGTCGTGTATACAAGGAAAAATAATAATTTATATAAATCCTTACCCCAAGTAGGCGGGGAAGCCAGTTCCACGCGTATATGGAAGCACGTCAGTCGTGTATACATGGCAAAATAATTATTTAAATAATTCTTATTCCCAAGTAGGCGGGGGATACGCATACCGCGCGTATAAGCGTGCGCGTTGGACGTCTATACAAGGCATAATAATTATTTATATAATCCCTAACCCCAAAAAGTCGGGGGATGTGAGTTCCACGGGTATACGGGAGTGCGTCAGACGTGTAAACAAGGCAAAATAATTATTTATAGAATTCCTAACCCCAAGTAGGTGGGGAATGCGAGTTCCTCCCGTATATCGGAGCGCGTTAGACGTGTATACAAGGCAAAATAATTATTTATATAAATCCTTACACCAAAAAGGCGGGGGATGCGAGTTCTAAACGTATACGGGAGCGCGTCGGACGTGTATACAAGGCATAATAATTATTTAAATAATTCTGAACCCTAAATAGGCGGGGGATGCGCTTTCCACGTGTATACGGGAGTGCGTCAGATGTGTAAACAAGGCAAAATAATTATTTATATAATTCCTAACCCCAAGTAGGCGGGGGATGCGAGTTCCACGCTTATATCGGAGCGCATTAGACGTGTATAGATGGCAAAATAATTATTTTGTAACGGGATGGCTGCTGGGGGAAAATCCCAACAAGCCACAGGCCAGCGATGCCCTAGAACACGGTGCCGCGGGTGTCAGACTAAAATGACTTGCCCGGGGATCTGCTCCTGGAATCCCGAAAACAACGCGAAGATCGCACACGAACTTCGCTTTCCAACTAATTGGATCGCTGAGTGAAAAGCGCGCGCTCGAAGAGTAAAGCGCGCGGCCGCTATGCTCAGATATGAAAACGACCGGCGGAGTCGTTTTCCCGCGGAGGCGGCGGTATCCGGGAGAAAGACAGGTTGTAATGAACAACGCGACGAGTAACTAGATATCACAATATATTTACAATTAATAATCTCTACAGGCACAACGCACGTGCTGATTAGAACAAAGAGTTAGTTCGTGCGCAACCGTTAATATTCAAACGCGCGAACTACACGGCGCGCGGCGAAGCTGCTAATTTCGCGCGCGGTGTTAAAGTACGGCGGGCTGACACACACCCCCACGTACACGGCACAGAAGGCTTGCACGGGGCGATTTCCGTGCGAGCCTTTACAATGAACCCGCGATAGGAGAGTAGAAAACTTACGTTAGGAAGGAGCAGCCGGTGCACTCGACTCTCTCTCTCGCTCCCTGTCGTTCGCACAGCAGTTGCGCTCTCTCTCTCTCTCTCTCTCTCTCTCTCTCTCTCTTTCGCTGTATTGGGTCGGCAGGCGGGCTGGCTGCCGGCTCCTCGCTCGCAGGCTCGTTCTGCTCGTGGCACACGCTACGCGGTATCGCTCTCTCTCTCTGTCTCTCTTGTGCGCGCCTCCACTATTTGCGGCGCCTCCACTACACTCGCGGGGTCTCACAAAACGATCGGACGGCGTGAACAAGTAAACTCACGAAGAACGGAGGAGATCCTACTTGCGCGACGGCAGACACGAAGATGGCTCCCTTTTCTCGCGGGAACCAGTTAGCAGCTTCGCGACGGATGACGGCCATTTTACGCGTCGCGAGACCGATTCGCTACGCGCGGCGCGCCTCGATTCGGCTGCGCAGGAGTTGCGCGCGCGCGCTCACTACCTTCGCGCGGTAGATTCGAATCGCGGCTAGACACGCGTTGCACCCCCCCGCCAGACGCTGCTTAGGGGACCGAGAGCAGTTCTGCTATTCATGGCCGTCGTCGTACCTACTAATATGGTAGTAATGATTAGGAGAAGGAGGTTCGGAAAGGAACATTGCAGAATCGGAGTCACCGGTTTTTCTTTTTAATTTTTATTAAAAAAAAATATATAAAAAAAACTTCAGGGCCTCACCCCTCTTCAACTGGCCCGGGAATACGATCGGCGCCCCTTGTGACGAGCTTGGTTGGGGCAATGTTTTGACTTTTTCACCCCAAGCTCGCCACACATGAAGCACCGGGGGATTGCGTTACTGTCGAGCGCATCCCGGGCCGCTCGCTCTTCTTCGAGCGCCCTCCTAAGGCGCTCTTCTTCTTTTTGGAGACGGCGCTGGGCCTCTTCCTTGACCCGGCGCGCCGACTCCTCCGCCTTTTCCCTGGCCCGCCTGGCCTCTTCCATGCGCTCCTGTGCACGAGCCAGGCGAGCCTCCTCCGCCTTTTGGAAGGCTGTGCGGCGCAGCCTGGCGGCCCTGTCCTCTGCGGCGGCCGCGAGCTCTTCGCGCCGGCCTTGGGCCATTCCGACCCATTTGCCGGCTTGCCGCTCGCCGGCCTTACCGTGGCACTGGAGAAAGACCTCCAGTGCGGCCAGGGCAGCGTCCGCAGCGCGCGAGGACTTGCTGAGGCTCCGCGCTTCCTCGAGGGCCTTCTCCACTGGGACCCAGGCCGCACCGACTTCATCACTCGGTGCCCACTTGGGGGCCTGGGTCGGAGAACTCTCTTTCCTTTCTTCGTCGGCCCGAGCCGCGCCGGCGTTTCCTTCCGGCGCCATCTCTGAGGCTCGGACCGACGCCTCTTGTGAAAGCCGTTCTTCCCTGCTGCTCCTTCGGGGGACGAGGTCGCCGAAGCGGACTGGTACCGGCCTCTGCCCAGGCCGGCTCCGAAGGTCCCTTTCTTGGCTTCGGCGCCTCTATCTCCTCGATCATGACGGTGGAGGGCTCTTCCACTGGCTGGGGTGCCAGTGTCACCGCGTCGATGCCCTCCACGACCTGCTCCAAAAAATCGATGACGGCGGGGTCAGGATTGCACTGGATTAATCCAGCGATCACCTTCTTCGCCGTCTCCGCTATTTCGGGAGTCAGGCCTTGCATGTCCTGAAACAGGTAAATCGATCCCGGGGAGGAGTGAGATTGAGGACTGGATAATTAAGACGAACACAGGTTAGTACGTACGACACAAGTTGGACGGCACAATTATTGCTTTTTATACGCTCGGGTTCTACGAGGACTAATTAGTCCGGCATCAGTAGGTATGGGCTTCTTCTTCGAACCCTTTGACCTCCCTGGGCCTCGCTTGGGTTCTGTTGGACCGGCCACACGCATAGGCCGGCCATCGCTCGCACGCTTTCCTGGCCTAACTAATAGCGCGGTCTTACGAGGTGGACCGCGCCTCTTAGCCGTCGCCCGGGGCTGTACATTCCCCCGGCTAACTCTGTGTCCCTCTGACGTGTTCCGTTCGGCTGAAGAGTCCCTCGCTGGTGGCGCCTGGGCTACTTCTGCTGAGACGTATCTCTTGAGTTGCTGCACATGGACGGGACGTATCGTTCGACCATCCTCACCTTGGATCTCATAGGTGTTTTCGCCTAGAATATTCACAATCGTGTAGGGCCCCGCGTACTTTGGGGCTAATTTGGCAGAAATCCCCTCAGCTGCTGAGGATAGTACCTTATTCTCTCTCCATACACGATCGCCTAGACAGAATTCTGGATGTCGACGATGAGCGTCATAATATTTGGCTTGTCTGGCCTGCTCCGCTTGCGCGTCGGCCGCTGCCCGAACGTGCAATTCGCGGAGCTTGTCCATACGTACCACCCAATTGTTTATCGCCTCTTGCTGCCCTTGCTCTTCGGCTAACCTGTCTTCCTCCCGCCTTAGTGTCTTCGGTGGGTCGGGTTATCGGCCGTAAATGAGCATGGCAGGACTTATCTTTGTGGAGCTGTGTTCGGCAGTATTGTACGCGAACGCCAGCTCATTCAGTTTCTCATCCCAGGACCGGTGATTTTCCTCTGCGTAAGACATAATCATTGTCTTCACCGTTCGATTCACACGCTCGACAGGATTGGCCTGAGGGTGATACGGAGGTGTAAACGTGTGATGCACGTTTCTCTCCTTTAAGAATGCCTCTAATGGTGCATTTTTAAATTCAGTCCCATTGTCTGAGAGAAACACCTCCGGGACTCCGAATCGCAGACATACTCGCTCGTTGAGTCCCTTAATTACCGATTTACCATCTGCCCTTTTTATCGGAATTACTTCAATCCAGCGTGTGAACAAGTCCTGGAATATGAGAATGTATTCGTGGCCGTGCGTGGTTTTTGGGAGGGGCTCCATAATGTCGCTGGCCACGATTTGCCATGGACGCTCTGTAATTCGGCGTCCCATGAATCCTGTTGGAGCGCGCTGTTCAACTTTGCACTGCTGGCAAATTTGGCACTGGCTCACGTATCTGGCTACATCACGAGACATGTGTGGCCAATAATACTTCCGCTTTACTCTTTCTAGCGTTTTCTCGCGGCCCAAGTGCCCAGCAGTTGGAAAGTCATGGCATTCTCTCAGTACTTCGCGTCGCTTTTCGTGAGGGACTGCTAACTTCCATGCATCATCGTCGCCGAGAGACTCGTCTATGACTTCATCAGGTTCGTACTTGTACAGTCCTCCCTCCCGCCAGCTTGAACGTGGGGAAGTCTCGCGGCCGCTGTTGAACCTCTTTCACAATTTCGAGGTACCATTGGTCGTTTGTATCGCGTTCGAGCTCTAACGCGGCGACCGCTGGCTCCTCTTCCTCGAACATCCGCGAAAGGGCATCTGGGACATTGTTCAAAGAGCCCTTTCGGTGTTCGACTGTGAAACTGTGGTTTTGTAGTTCCAAAGCCCATCTTGCTAACCTGCCTGATGGGTTTCGGAGATCACGGAGCCACTTCAAGCTGCTATGATCCGTGATGACCTTGAAGTCATAGGCCTCTATATACGGACGGAACTTTTTGATTGCCCAGAGAATAGCTAGACACTCTCGTTCCGCCACGCTATAATTCTTCTCGGCCGCGCTCAGAGTTCGACTAGCGAACTCTAGGACTCTTTGCCGTCTATTATCTGGTATAGCACCGCTCCAAGTCCTGTATCGCTCGCATCAGTTTGCACCACGAACTGTGCGTTAGATACCGGTCTGCGGAGAATCGGTGCAGAAGCAACTAGCGCTTTTAGCTTTTGAAAGGCCTGTTCTTGTGCCGTTGACCACTCGTATTTCCGATCCTTTTTCGTTAGTTCGGTCAGTGGTTCAGCAATTGTGGCGAAGTTTGATAAAAACTTTCTATACCACGAGGCCATTTCTAGGAAGCGTCTCAGCTGACGGAGGTTTTTCGGCACCGGATATTCCATAATGGGCTTTATTTTCTCGGGGTCTGGTTTAAAACCATCCCTATTTACTATGACCCCGAGATATTGGACCTCATCGCGACAGAAGACACTCTTCTCGCGATTTATTGTGAGGCCCGCGTCCTTTATCCTATCTAGAACTCTTTTTAGAACCTCTTTATGCTCCTCGAATGTTTCTGTGACTATTATTATGTCATCGAGATACGAGTAAGCAAAAGGTTCGAGTTCGGGGCCGATGACTTTGTCAATCAGCCTCTGGAAGGACGCTCCGGCATACGAAAGACCGTAGGGCATTCTTGTAAATTGAAATAACCCTTTGCCTGGCACGGTGAAGGCCGTAGTCTCTTTGGACTCCGGATTTAGTGGTATTTGATGGTACGCACTACTTAAATCCAACGTGGATATGTATCGCGCTTTCCGCAGTTCGCTTAAGATACTCTCCATGTATGGTAACGGGTATGCGTCTGGCCTTGACGCTGCGTTCACTTTTCTGAAGTCCACACAGAAACGGAACTTCCCGTTGGACTTGCGTATCATTACCACAGGGCTTGACCAGCCGCTTGTCGAAGGTTCTATTATACCCGCAAGTAGCATTTGCTCCACCTGCTTGTGCATCTCTTCCTCGTGTTTTCGAGATACTGGGTAGTACTTCTGTTTTATGGGTCTTGTGGAGCCGACGTCTACTGCATGCTCAACCCACGAAGTACACCCTAATGGTGCCAGGCCGTTTCCCATCAGCTCAGCTACTAAAGCTTCCGCTTCTTTGCGCTGCTCTTCTGTTGGGTCCGCCAACCCTATAGCTGATACGGACACGGTATTATTGGCGGTTATGGAGGCTACTTCTAACTTTACGCTTGCATCATCATCTTTGAGATGCAGCGTATTGTCAGTGGGGTCTAAGACGGCGCTAAACTTCTTAATGAAGTTCACCCCCAAGTAGCACTCCGTGTCTAGGTCTGGCATGATTGCGACGCGCACATCCTTGCACACGCCTGCCACGACCATGGGTAGATACACATAGCCAACCACTGCTATGCTCTGCCCATTAGCTACCCGTGCCGTTAGGCCGCTGGCCGGGATTAATTCTTTTCCACAGGCTGTAGCGAGCTGTAAGCCGATGGAATTCATCCCAGTCCAGGAAGCTCCAGTATCGAAGAGTGCCCGTAGCCTGTAGCCGGCTACACCTACTTGAAGCCACCATCGCGAGCATGTTTCCTGGTTATCTTCGTTCTGCTGAGTCGCGGGCACTTCTTCGCTCTCTCGTTCAGGCAATTGGACCGTGTTACCCTCGGTCGCTGATGTGAGAGCTGGGGGCGGGCGTGTGGCCGTGTTTACCTACCCCCTTGGCCGTTTCCCTGCTGGTTTCCGGCAGCATTGGGGTTGCGGTCGCTTCCCCTTTGCTCGTTGCCGTAACCCCTTCGGTACTCTGGCCTTTGTGGAGGTCTATTACTCCTTGGACTTGGCGGCCTAGCCTGGTGGGTCGCGCTACTACCCCCACTAGGCTGATTATTACTTTGCCCGCCTTCCCGCTGCCTGTTCTCCCAATTATTCTTTTTCTTGGGCTTCTTGAACGACTGTGGGTTTGGCGTTTGCCCACTATTTCCGTCGGTGCCTTTCTTTGTCAAGCTTGACAAACACTCGGCCATCACCCGACGGAACATAGCCTCGAGGCTTTCTCGAGGCTCCTGCTGTTGTTGCCCCATCGCCGCCACTCCTGGATTCTGCTTTTTCCGCTGATCCGTGGTTGGCTCTGTAGGTACGTAGGCAAACTCTGGCAAGTAAGTGCGCTCTGGCGGTGGTGGCGAGTGATACACCTTATCTGCCGCGAGCGCTAATTCGGCCTTCCGGGCTAAATCCAGGAGCCCTCGGTAATCCGTAATTTGATTACGCATCACCATTTTTTGTAGTTCTGGCCGCATGTTCCGGTGCAACATGTCCAATTGTTGGGGCATGCTAGGCACCGGAACTAACTTGAGAATCAAGGCTTGCAGATTCACTACGTAATCTCTCGTGAGTTCGTTTCTGCCTTGAGTCCTCGCGTTTATCTCCGCTAGGATTCGCTGTTGATGGCCCCTGTCACCGCCATACATGTGTATTATGGCCTCTTGGAAGTCTTGCCAAGATCGCCACGTATGACGGTTACTCCTATACCAGGTGGCCGCTACTCCACTCAGGAGCTCTGACAATGACGAGAGTACTTCGTCGTACGTCAGATTTGCTAGAGCTCGACATTCCTCTACTCTCGTGAGGAATAACTCGACGCTCTGCTCCTTCAAGGACCCAGAGAACTTGATGTGCCATTTCCTTACGATTTGGCCAACATCACGGTTCGTCTGTTGAGGCACGTACGTCTGCCTCGTAGACTGGTCCAGTGTAGCGCTCACCCCCGCCTGACGCTGAGTAGGATTTCTTCCGCTATTCCTCCTAGCGTCCCTTGGCGATTCAGTATTGGGGCTGCTGCTGTCAAAATTCACATATGTGAACGTGTCCTGAAAGTTCACATGTGGTGATCCTCGTCCCCTGCCCGCACTCGGTAGTTGGACTCCCTCCAAGCGCGTGCTTGAGGGTGGGTGTCGAGCTTCTTGGAGTATTCGCACACTCTCTTTGAGCTCTTCCACCTCTTTGACGAGTCTATGGATCACCGACAGCAGCTGTTCTGAGACTACGTTATCTCCCACAGCAATCCCTGCGGTACGCTGTTCCCCCGCACTTGGCCACTCAAAACTCTGTGGCTGCGGTGGACTTCGCGTTTGCTGCCAGAACGCGTGCTGCCCATTTTGTGCCGACAACAACTCTTGTTCTTGACTCCGCCGGAATTGTCGTTGCCTGCGCTGCTCTTTTAGCAACGCCTGCTGTCGCTGCTGCTCTTGATGCTTTCGCTGTTGCTACCGCTGCTGCTCCTGCTGTTGTTGCTGTTGCTACCGCTGCTGCTCCTGCTGTTGTTGCTGTTGCTGCCGTCGCTGCTGCTCCATCTGCTGCTGCTGTTGCATTTGTTGCTGCTGCATTTGCTGCTGCTGCATTTGCTGCTGTTGCAGTTGCTGCTGCTGCATTTGCTGCTGCTGCATTTGCTGCTGCTGCAGTTGTTGCTGTTGAAGCTGTTGCTGTTGGAGCTGTCCCTCGGCTTCGGCTGGAGATGTCCCGGTGGGTGCTGCAGAGCTCAATATCTCCGTCCCGGAACCCTCCTGGCCGTTTGCCTCATCCGCTGGCTCCACCACTGCATTATGTGCTTGTTGTGGAGCGTTCATCCTCCGAGACTCCGAGAGTTTTTGCATCACTATCGGGTCATCAAGGAGCGTAATGAACGGGTGCGGTTGATCTGGATCAGTATTGGGATCCACAATAGTCGACCCAGATTTGTTCATCAACGTTAGGTCGATGAACGCCCTTCGGGACTGCTCGCGTTTAGCAAACGCTTGCTTCTCCGACAGCTCCGGCTCTGGCACGAAATCAGCGGCACTGTAATCGCCCATAAGCCACTTGATCGTTGTCAGCATATTCACTGATTGCAGATCTGATTGCTGCAGACCAAGGGCTTGCATGGCCTCGATAATTTCCTCTTCGGGCTGTGTATACGCCCAATTGAGTATCGCAGATTCCGCAAACTGCCATGATCGGGCCATGGTGTCAATTGGCTGTGCGCTTCCCCACGAACTTATTTTACTAGCGCGAGTAGTATCCGGATTGATGGCAGAGAGAGTTTGCCTTTTCAACCCGTGAGCTAGCTTTTTCAATGCGAACCCGGGTTACTTTCTAAGAGCTACGGCAGTTGCTCTTAACCTCGATAATGTACGAGGATTTCCCGTATGCGGCTCTAAAAAAAAAATAAAAGCTATTTCTGTAAGTAATTACGATTTGTAATTAATTACGCTCCACTACTCGCACTTGTAATTTTAAAATAAATATATGTGAAAAAAAAATATATATATATGTGTCAAAACGGACAATATCACCAAAAACACAAAAAAATAAATACAATTTTCACCTAAAAAAATAAAAAAAATTTTTAAGTTCGAGGGGATTTTTGCGCTCGAGTTTTTACTCGGGCGCACAGTCAACTTTTTGTTCCGAGAGTGCTTGCCGACTTTCTCTCGATCTTCTTCTAACTGCACGATAAAAGAAAAAAAAAAATTTTATTTTTCGTCCAAAAAAAAAATAATTCGTATCGGAAATACGAGAGGACGAGAAGAAAAAAAAATTTTCGAGACGAGAAAAAAAATTAATTAAAAAAATTAATTATCGCTAAAAAAAATTTTGTCGTTAAAAAATTAATTGTTATTAAAAAAAACTTTAATTGTTAACAATAATTCCTCAACGCTCCAAAAATTCCGCGATCAATATCTCTCCTCGTCGGCACACTAGGTCGAGGGTTATTGGCTATCGCACGCCTAACCTCTCGACCGCACTCTCGCAACAGCACGGCTGTGTCACGCACACGCACACACGCGCCTACGAGCTGCGGCACGAAGAGCCTTTGTTTGCAGCTTACGCTCAGCTACGCTGCTGAGCTTCTTCGCGCCAAGCTTCGCCGCGAATCACGTACGCGTCGCAGGTCCTTCTCCACCCCCAAAACGTTGGGCGCCAGTTGTAACGGGATGGCTGCTGGGGGAAAATCCCAACAAGCCACAGGCCAGCGATGCCCTAGAACACGGTGCCGCGGGTGTCAGACTAAAATGACTTGCCCGGGGATCTGCTCCTGGAATCCCGAAAACAACGCGAAGATCGCACACGAACTTCGCTTTCCAACTAATTGGATCGCTGAGTGAAAAGCGCGCGCTCGAAGAGTAAAGCGCGCGGCCGCTATGCTCAGATATGAAAACGACCGGCGGAGTCGTTTTCCCGCGGAGGCGGCGGTATCCGGGAGAAGGACAGGTTGTAATGAACAACGCGACGAGTAACTAGATATTACAATATATTTACAATTAATAATCTCTACAGGCACAACGCACGTGCTGATTAGAACAAAGAGTTAGTTCGTGCGCAACCGTTAATATTCAAACGCGCGAACTACACGGCGCGCGGCGAAGCTGCTAATTTCGCGCGCGGTGTTAAAGTACGGCGGGCTGACACACACCCCCACGTACACGGCACAGAAGGCTTGCACGGGGCGATTTCCGTGCGAGCCTTTACAATGAACCCGCGAGAGGAGAGTAGAAAACTTACGTTAGGAAGGAGCAGCCGGTGCACTCGACTCTCTCTCTCGCTCCCTGTCGTTCGCACAGCAGTTGCGCTCTCTCTCTCTCTCTCTCTCTCTCTTTCGCTGTATTGGGTCGGCAGGCGGGCTGGCTGCCGGCTCCTCGCTCGCAGGCTCGTTCTGCTCGTGGCACATGCTACGCGGTATCGCTCTCTCTCTGTCTCTCTTGTGCGCGCCTCCACTATTTGCAGCGCCTCCACTACATTCGCGGGGTCTCACAAAACGATCGGACGGCGTGGACAAGTAAACTCACGAAGAACGGAGGAGATCCTACTTGCGCGACGGCAGACACGAAGATGGCTCCCTTTTCTCGCGGGAACCAGTTAGCAGCTTCGCGACGGATGACGGGCATTTTACGCGTCGCGAGACCGATTCGCTACGCGCGGCGCGCCTCGATTCGGCTTCGCAGGAGTTGCGCGCGCGCGCTCACTACCTTCGCGCGGCAGATTAGAATCGTGGCTAAACACGCGTTGCAATTTAAATAATTCATAACCCCAAGTAGGTGGGAGATGTGAATTCCACGCATATACGGGATCGCGTATGACGTGTATACATGACAAAATAATTATTTAAATAATTCTTAACCCCAAATAGTCGGGGGATGCGCGTTCCACGCGTATACGGGGGCTCGCTAGACATGTATACATGGAATAATAATTATTTAAATAATTCTTAACTCCAAACAGGAGGGGGATGCGCGTTCCACGCGTATTCGGGTGCGCGTCAGACGTGTATACAAGGCGAAATAATTATTTATATAATTCCTAACCCCAAAAAGACGGGGAATGCGAGTTCCACGGGTATACGGGAGCGTGTTAGACGTTTGTGCAAGGCAATATAATTATTTATATAATTCCTAGTATCAAGAAAGAGGGGGATGCGAGTTGCACGCATATATGGAAGCACGTCAGACGTGTATTCAAGGCATAATAATTACTTATATATCCTTAACCCAAGTAGGCGGGGGATGCGAGTTCCACGTGTATGCGGGTGCGCGACAGACTTTTATACAATGCAAAATAATTATTTAAATAATTCTTAACACCAAGTAGGCGGGGGATGTGACTTCCTCGCATATACGGGTGCGCGT
The DNA here is from genome assembly GCA_036365515.1 of Torymus aiolomorphi. Classification (NCBI taxonomy): domain Eukaryota; kingdom Metazoa; phylum Arthropoda; class Insecta; order Hymenoptera; family Torymidae; genus Torymus; species Torymus aiolomorphi. The sequence goes on from CM070874.1 coordinate 222,137,074, forward strand.
TAGACGTGTATACATGATAGAATAATTATTTAAATAATTCTTAACACCAAGTAGGCTTAGTATGGGCCTTCCACGCATATACGGGAGCACGTTAGGCGTGTATACATGACTAAATAATTATTTAAATAATTCTGAACCCCAAATAGGCGGGGGATGCGCGTTCCAAGCGTATAAGCGTGCGCGTTGGACGTCTATACAAGGCATAATAATTATTTATATAATCCCTAACCCCAAGAAGGCGGGAGATGCGAGTTCCACGCGTATACGCGAGCGCGTGAGACGTGTAAACAAGGCAAAATAAGTATTTATATAATTCCTAACCCCAAGTAGGCCGGGGATGCGAGTTCCACGCGTATATCGGAGCGTGTTAGACGTGTATACAAGGCAAAATAATTATTTATATAAATCCTTACCACAAGTAGGCGGGGGATGTGACTTCCTCGCATATACGGGTGTACGTTAGACGTGTATCCTTGTTAAATAATTATTTAAATAATTCTTAACCCCAAATAGTTGGGGGATGCGCGTTAGACGTCTATACAAGACATAATAGTTATTTATATAATTCCGAACCCAAAAAAGGCCGGGGATGCGAGTTCCACGCGTATACGGTAGGGCGTCAGACGTTTATACAATACAAAATAATTATTTATATAATTCCTAGTATCAAGAAAGCGGGGGATGCGAGTTGCACGCATATACGCGTGCGCGTAAGTCGTGTATACATGGCAAAATAATTATTTAAATAATTCTGAACCCCAAATAGGCGGGGTATGCGCGTTCTACGCGTATACCGGTGCGCGTTAGACGTGTGTACAATACATAATAATTATTTATATAATCCCTAACCCCAAAAAGGCGTGGGATGCGAGTTCCACGCTTATACTGGATCGCGTCAAACGTGTATATAATGAAAAATTCAAATAATTTTGAGCCTCATGTAGGTGAGGGATGCCCCGTATTCGCGTGGAATAGGCACCTTAGAGTTAAGAATTATTTACATAATTATTTTGGCATGTATACACGTATAACGCGCTCCCGTTTACGCGTCGAACTCGTATCCTCCGTCTACTCGGGGTTAGGAATTATATAAATAATTATTTTGTCTTCTATACACGTCAGACGCTCCCCCGTATACGTATGAAAGTAGAATCCCCCGCCTACTTGGGGTTAGGAACTATATAAATAATTATTTTGTCTTGTATACACGTCGGATGCGCACCCGTATACGCGTGGATCTCGCATCCCCCGCCTTCTTGATGTTAGGTATTATATAAATAATTATTTTGTCTTGTATATACGACTGACGCGCTCGCGTATACGCGTGGAACTCGTATCCCCCACCTACTTGGGGTTAGGAATTTTATAAATAAGTATTTTGCCTTGTATACACGCCTGATGCGCTCCAGTTATATGAGTCGCCACATAGGTACTTAGACGCATTGGCCAACCAGCCTCCTTATCGCTCCGAATGGAATCTGCATGGGCAAAGAGAAGCCAGAAGACAATGAAGATGCAATTTATACTTTTCATATATACTTTATACATATACTCTCTTTATACTCTCTCACCGCACTTCGCATCGACGATCGCCAGTCTCTGTCGGACATCCAACTTGTAACGACGTTTTAATAAATCATTATTCTAATCAACACCCGTTGTTCGATTACTTACTTGCTTTGGCGTGTGTTACCTGTTTGTGTGTTACCTTTCCTTGGTGATCCACCGGGGTCTGCCACATAACTGGCGCTGCGGAGACAGGGCCGTGAAGCTGCAAAACTCAGATTCTCCCTCAACCTGGTAACGGAAATCTTCAGCGAGGAAGAGTTGGCGATTCAACGTTCATCATCACGGAACCTACTACGTCAAGATTGGAGTCCACCTGCAAGCAGAGATTCACCCGAAATCATTAAAGACAAACTAGCAAGTCTTTGAAATTTCCTATGTCCCACCCAACCCTATCCTTTTAAGTGCAATTGATTTTCGTGAAGCGTAATCAAAGATAAAGCAAAATGGCAAATAACGGAAATAATCAGCAAAATGTTACGTTAGAACAATTTAAATTGCGACTTACGATATGGCGCGACGCGATCCCCATATATGAAGGAGGTACAAGACTCCTTTCGCACTTTATACAAACGTCCGACAAATTCGTCGAAAATGTGGCAACTGCAGATAATGCAATAAATGAGGCATTATTCGCATTAATCAAATCAAAGATTCGCGGTGAAGCACTAGACCTAATAGTGGCAAATAACCCGGCCACATATGCCGCATGTAAAACGCTCTTAGTTAATAGATTCAGTGACCCAAGTTAGGAGGAGTTACTATTTAACAGACGAAGTGTATGTTATCAATTGACAAATCAGTCTTACGAAAAATACGCGGACGAAATCAAAAGCAGGCTAAATAAATTGAAGGAACACGTACAGTTAAATAATCGAGAGTCTAATGTTACAAGTATTAAAAATAAATTTTATGAAAACGTAGCCAAAAGTACTTTTATAAATGGTATTAAAGAGCCTTACCAATCTTACTTGCTACATTTTGATTTAGACGACGTTGAGCCATGTATAATAAAATGCCGTAAATACGAGAACCATGAACAACAAAGTGCTTTCCTCAATTTCGCGCGACAACGTAATAACAAACCTACGCCCATCGTATTCGGTACAATCAATGCCAAAAGTACAAACCCATTTTCGACTAATAGTAATCCAAAAATTATTCACCCTTCAAATAATTTACCAAGTACTTCAAGAAATGTAAATCCATTTTATTTGCAACCGACACCCGCATTTGCACAAACACAACCTGGATTTATCCCCACAAATTATCGTAATAACAATTTTGGTCAAAATAATAATCATCTGCCAAGACAAAAAAATTACCAACCAACACCAATGTCAGTCAGTACAAGAAATACTAACAAACAAGGCGTTAATCCAACAAATAGATCGAATAATTCACCAGCACAAAATAACTTTAAGCCAAGAACGAACTTCTTTAGAAGCACAGGACCAGCAAACTTTATCGCTGAAGAGTTACATCATCAACAATAACAAGGAGAAGAAGAAATAGTCGATTATCAGAATGACTCACCTATGCAAGACCATGAAGAATTTAATCAAGAAAACGACAAGAGTGATAATTGCCAAAATTTTCAACAAGCTCCCCAATAAAACAGAAATAACATGATAAATTTAAATTCGATGAGCAATTCACCCGAATTACCACACTTAATAACGACAAATCCACCTCTTAAAATTCTCATCGATTCTGGAGCCTCATCATCCATTATCAATCCAGAAATTGCACATAAACTATTTTCAAAATTCATATTTCCTTACGAATTCGAAATTAAATCGGTGCACAAAACGACGAAAGGTACACATGGGCTTACCTTTCCTATATTACGTGAATACGGTGACGACACACCTATAACTTTCTTAATAGCAACATGGTACTGTATGTACGATTGTTTAATCGGGCATAAGGATTTGCAGAATTTGGAAACGAATATTAATTACAAAACTCAAATTTTCAGCACATCTAAATTTGAAATAAATTACTTTAAAAATGTACCGGACGATCATAAAAATGTTAAAGTCAATCATCATCAAGGAGTAGAATTACCGATAAGAACTGATCACATGAACGAAGAAAGATATGAAAAATTACATCACTATGCCAGAAGTACAAAGACTGTTTCTACAATGAAAATAAAAAATTATCAGCGGCTTCTGCGGTTTCACACAATATCAGAACAAAGGACGATCACCCTATTTATGTAAAGAGTTTTAGATACCCATACCATCTAAAAGAAGAAATTCAAACTCAAATCAGAATACTGTTAGACGAAGAAATTATTCAACCAACCAACTCGCCCTACTCATCCCCCGTATGGATAGTTCCGAAGAAAGAAGATGCAAGTGGAAGAAAAAAATGGAGAATGGTAATAGATTATCGTAAATTAAACGACAACACCATCGAAGACAAATATCTATTACCTAGAATGGACGACATTCTAGAAAATCTGGGCAAATGTTCTTACTTTAGTACATTAGATTTAGCACAAAGTTTCCACCAAATACCCGTCAACAAAGATTCAGTTGAAAAGACAGCGTTTACCGTAGAAAACGGACACTATGAATATGTCAGAATTCCTTTTGGTTTAAAAAACGCTCCAGCTACTTTTCAACGTCTAATGGATAGAATTTTAATGAAATATCTACATAAATTCTGCTTCGTTTACATGGATGATATAGTAATATTTTCGAAATCACTCCAAGAATATTTACAACATCTGAAGCTAATTTTCGAAGAACTAGAGCAATATGGTTTAAAAATTCAATTAGATAAGAGTGAATTTCTAAGGAAAGAAGTTCCATTTTAGGCCATATAATAAGAGCAGACGGAATCAAACCAAATCCCGACAAAATCAAAGCAATTCTAAAATATCTGATACCTAAAACCCAAAAAGAAGTTAGAATATTTTTAGGACTAACCGGCTTTTACAGAATGTTCATAAAAAACTACGCAAAAATAGCGAAACCAGTGACAAAAGCACTCAAGAAAAAAGAAAAAATAGATCCAGAAGATAAAGTCTATAAAGAAGCGTTCAAGAAACTCAAAGAATTGATCACTAGCGCACCAGTGCTTGTCTACCCAAACTTCATCGAACCATTTACTATCACAACCGACGCCTCAAACTTAGCAATAGGTGCAGTATTATCCCAAGAACAACATCTTATCTCGTGTTATTGACGAACATTAAACTCAGTAGAACAAAGCTATCCGGCATTAGAGAAAGAATTATTGGCAATAGTGGAAGCATGTAGACAATTTAGACCATATATCTATGGTAAGAAATTTACGATTGAAACAGATCATAAGCCATTAACCTGGCTCTATTCTTTAAAAACGCCTAACGCTAGACTGATTAGATGGAGACTAAGATTAGAAGAATATGATTACATAATAAAATACAAAAAGGGTTCTAAAAATTATGTCGCCGACGCACTGAGTCGAATTGAAATTAATGCTAATAAAACAATAGAAGAAGACTCACTCTCAATGGTGCCTCAAACACCTGACGATGCACCTGTCACACCCGAAGAAATGGACGAAATATTTGACGACGACATGGCAACAGTCCACACAGCTGACGAAAATCCGACCATTTCACTACCTATAACAGACAAAAATGTTCACGCTTTTAATTACAGCATTATCATAAAAGGAGGAAATGATTACAATTTAAAAGTAAACAAAGATAAACATAAAGTACAATAGACGGTGAAAATTAATAAATCAAACGCAGAAACACATTTACTTAAGTTTTTCAAGGAAAATATTAAACCCGATAAGCAATATGGTATCTACTTTACGACCGAAGAATTCGAAAGAATTACGAATAGAATATTGAAGGATCATTTCAATGAAAAATTAAAACTAATCAAAACAACCACGTATACACCTACGATTGATAAAAATAATTTCATAAAAGAACTCGAGATATCTTAATCAAAATCATAACGGTATTCGAGAGAATTACACTTTAAGAGAAAATTCTATACACTTAATATGGATCGACTTATTCAAAATTTTATAAATCAATGTGAGATATGCCTAGAGCATAAGTATCAGAGAAACCCATATGAAACAGAAACATACGGCCCTATTATAGCTAGAAGACCGCTCGAACATGTACACATGGACGTATTTCATTTCAACAAGCATAAATTTTTAACAATTATAGATATTTTTTCCAAATATGCTCAAGCTTATTATCTACCAGATAGAAATGCCACGACCATGATAAACAAATTGACACACTTTGCTTCACACCATAGCTTTCGGGATAAAATTACAACAGACAACGGAAGTGAATTCAACTCAACAGTATTTAAGGAGTTTTTCCGCATACATAAAATTCAATATCATCAGACAACGATAAACAGACATACATTGAATGGACCCATAGAAAGACTGCATTGAACCCTAAAGGAAAAATGAAGTATTTTATCAATCAGAGTATACACTCTACAACTAACTATACGCCTTTTACACTGTTATATGGACCTTATGACGAACTACAGAAACACATTATCGAGCCCGATGCCGATACCATAGAAAGATCTAATGAAATCAGAAAAAATGAAATTTTACCTTTTTATGACACGCTATATAGAACCAAAAAGAGCAACAAAAGTTACCTAATAGTCCTGACAAATCGTTTGAAAATAAAGAAATTTACATGAAAACACATCTATAACAACGCGACAAAACCGCACCACGATATCAAAAATTACTTGTAGAGACGCAACAAGGCCCCTCGTTAGGTTGCTACATTCATGGTCAAGATCGCCGATATCATTTACGAAGTGCCAAAAGAATAAGAAAAACTTCTTCTTTGCAGGACAATGAAGACGGCACTAATCTTGATGCTCATAGCTCTGCTCGCGGACAGTAGCGAAATCAACCAAAATAAGACGCATTACGATTACTTAATAAAATTAAAAGATCATTTATTTTCAATGAACAATTATTCGACTTAGAATTGTTAACATATGACCAAATATCGGATATACGAGTACATTTATTAGCAATCTACTCTCAGAAAGAATTAATATTACACTACCATAATTTGCTAGATTTTCGCTTTGCCCAGGGATCGATTGCATTCACACAAAATTTTATTGTATATACCATCAAAATCCCTATCCTTAATCCTATCGAATTTTCACTCCATCAAAGACTTGCTATAATCAATTGCAACAATCAGACAGAAGTTACCACCACGCCATGGAGTTTCACCGGGTCATCTATAAAACTATTTGCTAATAAGTGCCGAGCGATGTATGAAAAGAATTTTTTATGTCAACAAATTATAACAGAAAAAGTCAAACCGATTATCATTTCAATTAGTTCACCTTTAATACTGACATACAGATTATCTGAAAATTTAACGTTAATATCAAGTAATTATGCTATCAAGATTACACATGATAATGATCAAATGATGATCCGAGGAACATATGTAATACAAGGAAATAATGTACAAATACAGGGATACCGACTTGACGAAAATCTTGGTGAAATGGAACAATCCAGCCTAATTTCACCTTTAGTTATCAATGATCTCCAGTGAATTTCGAACCTCTAAAAACTTTGATATCACCTACACTAAATATGCCAGATTCTAATCAAATTAGAACCGAATTCGTCATGTCTACAAGTTCAATTATATTAGTATTGCTGTTCATAACGATTACATCGGTTTACTTAATATACAAAATAAAAGTCAAGAACCTACGGCCGCAACTTACCAAAAAGTTCAACGATCAGGACATCAAAGACGAGGACGTCATTGAACTTGGCCATGAAGGAGTTATATGAGTCACCACATAGGTACTTAGACGCACTGGCCAGCCAGCCCCCTTATCGCTCCGAATGGAATCTGCATGGGCAAAGAGAAGCCAGAAGATAATGAAGATGCAATAGATACTTTTCATATATACTTTATACATATACTCTCTTCATACTCTCTTACCGCACTTCGCATCGACGATCGCCAGTCTCTATCGGGCATCCAACCTGTAATGACGTTTTAATAAATCATTATTCTAATCAACACCCTTTGTTCGATTACTTACTTACTTTGGCGAGTGTTACCTGTGTGTGTGTATTACCTTTTCTTGGTGATCCACCGGGGCCTGCCACATAACTCTCCCGTATACGCGTGGAAGTCACATCCCCCGTCTAGTTGGGGTTAGGAATTATATAAATAATTATTTTGTCTTGTATACACGTCTGATGCGCTCCCATATACGCGTGGAACTCGCATCCCCCGTCTACTTGGGGTTAAGAATTATTTAAATAATTATTTTGCCATGTATACACGTCTAACGCGCACCCGTATACGCGTGGTTGTCACATCCCGCATCTACTTGGGCTTACGAATTATATAAATAATTATTTTGTCTTGTATACACGTCTGACGCGCTCCCATATACGCGTGGAACTCGCATCCCCCGCCTACTTGAGGTTAGGAATTATATAAATAATTATTTTGCCTTGTATACACGTCTAACGTGATCCCGTATACGCGTGGAACTCGCATCCCCCGCCTACTTGAGGTTAAGAATTATTTAAATAATTATTTTGCCATGTATGCACGTCTTACACGCACCCGTATACACGTGGAAGTCACATCCCCCACCTACTTGGAGTTAAACTAAACTTTTTGACAAATAAAATAGAAAACGCAGATTTTATTACTCTTTCGCAAAAAAGTAAAAGAATCCATTTAATCTTTTGATAAGAAAGTGTAATTTGTTACTCTTTATAAAGAGGGAAACGGAGATTTTGCTCTTTAGCAATAGAGTAAAAGTATCAAATTAACCTTTTGAACGAAAAGTATAACTTTTTACTCTTTATAAAGAGGAAAACGTAGACTTTACTCTTTGGCAAACGAGTAAAAGTGTGAATTTAATCTTTTGAACGAAGGATCTAATTTTTTACTCTTTATAAAAAGGAAAACGTAGATTTTACTCTTTCGTAAAAGAGAAAAAGTATCAAATCATTCTTTTTACCGAAATGTATAACTTTTTACTCTTTATAAAGAGCAAAACGTAAACTTTACTCTTTCGCAAAAGTGTGAAAGTATGAATTTAATCTTTATAAAGTGTAAAATGCACATTTTAAACCTCTTACCGGATAAAATCTGCATTTTGCTCTTTTATAAAGTAGAAAATTGGCGTTTTACACTTAACTTGTCCAATTTTTACTCTTTTGCGTTTAGAGTGTATGTTTGAGAATCATTTGCCGATTAGATACGTATATTTGGATTGATGGAATCTAACAGATAACAGATACTACTAGAGCATTTACTAAACTCCAAATGATATCTAGATTTTATTAACTGCTTTACAAACAATCTATGTACAGTGCAAGACCTTTTCTTGTCGTCAAAAATAAAAATAACGAAAAATGAGCCTACGAGGGAAGAGCAATGTTATGCGTTACTTTCGTACTCTCGCCTGGTAGACTATGTACCATTAAGATTATTCTATAAGATAAATTAATAACTCAAAATAGCAACTAGATTGCATTAACTAAGTGATAAACAATCTTAGTAGAGTGCCAGACCTTTTCCTGTGGTCAAAAATAATAAAAATAACCAATAATGAGCGTACGAGGGAAGAGCAACGATTTGCGTTACTTTCGTGCACTCCCCTGCTAGACAATGATCAACTATGATTATTCCGTAAGATAAATAAATAACTCGAAATGACATCTAGATTGCATTAACTAAGTGATAAACAATCTTAGTAGAGAGCCAGATCTTTTTATCCCGTCAAAAATAATAAAAATTACCAAAAATGAGCGTACGAGGGAAGAGCAACGATTTGCGTTACTTTCGTGCTCCCCCCTGGTAGACTATGAATAACTGAGATTATCCGTAACATAAATAAATAGCTCCAAATGACATCTAAATTTTATTAACTACTTTATAAACAATCTCAGTAGAGTACCAGACCTTTCCTTGTTGTCAAAAATAATAAAAAATTACCAAAAATGAGCCTACCAGGGAAGAGCAACGATTTGCGTTACTTTCGTGCTCTCCCCTGGTAGACTATAAACCACTGAGATTATTCCGCAAAATAAATAAATAGCTCCAAATGACATCTAAATTTTATTAACTACTTTATAAACAATCTCAGTAGATTGCCAGACCTTCTCTTGTTGTCAAAAATAATAAAAATAACCAAAAATGAACCTACGAGGGAAGTACAACGATTTGCGTTACTTTCGTGCTCTCCCCTGGTAGACTACGAACCACTGAGATTAGTCCGCAAGATAGATAAATAACTCAAAATGACATTACGAATTTACTAAATACTTGATAAACAATATTAGTGGAGTACCAGACCTCTTTTTGTCGTCAAAAATAACAATAAATCCAAAAATACTGATTTTGTCTTTTGAGGTTATGACCGCAATTCACCACTATTATTTAGTTTCCATTAATTTAATACATAATGTAATTAGTTGATTTGTAAAATTGAAGTATATTAGTTCCATTTTATTTAAATTATTATTGTATAATATAATTTAGAATTTTATTTTACAAATGTATAATCATAGTGCCATCTAGTATGGTTTATGAAAACCATATAATGCAAACAAACATGAGCGTCGGAGTATGGTTAGGTTGGTATGACTTGCCACGAAGCGTAATTGTGTTCTGATAGTGGTATAGTAGTTGTGCCAACCTTCAAAAGTATCATCAAAAGTTAAATTGGAGAAAATAATGAAATTATACTTTTTGAATAATTTCACAAAAAGAAGAACGTCAGGCGCTCACAAATTCTATTTTAAGAAGGTGTGCCAAATTTTATGCAGATCCTATGTATATTCGAGCTTATATTCAATTTTTAGATAAAAAATGTGACTAAAAACTGAATTACTCTATGACAGTTATCATTTCAGTTATAAAACTTTTACATAATCATCTTTGAGGAATTTCCAAGCGCCTGACGTTGCGTTTTTGTCATAAAAATTGTTGTTGATTTAATTATTAGTTAATATATCGTATGTTACCGACATATCGGTAACGTAGGGATTTTCACTTGAGTATCACATGGTCTTAATTCATTTGGTAGGTTATTGAACTCCATTAATGCTCTAATGTAACTATTTTTTGCTAATGGTCAGGTATCTTCTTGGAATTTGTATACTTTTTTTCTCGTTGTACTATTGGAGTTAATAAAGACTGATTGTAATTCTTCGTAGTGGTAAGACAGTGATTCGTACGAAAAGAATTGATCCAAGCTCATAGGATTTTTGTCGAGTGTAAATTTGTTCGTATTAATTATTTTAAGTAATCTTATCTGTAGTCTATTGAGCAAGCTTTTACTGTTAGAATACGCGCCTCCTCAGGCTATATTTCCATATGAAATAATGCTGTGAAAGAGGGCATAATATATCATCCTCAAGGTATCAGTAGTCACGAGTTTTGCCAGTTTATAGAAAATGAAAATGAGATATTTAGTTTTATTGTAAATGAATTCCATGTGCACGTTTCAGCTCATGTTCCTATCAAAAATGATGCCTAAATATTTCGTACTTTCTACTCTATTGATTTTAGTGCCTTGAATATTAATGTCTAAATTTTTTGGTGTGCTATCTATTTTATTTCCAAATTCAATGTAAACTGTCTTGTCTGTGTTTAATGAAAGCTTGTTGAGTGCTAGCCATGTTGATATTTTACGTAAAGTTTTATTCATTTTGGTTTCGACTTCTTTCCAGGTTTTGGGTGTCGTTATTACAGCTGTATCATCTGCGTATGACACTATAGTGTCTTCGGGGATGTCTAGTAGCAAGTCATTGATATAGAGTAAGAAGATTAAGGGCCCCAAAATAGTTCCTTGAGGAACACCCATATTGACTGATAGGAATTGGCTGTTTAAATTATTTAATTTTACTTTTTGCAGTCTATTTCCTAGATAACTTATTATTAGATTATAAACACTTCCTCTTATTCCGTAATTGTATAGTTTATCAAGTAAAATTTCATGGTTTACCGTGTCAAAAGCTTTAACGAGGTCCAGGAAAGTTATGGCAATTGGAGTGCTCTTGTCTAATTTATCATGTATTGCGATATATATGATAAATTAGACAAGAGCACATATATAAAAAACGAATTTAAATAATAAAAAGTTAAATTGCAACAACTACCCGCAAAAGCGAGTAAATAGCGCATAAAATAATTGGTTGTTGTAAATATATTGAGTAAAATATATTTAAAAATAAAAATAAAAATTAGATATGATAACGAATTTTAATAATAAAAAGAACAATTTCATCAACTTTACACAAAAACGAGAAAGAAGCGCAAAAATAATTGGTTATTATAAATATATTTAATAAAGAATGTCTAAAAGGTCTCTGTAATAAGTATATCTATTAACTTATTTGTTAAAGATACCGAAATTTAAATATATTGAAAAATATAAAATAAGCATGTAATCCATCTTATACAGCACATAAATTCCACTTTTAAATTAATATATTTGAATTAATATATTTTGTTGTAACAGTAGCCATTTTTACTCAAAATTTGAAATATAGACAACACAGGTAATTAAAACATTTATAATATCATTCGGCAAAAAAACATAATTAAGTCGAGCGAGCGAGAGCGAGCGAGGTATTTTCGCTAGTAACTACATTAAAATTGTTTTAATTTCTTTGAAATTTGGTGGAGATGTAGAGTTTATATATTATTTATTAGAAAAGTTCTTTGGGTAAAAGAATACGTTTATGAATTTGAGAGATATTTGAGGTTAAAACTATTTTAGCCCTGTTTTAAAATCGTAATTATTCGGGAACGCATTTATGTATCCTAGAAAATGGATATGACATGCGCTATGCGCCGATGCGCGCGTGTTATATACCTGCTTTTGTTTTGTAATAGCCATTTATTATTTTCAAGGTTAGAACCTTTTTCTTACATCGGAAATTCTAGAAAGAGCTCACAAATACGGACAGGCATACTACTAGAGATAAATACCCTATGTGTGAAATTTCACAAAGAAAATATAATTTGAAGTAAAGGTTATTTAGGAATTTTAAAAGGTTTTGACGATAATATTACAACCAATTATTTTATTTACTTTTCACACATAATTTAAAAAAAATCATACCTATTATTTTATTCATATTTTATGCATAATTTAAAAATGAACAATTTTTAATCTTCATAAATGAATTTAATTATAATTATGTCATAAATTGTTGCAAAAATTATAAATTTTCTTATTAAAAATTCATTAAAGTAATAAGCAAATTAAGTTTGAGGAAGCCACGGGCCAATGAATTGTGTGATGTTGTGGATTTTATTCCCCCAAACTGCCCATTCACTAACTCGCCTCGAGGGCTTGGTATCTACCACTGGCACGGCTACGAATTTACTTTCACAACTAAACACAACCGCGTCCGTCGCTGTAACCGAATTTTATTCGTGATGGGCGCCAGGTCACGGCGACTACGCGGAACCAACTTTCTTCTGCACGGCTGCACCCTGACTCTCACGATCTCGGGCGTGACTTCACGGACGACGACCTGGGGGCGGTCGAAACCTTCAGCGATAACTGACTCCAACGTAAAAATATACGACACGAACAACTGCTTGATACTCGGCACCAATCACAACACAAGAATAACATAAATAGAAAATTAAAGAAAAAGAAGTGACGATTAATTTCTGCTAATATACAGAGCGTTTATTCTCCTCCTAACTTCACTCACGGGCGTTCACGTTTACGGTACTCTTTACAAAAATGCCCGCGCACTGGCTCACGCGCACTATTCTAACCGCACGATTACACACGCGAGAGAGAGAAAACGCACTTCGACCGCCGCTCGCAATTATACAATGAGATATAAAGCAGATATATTATCGAGGGTCGGGGGTGGAATGTAAGGTCCCGCCCGACGAGAGTCAGTATAAATCTCACCGGTGGATCGGGCGGTGGAATGGACTCGTGGAGTCCTGCTGCTTTCCCCTCGCTCTACTCTTCTCCACAAAAGCGCAACGTCTACTTTACTGAACTACTTTCCCTTCGTTCGCGCTATCACTCACAATATCTTTCCTCACTCAAAAAAAACTATTTTACGCACGTTGGCAACTGAGCGACCGAGCACTGCTACTTCCAGAGACGGAATGGCTGCGGGGAAAAGACGCGTCTTCCTCTTCCTCGGCCACGTATCGCTTTTTCTGTCTCACTCCTAGGGCGGTGTATAGGGCGGTCGGCGAAATTTCACATCACGTGATGCGTGAAGGCTCTCGTCGCGCCGGCTTCTTCATTACGCTTCAATTAGGAGAGCCGGACAGTACCCATGTCCTACTAATTGGCTCTCTCGTGGCGGTAGGTGCGCGCAGTTACAATACGCTGTAGGGACTGCGATCTTCCCTCTCGCTCTCTCTGCGAGAGTGGGGGGAAGCGGCCATATCATGTAAGGCGAGAAGCCGCCTGCGAGCGGCAGTCGTTGCTCGAGTCCACGAGCGTGCGGACGTGTGTCCGCTGTATCCTCCATTGACTAATAAATCTCCTCGTTACTGTTGACTCCTCGACTCTTCATTTCTCTCTCTTCCCTTTCTTTCCTGGAACGTGTAGAGACGTGGGTGTTTCATCCCCACATTGGTAACCCCGACTACAAACGGAGGTGGAGGAAGCAGGTTGGTGCCTGCCGTGGTGACTCTTCACCGCCATCCTCTCTGCGGCATCTTGACTCAGTGCCGCACCACAAGCCTCGGCGAGTCTTGCGGCACTTCGACGCTTAGAAGGACTTCTTCAGGATTTTCGTGTGCGTGCTGGCACGCCGGCGCACACGAGAAATCTCAGGCCTTGTGAGTTACACCGTGTGCGTGCTGGCACCCGGTGCACACGTGTCCAGGCAATTTTTGCCGTTTGAACTTACGCTGTGTACGTGCTGGCACGCCGACGTACACGCGTAGAAAAATCAACTGCCGCGAGCATTAAGCGCAACTGCGCGATCATCGTCCCTCGTCGCGTCTTCTGCGAGGCATCGCAACTTTCTTCGGCAGATCTCCAGGTGCGTACTTGGGTGAAGCCACCGTCACCGGCGCCTTCAAACGCACCTGTCGAGCAACGTGAGGACGTCCCCTGCTCTCAACACGCTTCGAAGCTGATCTCCGGGTGCGGCCTTGCGTGAAGCCACCGTCACCGGCGCCTTTTTACCGCACCCATCGAGCAACGTGTGAGGGATTAACTGCTGTTTTGCTGCACCTCGTCGAGTTTTCTCCGAGGCCGCACCAGCAGTCATCTCCAACGTTGTCTTCGAGGACATTTCATTGCGTCGAGGTATGCGTGCGAAAAAGTTAACGTCCAGGCGGTAAATTTGCGCATTTTGTAACGCAACATAAATATTGCGTTCTAATTATCTGTCGAGTTCCGGGAATTGTTTTCACCCGGCCGGAATATACCGCGAAGTGTTTTCGTGCTGCGCGACTGTATTCTGGGAATCGTGAGCGCCGCGGTAAACATAAACGGTCGTAGCCAGTACTGCTGCGCCCCTTCTCCTCCCAGAAGTGCTGTTCTTCGTCGCGTGCTTACTCCCCTACGTGGTATTTTTCGAGTTCTCGCATACTGCTTACGCGTTGTTAGAACTTGATGATTATTTCAAGTTCCAGCATCTAATAAAGTAAAATTCCTTTTTGTAAGCGAGAAAGTGGTCTCTCGCTGCGTTGCACGCGGTTTTATAGTTTTAAGTGTTAGCATAGGCTTAGCTTTAAAATTATTGTTTGTACCTGTGAGTACTAACTAGATAGCTTGTGATACGCAGCAGCGTAAGGCAATTTAGGTGCGTTATCACACCTCACCGGAGGGGTTGGATCTCTTCCCTTACTTCCTACGTAAGCTTCGGGGAGCGTAGGAGTAACTACTCACGTGCTAAGTTTTAGACGGGCATACATTCTTGTTCATCAAGATGCCGGACAACACAGAGATCACCGTCGAGTCCCTTCAGCAGGAGTTGCGAGAGCTTAGGCAACAGTTCTCGGGCCTTAATACTCATCCGGCGACCGCATCTGCCAACCGCATCGAAGGCGCGGGTATGCCGAAAATCCCGCCGTTCATTCAAACTGACCCCGAGCTATGGTTTATGCAAGCAGAAGCCGCGTTCCGCCATTCGCAGATCACGGTAGATAGTACCAAAGTTGATTATCTCTGCTTATCATTAGGCTCTGAGGGCATGTCGGCTATTAGGGACTTACTGAAAACAAATCCCACACCTCCGGACTACTATAAATTAGTAAAAGAGCGTCTTATCGCGACCTTTGCCAGCTCGGCAGAACATAACCTGCGCAAGTTATTAAAGGGGGAAGTGTTGACTGATGGTAAGCCCTCGAGAGTTCTCCAGAGGCTTCGTGCCCTTAATCAAGGTTCGTGTGACGATAAAATCATCCAATCTGTCTTTCTGGACCAACTTCCACTACAACACCGTTCGATTGTTGATGTGGGAATGCTCGTAGACTTGCTCCAGATAAGTTAAAAGCGGCGAAAGCCGAATTCGATGCTTGGATTGAGGCAGGAATTTGCCGCCCCTTCAGCAGCCCCTGGGCAAGTCCTCTCCATATGGAGTTAAAAAAGGATAACTCTTGGAGACCCTGTGGTGATTATAGACGCTTAAAGGCCGCCACAGTTCCGGATAAGTATCCGACTTCTCACATCCATGACTGTACAAATAACCTATATGGTAAGAAAATCTTTTCGGCGCTTGATCTTCATAAAGCGTTCAATCAGATTCCTGTTGCCCCCGAGGATATACCGAAAACGGCCATTATAACCCCATTCGGTCTTTTCGAGTTCATGTACATGACCTTCGGGCTTCGCAACGTGAGTCAAACCTTTCAGCATTACATTAAAAGCGCGCTAGGTGATCTCGATTTCGTATACCTTTATATTGACGAAATTCTTATTGCTTCATCTTTTATTGAAGAACACTACTCTCATCTTCGCTCGGTATTTGAACGACTTAAGAAGTTTCATCTTCGCCTAAATGTCGAAAAATGTACCTTTGCTGCTGAAGAGTTAGAATTTTTAGGTTATCTCGTAAATGGTGAAGGCATTCGCCCCATTCCTAGTAGGGTTGAAGCCATTTTGAACTTTCCCAAACCTCAAACGATAGCAGAATTGCGCAGGTTTGTCGATACCGTAAATTTTTACCGCCGCAACATGCCTCGCGCTGCGACTTCTCAAGCCCCTCTTAACGCTCTTTTTAGCGATTCTCGCAAAAATGATAAACGCCCCGTTCTGTGGACGCCTCAAACTGAGGAGGCCTTCATTCGTGTAAAAGAGGAGTTGTCAGCAGCAGTTCTGCTTGTTCACCCCCGCGTTGGTGCGGAGATACCCATCGTTTCTGATGCTTCCGATTCTGGAATGGGTGCTGCCCTTGAACAGCTTTCCCTCACCGGAATTTGGGAACCCTTAGCTTTCTTCTCTAAGAAGTCCTCCCCTTCACAGCGGAAGTACAGTGCATACGTGACCTCACGGCCATATATGAAGCTGTAAAATACTTCTCGTTTTTGGTTGAAGGTAGAGACTTCAAGATCTTAACCGATCATAAACCCCTCATTTATGCTTTCAAGCAAAAATCTGATAAGGCCTCACCGCGTCAAACGCGTCAGTTGTCCCTTATTGCCCAATACACTACTCAAATCGAATACATAGAAGGTGCAGATAATACAGTAGCAGACTCCCTTTCTCGCGTTGAGTCCATTAGATTACCTGTAGAAATAGACCTCAATGATTTAGCCGCGAAGCAGGAAGCTGATGAACAGCTGAAAGCAATTCGCGAGTCTCCGGACTATCCGTTATCTTTAAAACGTATCCAATGGGGTCCTGCACATACTACGATATACTGTGAAATCACTGGTGAAGCCATCCATCCTTACATTCCTGAGTCGCTTCGTGAGTCGGTGTTCAATCTCCTTCATAAGCCCGCTCATCCAGGCCCTAAGGTCACGGATCGACTTATCAGACAGTGTTGCGTATGGCCCAATATGCACCGTGATATTCCCAAATTTGGTAAAAATTGCTTAGACTGTCAACAGTCAAAAATTTCTCGCCATGTAAAACTAGTACCTGACAAATTCGTTGCACCTGATGGTCGTTTCGACCATGTGCACATTGATCTAGTCGGTCCCCTACCTAGTCGTAATGGCTTTGAATACGTACTTACCATGATCGATCGTTTCTCGCGTTGGGTTGAGGCAACTCCCCTACGTAAGACTTCAGCACAAACTGTTGCTAGAGCGTTCTACGACACTTGGGTTTCACGCTATGGAGCACCCAAGGTTATCACTTCTGATCAGGGCTCACAATTCGAATCGCGCTTATTTACGGCTCTTTTGTCACTTATAGGTTGCGAACGGATACGCACTACGGCGTATCATCCTGCGGCGAATGGCCTGATTGAACGTTGGCACCGAACATTTAAAGCGGCGATCATGTGTTACGTGGACAAGGACTGGACTCGTACGCTGAGTACGGTATTATTAGGATTACGTTGTCACCTCCGTCAGGACACGAATGCGTCTCCTGCGGAATTTGTATTCGGTACTACCTTGCGTCTTCCAGGTGAGT
This sequence comes from Torymus aiolomorphi, assembly GCA_036365515.1. Lineage (NCBI taxonomy): Eukaryota > Metazoa > Arthropoda > Insecta > Hymenoptera > Torymidae > Torymus > Torymus aiolomorphi. The sequence continues at coordinate 222,155,250 of CM070874.1, forward strand.
TCTTTCTCCCTGAAGACTTTACTCCGGACCCAAATTTTTTTATAGAGGAATTCCGCGAATATATGCGTCAGGTCCGTCCAGTCCCTGTCACACATCATTATAAGAAGCGGGCGTTTTGCTTCAAAGATTTGTATTCCTGCACACATGTATTTATGCGCAATATGGCTAAAAAGTCATCGGAGAGGCCTTATACTGGCCCTTATAAAATATTAAAACGTCCATCCGATCGTGTGTTCGATATAGAATTCAACGGCACGTCGCGTAGCGTGTCAGTTGAACTTCTGAAACCTGCGTACCTGATCTCTGATAGTCTTCCCGAGGTGCCTCGCGGTGGTGATTTTAAAGGCAATCAGTCCACCACCGTTGATCAACCGGTATTAAAAACTTATGCTCGGAAGAAGGTAGCCTTTCCTCCTACAACGAAAGCTTAACTCGACTGTGATACACAGTATTAGTACTTTGTAAGTGCGACCGAGCACAATAAATTAAAAATTTATATTTATTTATCATTTATGTATTGCGTTGGCACTCGGGGGTGAGTGTGTAGGGACTGCGATCTTCCCTCTCGCTCCCTCTGCGAGAGTGGGGGGAAGCGGCCATGTCATGTAAGGCGAGAAGCCGCCTGCGAACGGCAGTCGTTGCTCGAGTCCACGAGCGTGCGGACGTGTGTCCGCTGTATCCTCCTTTGACTAATAAATCTCCTCGTTACTGTTGACTCCTCGACTCTTCATTTCTCTCTCTCTCCCCCTTCCTTTCCTGGAACGTGTAGCGACGTGGGTGTTTCATCCCCACAACGCATCGCTCTCTGCTACCACCTGTTGCGCACGCGGTCCAGCTGTATGCGCAGCATGCCTGCCGGGCGGACATGGGCGCGCTCACACCAAGCGTGTAGTTATATTCTACCATGTGCGTCGTCTGTGAGCCGCGCGAACATGTGGCTCGGCGTTCTTCGGGGCCTGCCGATCTTCTCTCTTCTCCTGCTTCTCGGCTGTTGCTCATCGTCGTCGGCGCGGTCTCCAAGACGGTTTAGACTTGTGAGTGTGTGTATCGTCTGCTGGTTTCCCCCGTGTACCTTGGCAAACATAGAGACACCTGATTAGCTATGCGTGTGCGTGTGCGCACATAGCTCGGTGTCTGGGCCGACGCTCGCCTCCCACCAGTAGCTTTCCGATAACTTTATTTTTTCTGTTCCAATTGGCAGCGGTTTTTGTTTTGCCATCAATAACAACCTAGTAGGATCACGCGATCTACTATCCCTTCGTCTTATTTCAGATAATGTTTTCCAGAATAACTTAAAATTTTCTATTTATTTGTCATTTCTCCACAGAAAATTTTAGGAACGCAAATATCATCTACGTTTTCAAATTTATGCCAAGGTAATGGTGGCTTATCTTGTCCTTGGGCTACTGTTATTACACTCTTTATTTCTATCTAAAATTAAAACTTCGTCGTTTATTTCAAAACAATCAACATTATCACTTCCATTACTATTATTATTATCAGTTTCATTATTATTATTATCATTTTCAATAATATTGTTAACTTTATTTTTGCTTCCTCCTACAGGAAGCTTTGTGATAGTAAAAAAAATGTTTTTGACAAAATGTGTTAGGAATGTTGTTTAGCAAATTTGGAATCGAAATGCACTATTTTCAGAAAATGTCCGTATTGGTGCGTGCGTGCGTGTGTGTGTGCGTGTGTGTGCGTGTGTGTGCATGCGTGCGTGCGTGTGTGTGTGCATGCGTGCGTGCGTGCGTGCGTGCGTGCGTGCATGCGTGCGTGCATGCGTGCGTGCGTGCGTGCGTGCGTGCGTGCGTGCATGCATCCGTCCGTCCGTCCGTATATGCTGATATCTCATGATCTACTTGACCGATTTTAAGGAGAAGGGATCATTTTTTTTATTTTTCTTACACAGCTGGGGTCAATATTCTATTTTTGAAAAAATCGATATTTTTGTTTTTTATAGCGATTTTTCAATTTTGGAAATTTCTATTTTTGAATTTTTTAGTATTTAGAACGAATATTGTTTATATATTATGAATTCTCTGTATACAGAATAAAATTCTCTACAATTTAAAAAAAAAGTCGATTGCTATATTTCATCATAAGTTATTGATGAAAACGTAATTTTTTGTAAATAGGTTATATTTCGAAATTAAAAAAGATATTGACATGAATATTTTTTTGGTTATAAAGAATATTGAGTACTATAACTTCCTCAATTTTTATGTTTTTCTATTCATTATTTTTGGAGAAAAATAATAATTTATAAAAAAAGGTTTTTTTTTGTCTTTGCATAACTAGAGTAAAATTGGCTTAATCGCTTTGAAATTCTTTGTAGGGGTAGATTTTGTATACGAATCGAGAGAGTTCTTTGGGCAAAGGGATTGATCCATAAATTTCAGAGATATTTGAGGTTAAAATTTTTTTCACTTTTTTTTTAAATCGTTATTTCTCGAGGACGGCTCTATGTATCTGAATGGGATAGGTAGCACTCGAAAGAGAATTAAAATACCTATTTTTTCTAAGAAAAAAAAGTTTGTAGCTATCACGGTTTTTTTGTTATTAACAAAAACGTAATACCTGAAAAATGAAAAAAATGAATTTTGTATGTCCAACGATTACGGGAGTAAAATTGTCGTAATCTCTTCAAAATTCCTTGTGGAGGTAGATTTTGGATAGCTCTCGGTCGAGTTCTTTGGGCAAAATAATTGGTCCATAAATTTCAGAGATATTTGAGGTTAAAATATTTTTAACTTTTTTTCAAATCGTATTTTCTCGAGAACGGCTCGATGAATCAGCTCCAGATTTCTAGACAATTTTGTATGTGATATAGATATTATGTATGTGAATTTTCATCAAGATCGTACTGTTACTTTTTGATATTTTTTAATTTCTTTAAAATTTGGCGGAGATGTAGTGTATATTATTTATTATATGTGTTCTTAGGATAAAATAATTCGTTTACGAATTTCAGAGATATTCGAGGTTAAAACTGATTTAGCCCTCTTTTCATGTCGTAATTTGTCGGGTTTATGTATACTAGAAGATTGAAATGACGCGTGCTACGCGTGCGTGTTGCTCACTTGCTTTTGTTTTTTATTGAGGTAAATTTACAGCGCGCTTCACCGATACATTAAATTAGATAGATACGATGGCGAATTAGATGCCGAGAAATACGTTTAACAATACTTTTGACTGCACTTCGATATAAATCGCGTTTTCTCTTTTATAAGTGGAAACATAAAATTTATAGACAATTTTGTGTGTGGTACAGGCAACATATTTGTGAAATTTCATCAAAAAACATTATCTATTATACAGAATATTTAAGTACAATGATTTGGAGGTAATAGGAATGTAGGAAAGGGGTTGTATAGATGGTGCAGTGCATGTGTGTTAGTTACCCTCCAGATAGATAGGTTATTTTATATTTTGGAATAACGATTTCTAGGAGAATATTTAATATGTCGACTTAAAATTTCAACCACTTATTACACTTGGTGGGGGCAATATTGGATTAAAATTTCAAGTGATTATCTTTTATTAGCGATAGATATTAATATCTTTGTTTGAATAAAAAAGAAAAAAAGTTTTATTATTGAAATTCATTAGCAATTTTTTTTGTCGTTGCATAACTAGAGAAAAATTTACTTAATCGCTTTGAAATTTCGTGTAGGGGTAGATTTTGTAAACGAATCGAGGGCTTTCTTTGGGCAAACGGATTGGTCCATAAATTTCAGAAATATTTGAGGCTAAAATTTGTTTAACTTTTTTTTTAATCGTAATTTCTCGAGAACAGATCGATGGATTATCCTGAAATTTATAGACGAATTTGCATTTGAGATAGGCAGTATGTGTGACAAATTTTATTATGATTGATCGATTATTGTCAAAGACATTGAAGATTAAAAATTTTCAAAATTTTTTTAACAGTTTTTTGAAATTGGAATTTATTGAGAACGGTTTGTTTTTATGTATGATTTAAATATTTTAATTATTCTTACGTGTGGATTAATTTTTTACATAATTTAAAAACATATTTAATATTCATACATAAATTTAATTCGAATTATTTTTTAATTCATATGAATCATTATAAATAAGGACAATTGTAGAATTAAAATTGTATTATTTTTTGGTTGTATTATATTTTTTTGCTGCAAAATACATTTACAAATATTGTAGCTTTTTCCTTCTATATCTGTAAATTTGTTAAAATTATAGTTAATTATTTGTTGTAAGTTATAATGTTTATTTTGATTTTTAAGTGTAGGTAAATCTAATATAATCACATTATTATTATTTGATTGTTCATTGAAATAATTGCAATTTTTACATTTTGTTTGCACGATCAGTTTGTGTTCTATTCTATATTTTAATACAGGAGATTTTAAAGATATATCCATTATAAATTAAGGTAAATCTTGTTGACACGTTTTAAGTTTAAGAAAGAACTACAACGTATCAATTGTTTTACTATGTCATTTGTTATTAAAGAAAACGTTTTTATATTCCATAAACCAATTTCTCAAAAAATATTTTATTTATCGACTTAAAATTTCAACCATTTATTAAATTCATTGGACAATATATTTGGTTAAAATTTTAAGAGTTTATCTTCATTATGAGTAAACACGATTCAAAAATTTTTTCAAAAGATTTTTAACCTCAAATATCTTTGGACGTAATGGACCGATTTTTTGGACAACGAAATCAATCTGAAGATATATAAAAGCTACATATGTGCCAAATTTTATGGCGATTGGATAATTTTTACTCTTGTTATCGTGCGACAACGAAAACGCAAATTTTTTATAAAATAATCTTTTTTTTAAAGTAGAGTTTTAACATTGAATTTAAAATAGTCTCACCGAACAAAATAAAGTATTAAATTCTAAATATTGGAATTAAAAATTAATTACTACGTGCCAATGAATTGGCAGCGGTTTTTTGTTTTTATCTATAATAAAATCAATATTATCATTTGCATTTCTTTCGTAATTATCATTTATTTTTATGTCATATCTTTGATATAATTTTGTATGTATGAAAAATTCTAAAGCTTTACAAATTTTTGAAGGTTTTATAGTTCCAAACATATCATCAGTTTGACGTTCTATGTGTCTTTTCAATTTAATCTGAACAATTGACATTTCCTCGAAATTCCCAGGTAAAACTTGAATCATTTCATTTATATCAGGCTGAATATTCACCATACTTCCTTTCAAAGATAATTGAGAATTTTAAACATATGGTTGTAAAGGTCATATTTTCATAAAGGGAATATAAGGAGGAACCATACGTTCTTCGAGAAATTATAAATTTTGAATAAAAATCGAGTACAGTAGGGAATCGCGAATTGTCATTTGATGCTAGTTCTGGTACTTTACGTTTGGAGATATGTTTTTGACACGTTTTACATATATATTTGGAATCATTATTAATTATGTTTGATAGAAATACTTTATGATCTACATTTAAAGCTTTCAATTGATTTTCTATTTTATTTTTATTGAAAATTTGAACAGATCGTAAAAAGAAATTATTATCGCAACATACGCAAGGTAAATAAGGAACACTTTTTAATTCTATCAAAAATTTACGAATAAGTATTATTGCCTTCTTATTACTATAATGTTTTTAATTTATCATTGATTTTATTACTATAGTTTTCTTTTGAATCTGTGTAATTCATATCATCTTAATTTGTTCTTTTCATATCATTAATTTTGCTGTATTGAATAAAATTGGTGTCTTCTCGCATTATTTTTATCCTTTTTGTATTTTGAATATATTCATTAGTTCTATAAATTTCATTCATTCGTTTCATAATCAGCATCTAATCGCAAAATTTTGTTTCTACCTATATTTTGTTGGTTTTCTTTTTATTTTAAAATTATTATTAGATCTTGATATCTTGTTCCTGGCGATATTATTATCATTTTTTATTTTTTTTGTAAATATCCTTACCTCTGATGTATTTAATCCTATCATTATTACTTTTCTTATTATATTTATCATTTGATCTTAACTTATTAATTCTAATCTTCAAAATATTAGCCAAATATAGTCTTCAACGAGTGTAATAAGTGGTTAAATAAAATATAAATAAAATATTTTGTTGAGAAATTAATTTATGAAATATAAAAACATTTTCTTTAACAACAAATGACTGAGTGAAGATAATTTAATTTTTAAAAAGAAAATGTATGTAATTTAAATACCTTTCGCTAAGAATTTGTTATATTACTTAATATTGACTATACACATGAACAAAAATCCAAAAGACTAAAAATTCAAAATAGGTTTTAGGTTGTAAAACAAAAAAAAATCGATCAAACCACAAATTAGTCGGAATAGCATTTTTGCTTTCCTCGTAGAGAAAGCTTTGTAACGGTGAAAACAAAATTTCTCAAGACAAAATGTTCAAGGAAGGAAAAGATGTTTTAAGGTAGCCCTCTCGATACCCAACTAGTAAAAAAAAAATGGGGACGGTTTATCTATTTGTTAATTTATAAGGTAAATGTTGTTGAATAAAGCCTTACAAATACCGGTAACGTAAGTAATAATTATACATTCAAACAAAACCATTTTATTCGTCTGAGTTATCGATAAGGAGTTTCGTAAGGAAGCTGATTTGACTAATTTTTTGTTTGAGTATAAATGTATAGTTTTTGACTTCGCTAAACTTTCCTACGTAAAGGTACCCACTGATAATTGTTAAGAGCAATCATCGCTCGTTATATGCTTGTCTTTAGCTAAAATTTTGTATCAAAAACCACTCTTTCTGTAAAACAAAATACGTTAGTTTGTGCGAATCCCCATAAGACGCCCTGTTAAATTACTTAAATAAAAACATTCATATCTTGCTTCCTAGGTCCCTTTTGGTTCCAGGAATTTATCTGAGTTATTACAAGACCTTTATGAACCAGTCCTCCTACCATCTAGACGTAAGAATCGCCGAGGGTTTTGTGCATGCTAGCGCTCAGATAATGTTTTTTTTTCTTTTTATGCTTAATAACTGGTACAATTTTGTGTAAGAATATGTAATAGTTTCTGAGATAAAAATTATAGAAGAAAATGACACGTACACCTTCATAACAAATGAAGGACGATAGATATGTAAAAAAATCTTTGCGTTTCCAAAAATTGAAAGAAAATTTTTTACCCTATCATATCAAAAATGAGAAAAATTAAAGTTTCAGAATCGTTTGTGGATTTCGTCGTTGCAATCGACCGATTCGTTCTCGAGATATAAGTTTGTAGCCGGCTCTTTTTCACGTGGTACGGGAACTCTTTTGCCGTTCGTAGCCTGCGTTGCCCTACTTTGCCGGTTCATGGTCTGGGACAAGCGTCTCATGTGAGATCCCGCGTAAAGCGCGACGCTCGTGGGTCGTGAGAATGGTTAGGCAATTCGACGTGCGTATTATTTCTATCTAGAGCGTCCAAGGGCCGCGGAAAAAAAAATTTGTGAATCGGTGTTCGAGAGCCGTGGAAAAAATATAAAAATGTTGCTGTTTCGGTACTTTCGTCCGTCGTACCCCTTATATTCGTCTGTTTTTTGGGTGGCGTATTTATAGCACCTCATCCGCGTTTTGTGGTGCCTCCGCCGATCCCAATGTTGGCTTTGGTAATTCGAAGCTATGCTTGATCATGTCCATATGGATGATACACGTATGTTCTCCTCTTCTTATCTCCACGTTGTGGGTCTCATAGTTGATATCTAGGATCAGACACGATCCCACGTATTCTTGGTCTGTTTTTCCATGCTTACGCTTCTTCAGTACGTAGACCATTTCGCCTTCGCTGAAATGCCGTATATTTCGGCATTGATTGTAATAAAATTTCTAATTGTATTTGGATGGTGTTAAATTCATGGCTGCTAACGTCCGTGTCAGCCACGTATTCGTTGTACGTCAGCAACTGTTCCCTAGGCGGAAAACTGGACGGTGTTTGGGCTCTCAAGTCGAATACTATCTCATGCGGTGTGCAATCTGACCCTTCATGCACTGTGGTGTTATAAGCGTGTTGCGCCAACGGCAGCAAACTATCCCAATCTGTGTATTCTTTTAAATAAAACTTCAAATATCCATTAAGCATTTGATGCAGCCTTGGTTGAAAATTTATTAATTTTGAAAATCCGTGCGAACTCTTCTAAGGTACGGTTCATAAAATGAGATCCCTGGTCTGATATTAAGGCGTTAAAGTTTCTCTATTAAGGCACGGATGACTTCTTCTGCCGTCGCTTGCCGTACGGGAACTAGTATACAATACTTACTGAAGTTATCTTGAATCGTCAATATGTATTGGTTTTTTCCTGACATTGGTTCCTTTGGCACCAGGAAGTCAATAGATATTTTGCTAAATGGCCTTGCTTGTGTGTCGCTTATTATCATTGAGAGTTTCATCTTAACCCCCACTAATTTTTGCGTTTGGTAGTCGGGGCAGCCTCGTATAAACTGTCGAACGTCGGCTTGCATGACTCGCCAGTAGACTTGTGGGCCAGTTTATCATACTTCTTGGTCATGCACTTGTGGCCGCCTATAGCCGATTCGTGATATTTTTTTTTTTTTATTTTATTTATTTTATTTAAACCAGAGTAAAGTACAAAAAATTACAAGTTTGTAACCATTATACATAGTTTACATTACAAAGTAAGTACAATGTAATCCAGCAGAGGAAAAATTCCTGTTCGCTGGTCCGGCATACTAAAACTAACTTAACCTAAAATTCATTTGGTTAATATTTACTTATGATTAATAATTTGAGTAGTAGCTATGAGAGTTGCTGCAGCTTAATATTCCTAGGAGTATTAAGCAGAGCCCACTCTCATTTTTGGTATGTGTTTATAAAATTTGTATGAAAATTTAACAGTGTTTAAAATTAGTAACAATTTATATATATTTTTAACATTAATAACTATCAAAATTTTTATACTCTTGATGCATCAGGTACATTCTCGTATCCATTGCTTTAGTTTGAGTTTTCTGCTTAGTTTGTTTCTAATTGTTTTTAAATCATTTGGTAGGTTATTGAAATGTGTTATTGCTCTAATATAACTGTTCTTAATGCTAACGGTCAAGTATCTTTTTGGAATCTGTATACTTCTGTTTCTAGTGTTGCTATTGGAATTTATATATGCTGACTGTAAGACTTCGTAATGATAAGACAGTGATTCATAAGTAAAAATTTGATCTATGCTCATAGGATTTTTGTCGACTGCAAATTTGTTTTTATTGATTATTTTAAGTATTCTGTTCTGTAGTTTAATGAGCAGATTTTTACTGTTAGAATACGCTCCTCCCCATGCTATAATTCCATATGAAATTATGCTGTGAAAGAGGGCGTAATAAATCATCCTTAGAGTATCAGTCGTCATAAGTTTTGATAGCTTATAGAATACGAAAATAAGATATTTCGTTTTGTTGTATATATATTGGCAGTGTTCGTTTCATCTCATGTAACTATCGAAGATTATACCTAAATATTTGGTATTATCAACTCTTTTGATTTTTGTGCCTTGTATATTTATGTCTAAATTTTTTGGTGTGCTGTCAACTTGATTCCCAAATTCAATGTATACTGTTTTGTCCGTGTTTAAGGAAAGCTTGTTAAGAGCTAGCCATACTGATATTTTGAGTAGTGTTTCGTTCATTTTGGTTTCAACTTCTTTCCACGTCTTAGCTGACGTCACTACTGCTGTGTCATCTGCGTATGAGACTAGCGTATCTTCCGGGATATCAAGTAGCAGGTCGTTGATATATAGTAAGAAGAGCAGTGGTCCCAGAATTGTTCCTTGTGGAACACCGACGTTGACAGATTCGAGATGACTTGTTGCATTATTTAATTTTACTTTTTGTAGTCTGTTATCTAAATAACTTTTTATTAGATTATGGGCACTTCCTCTGACACCGTAATTATATAGTTTATCTAGTAATATTTGATGATTTACAGTATCAAAAGCTTTGGCGAGGTCCAAAAAAATTATGGCAATTGGTGTACTCTTATCTAACTTACCATATATTACATTTGATATTAGTGTTAGCGCATCTTTTGTACTCTTGTTTTTCCTAAAACCATATTGATTTTTGGCAAGTATTTCACATTTGTTGATAAAAGTAATTATTCTTTTATGAATTATTTTTTCTAGTACTTTTGCTATATTAGAAATAAGAGATATAGGTCTGTAATTATTGGCAATATGCTTTTCTTTTGATTTATGTAAGGGTATTACATCTGCTATTTTCAAGGCATCTGGCCATATGACCTTATCTATACAGTGGTTAAAGATGTGGGTTAGGGGGTCTACTAAGAATTCGACCAGGGTTTTTAATGTCTTGGCATTAATATTATCATTTCCCCCATTTTTGTTTTCCATGTTATTTATGATATTTTCTATTTCTATTCTTTGATAAGCCGGTGTCTGTCCTGTACTCGAGGCACAGGTAAGTTGTTCCTGAAGAAGAATATACAGATGTTAATTCCCTTGCAGACTTTATTTATTTGATCAATGAAGAAACTTCATTCCGATTTTGTTAATATTCCCAGGTCTTTTATTGTACCTACTGATTTTATTTCAAATTCTTCTAATCGTTATCATTAACAATATTACTTATGTCGACTGCAACTTACTATCAACTGATGAGAATTGTTCCATGGGTCTTACAGTCTTATAAATTAAATTAAAGTAATTAATATTTATGGCAGTCAGAATGCCCTTGTTTATAATCACCCCCAAAAAATCTGAAATAAAAATTTAATTAAAACCTGGAAAAAAAAACTTTATTAGCAAAGGACTATCTGACTACCCCCCACCACCAAATTGCCCAATTTCCCAATGTTTCGAGCCCGATCCGGCTCCTCCTCAGGGACTGAGATAAAATCCGCGATACACCTCATTATATACGCATACCCACTTATTTCCTCTTACCCCCACCAACATCCACCTCTCCCTCTCAAACTTTCCATTCTCACTTAAATTAATAAAGAATGATAAATGTTATCTAATTTACTTGACTCTAACATTAAATTTACATTATTGCGATTCCTTAGAATGTGAACACTTTCAAGGCTTTCCCTCTTATATTTATTCTTAAGCCCTTGTTCCAAAATATCCACACATCCAAAATCGAGAGAACGCAAACTATTTAAACAATGTTCTTTCAAACCCGATGTAAAATTTGTACTATGTAAACTATATTGATGCTCATATATTCTCTTCTTCAAATATATACCCGTTAGACCAATTTAACATTCATTACAATCCCTACAATTAATTTTATAAACTTCTCCTGATTTTAAACATTTATCATCCTTGTCTTTACAATTACTAAATAACCTTTCGAAATTATTATCGTTTCTAACGAAAACTTGAATATTATGTTTACTAAAAATCCTTCTAGTCCTTTCGGACAAACCTCTAACATATGGTAAACTAAAATATGCGTTCTTTCCATTTCTATTCCTTGTTTGACTATCTGCCCGCTTCTTCAATCCACCATTATAAATTTCCTACACTCTCTCATCAATCATTTTATCAATAAATTTTACCGGATAACTATTCTTAATAAATGTTTCACTAACTAAACTTAAATTCTTTTCCCTAAAATCTTTATGTGACAATTTAATCGCTCTGTCAATGACACCTTTGATCGCACCTGTCTTGTTCCCGAATTGGTGGTGAGAATCAAAATTCAAAAATCTACCTGACCATGTAGGTTTTTTATACCAATCTAATTTCACTCTATTATTATTAACTCTAATGAATCTAATATCTAAAAAACTCAATTGATTATCTGACCGACATCTTTTGTGAAAACACATCCACCGTATCATCCACAAAACATTCAGGTACAACTGCAGAAATGTCATCAACATATCTTTTAAAAATAATTGGCTAAAAAACCAATTTAGACAAAGCAATACTTTCCAATTTTTCCATTACTAAGTTCGCTATAACAGGTGACAAAGGTGATCCCATTGGACAACCATATCTTTGCTCATATAAACTATTATCAAAAGAAAAAATTGTGTTTTTAAAAACCAAATTAGTGCCTTTACAAATTCATCTTTTGTTAAACTATTATGTACTTTAATTTCAGACCATATATCTTGTATAATATCATTCAGCAACTCTAGAGGTCTATCTGATCCCATGATCATTCGGAATAACAATATCTTTCATTACATCACAAAAACTCCAACTGTCTTTAATATATGAATTTGTTTTACCCACTATTTTGAACAATGTATTAGACAAAAAACTCGCCAGTCTATAAGTGGGAAAATTTATTGATGATATTATTATTCTATATGTCAACTGTTCTTTCTGAATCTTAGGAAGCCCATAACATTTAGCTACAGTGCCATTTTCACATTTTAAATATTTGAACATATTGTCCTTAATATAAGCTTTTGTTTTCCAATGCATCAATAATTCTTTTAATTTATCTTGTAGTCTATTGATATGTGGATTCCTAATTTTCACGTAAGTGTTATAATCATCCAACATAAGTTGAACTATATTTATTTAATCCCTTTTATCTGAAACTACCGTTACATTTCCTTTATCTGCTTTTTGGAAGATCATATTCGGATTCTCTCTCAAGAATTTCTTCGTTACTTTTAATTCATGCAACAAGTAACTGTTCAAATAATTATCAAATCTTTTTTCTCTTTTAAAATTATTAATAACTTTAACTAAAGAACTCCTAAATTCTTTTTTAAACTCTAGATTAAAACTACTAATACTACTTTCTACTTCAGCGATGATATTCTTGATCGAAAGAGCTTTACTTGAATATGATATTCCAAATTTAGGAACCTTTGACATGATATTTACCACTTCTTCTGGTATTACTTTGTCCGTTATATTTCTAAACAAATTTTTATTAACATTGGTAGTTTGATTGACCGGAGACTGTTTTTTATGTTTTAAATATTCAAATTTTCTTTTTAATTTACTCCTATGATTACATTTTACTTTTTCAAAGTGCCTCTTTTGATCACGAAAAAATTCTTGCAAATCATTCTGTTCTACTTTACTATATAAACATCTTTCAAGCTCTAATAAATATTTATTCAAGCTATTAATTTCAAAATTCAAATCTCTAATTTCTAAATTAAGTAATTTATTCTTGAAAAAGAAAATATTTTTCCGTAGATCATAAGAAACTCTTTTGTTGTAATCCTGATAAAAACCCTTTTCATCAAGTTTTTTCCCAATATGGATAGGAAAAATGTTTGATTTTTTACACCTAAGAAGAAAGGTAGGTTGGTCCTTTAAAATTACAATCCTTAAAACAATTTTTACCCATTTTGAGCAATAGCCTTTGACCACCTTCCCATAAATCCTATATATATCTCTAAAAACATTTTAAGCCACCTTTAATAGACCTTAGTTTTATCATTAAAAATATAACTTATGTCGGCTGCAACTTACTATCAACTGATGCGAATTTTTCCATCGGTCTTACAGTCTTATAAATTAAATTAAAATAATTCATATTTATGGTAATCAGATTGTTTAAATAGTTTGCATTCTTTCGATTTTGGGAGTGTGGATATTTTGGAACAAGTGATTAAGAATAAATACAAGAGGGAAAGTCTTGAAAAATATTTACATTCTGAGGAATCGGAATAATGTAAATTTAATGGTAGAGTCAAGTAAATTAGATAACATTTATCATTCTTTATTAATTTAAGTGAGAATGGAAAGTTGGAGAGGGGAAGGTGGATGGTGGTGGGGGTAAGAGGAATTAAGTGGGTATGGGTATATAAGGAGGTGTATCGCCGGTTTCATTTCAGTCCCTGAGGAGGAGCCGGAGCGGGCTTGAAACGTTGGGCAATTGGGCAATTTGATGGTGGAGGGCAGTCAGATAGTCGTTTGCTAATAAAGTTTTCCTTTCCAGATTTTAATTAAGTTTTTATTTCAGATTCTGCGGGGGTGATTATAAATAAGGGCAACCTGACTGTCATAAATACTAATTGTTATAATTTAATTTATAAGACTGTAAGACCGATGGAAAAATTCTTATCAGTTGATAGTAAGTTGCAGTCGAGATAAGTAATATTTTTAATGATAAAACTAAGGTCTATTAAAGGTGGCTTAAAATGTTTTTTAGAGATATATATGGGATTTATGGGAAGGTGGTCAAAGGCTATTGCTCAAAAAGGGTAAAAATGGTTTTAAGTATTGTAATTTTAGAGGAGCAACTTACCTTTCTTCTTAGGTGCAAGAAATCAAATATTTTTCCTAGCCATATTGGGAAAAAACTTGATGATATGGGTTTTTATCAGGATTACAACAAAAGAGTTTCTTATGGTCTACGGAAAAATATTTTCTTTTTCAAGAATAAATTACTTAATTTAGAAATTAGGGATTTGAATTTTGATATTAATCGCTTGAATAAATATTTATTAAAACTTGAAAGATATTTATATAGTAAAGTAGAACAGAATGATTTGCAAGAATTTTTTCGTGATCAAAAGAGGCACATTGAAAAAGTAAAATATAATCATAGGAGTAAATTAAAAAGAAAATTTGAATATTTAAAACATAAAAAACACTCTCAGGTCAATCAAACTACCAATGTTAATAAAAATTGGTTTAGAAATATAACGGACAAAGTAATACCAGAAGAAGTGGTAAATATCATGTCAAAGGTTGCTAAATTTGGAATATCATATTCAAATAAAGCTCTTTCGATCAAGAATATCATCGCTGAAGTAGAAAGTAGTATTAGTAGTTATAATCTAGAGTTTAAAAAAGAATGTAGGAGTTCTTTAGTTAAAGTTATTAATAATTTTAAAAGAGAAAAAAGATTTGATAATTATTTGAACAGTTATTTGTTGCATGAATTAAAATTAACGAAGAAATTCTTGAGAGAGAATCCGAATATGATCTTCCAAAAAGCAGATAAAGGAAATGTAACGGTAGTTTCAGATAAAAGGGATTAAATAAATATAGTTCAACTTATGTTGGATGATTATAACACTTACGTGAAAATTAGGAATCCACATATCAATAGACTACAAGATAAATTAAAAGAATTATTGATGCATTGGAAGACAAAAGCTTATATTAAGGATAGTATGTTTAAATATTTAAAATGTGAAAATGGCAATGTAGCTAAATGTTATGGGCTTCCTAAGATTCAGAAAGAACAGTTGACAGATAGAATAATAATATCATCAATAAATTTTCCCACTTATAGACTGGCGAGTTTTTTTGTCTAATACATTGTTCAAAATAGTGGGTAAAACAAATTCATATATTAAAGACAGTTGGAGTTTTTATGATATAATGAAAGATATTGTTATTCCGAATTGTTACGTTCCCATGTACTATTTTATTTTTCTCATGCAATTTTAACGTAACGATAAATTTTTATAACGATAGATTAATGTTAAACTAAAATACGGCACAACATTGCGCAAAAGAGAGATTGAGAAATGGAATCGCACGATGACCAGGAATCGCTGCGCTAGCGGGGCAACGGCCTTAATCCAGTGCAACGACCGCGAGGAACCGCATACGACACGAAGACAACAGGCGTTGCGCTGGATTAGTGGCAGCACCTCCCGGGCATCTCTCGCGCGCCCTGTCTTACCTGCGCCGATAGGAGTTACGGAAGCGAGAGAGACAGCGAACGATTGTAGTGGGAGGGAATTTTCGCGGATCCAGGTGTGCGGACTGCGAAAATTCGTTGCCACAGCAGTCGAGTTGAAGATTTTAAAAAGTGTTGTCGATTCATAATTTATTGTGATTTTTGTAAGTTCTTATACCGTAGTAGTAAGTGTTAGAATATTTTTATGACACCCGAGAAGAACCATCAAATTATTGTAAGCGAATCATCTGGACTTAGACCGAGGAACAAAATAAAATCAAGGAATTACCAATATTTGTCGAACAGTTATTTTTTCCCATTTTACCACGAAGTCCAAATTTAATTACCACCAATACCACAATTTTCAATATACGAGAGGAGCAGTGATCCGACAAGGTAAGATTTTCCTATTTATTATCGCCGATTTCTTAGCTGATCCAACCAATTATTATTCGCGTCATATTTATTCGCGCTTTACTATTTTCTTCAATTTAAGTCCATATATTCTTTTATTTCATTAATTTAATTATATTTTATTTAAAGTGCATTTATAATTTATTTCATTTATTTGGTCGATAGCGTGCGTCTAATAATCGTGATTTTTATATACCTTGATATCGCGAAAAAGTGAATCCATACGTGCGACTGGCCATATTTACGGGAGGTAGGTGATCACGGTTTCTACAATCGCGCGACCCCCCCACTTCTCTCTCATTCTCTCTACACACGTTACTGAACCGGGAGGTAGTCGTAGTGGTTTCATCAAGTTCGTTAACATTATTTCATTTTACCTTCCAATAATTAATTGTTATTAGTTCGTTACTGTGTTTCTTAATAATTAAGGATAGTAAACAAATGTTTATATATATATATATATATATATATATATATATATATATATATATATATATATATATATATATAACGATTGATAAAGGGGTTAATATAAGTGCTGAGTTTCCCTTTACTTGTACGGATACGCTCCCTTGATTTGTCAATTCGGGTTCTTCCTGTTTATCTTGAGTCTGTGTTAGTAACCTAAATCGCGACGGATCATGCACCCCAATCTTCAGTAGTTTTGCCGATTCATGCTACAATGAATCAACCGAGCTACTTACTGCATGGGGGAAATCCGGGCTAGGGCTTAGTAAATTACTTAAATTTAATGGTTAGTTAGTTAGCTAGTAAGAATTATAATATAATGAAAATAAGAAAAGAAGGTTAAAATTATTATTAACCAAAATTATTATTAACTATTTATTATTATTTATTATTAATTATTTATGTACATAATATATATAAAAACTTGTATAACGTTAGTTCCCAGGACCCCATGTTACTGTATACCTATACGTGACTAAAGAAATAATGTCTCTTATGGGGGCCGATGTCCTCAAAACTGACATTAAACATATGTAGATTCAGGGACTGTCCCCAAAACTAACAAATGTCCCTGAAACCAACGTTAAACATCTGGAATGTCCTGGAAACTAACATAAAACATAAATATATATATATATATATATATATATATATATATATTAGGCTAGTAAGTTTGAGGAGCTCAACCCCGGTCGGTCAGAGTGGCTAAAGAAATAATAACCCTCAGGTTACCGACTCTAGACAAATAGACTCTAGAAAACCCCTCAAACTTCCGCTCGGATGCTGAATATATAGATTGGAAGTTTGAGGAGGCTCCTCAAACTTCCCATAACCCCTCAAACTTCCAAGCGGGTGCTGAATATAATCCTCAAACTTCCAGAATTTCATATTTATATATATATATATATATATATATATATATATATATATATATATATATATATATATATATATATATATATATATATATATATATATATATATATATATATATATATATATATATATATATATATATATATATATTTATATATATATATATTTATGTTTTATATATATATATATATTTATGTTTTATATATTATATATTTATGTTTTATATATATATATATATTTATGTTTTATATGTATATATATTTATTTATATATATTTATATATATATATATATATATATATATATATATATATATATATATATATATATATATATATATATATATATATATATATATATATATATATATATATATATATATATATATATATATATATATATATATATATATTTATGTTTTATTTTAGTTTCCAGGACATTCCAGATGTTTAACGTTGGTTTCAGGGACATTTGTTAGTTTTGGGGACAGTCCCTGAATCTACATATGTTTAATGTCAGTTTTGAGGTCATCGGCCCCCATAAGAGACATTATTTCTTTAGTCACGTATAGGTATACAGTAACATGGGGTCCTGGGAACTAACGTTATACAAGTTTTTATATATATTATGTACATAAATAATTAATAATAAATAATAATAAATAGTTAATAATAATTTTGGTTAATAATAATTTTAACCTTCTTTTCTTATTTTCATTATATTATAATTCTTACTAGCTAACTAACTAACCATTAAATTTAAGTAATTTACTAAGCCCTAGCCCGGATTTCCCCCATGCAGTAAGTAGCTCGGTTGATTCATTGTAGCATGAATCGGCAAAACTACTGAAGATTGGGGTGCATGATCCGTCGAGATTTAGGTTACTAACACAGACTCAAGATAAACAGGAAGAACCCGAATTGACAAATCAAGGGAGCGTATCCGTACAAGTAAAGGGAAACTCAGCACTTATATTAACCCCTTTATCAATCGTTAGGACAGATTTATTTAATTCCTCAGAGTCACGGCGAATTGGGGTAAAAATATGAAAAGGAATGGCAGACGTCATGGGGCGATATCCAAAATAATTTATGGTTCTGCCCTTACGTGCGGGTATTTTAACCTCTCACGTAACAGCAGAATTAATGATAGCAGAGCGTGGTTGTTCGCCCTGACCTAAAAAAATTCTAATTCACTTTCTTTTTGAGGAAAAGAATAAATATTTTTCGTTGACTCTTACGCGTCCGTTTTCGCCCTTTTAAGTGAGTTCTACGGTAATATCCTTAGTCAAAGTCAAAGCAAGTGTATGTTTATCTTTTGTCGGTTCAATTTTACACTCGACACTAATAATATTTTCATTTTAAACCTTAACTACATTGATTTTAATAATCTGGAATATCGATATAAAGTTCCATAGAATTTTCATTTGATTTATATTTGGAGGTTAAGTTTATGTTTTACGCTTCGAAATATTTTTCTTTTCGTAAACTAGAAGCATCTAATGATAGTGAAATTGTTACCCGTGAGGAAATATAGCTATTACCGCAGAGAATTTTACGTCCTTTTCATTATCATTTAAAAGCGTAGGTAGAGATGTCTTAGACTTCAACCTTAAATCGAATAAAACTTATTGGGTCGGACTCACGTTGAATCTTACTGAAGGAATGTTTAATCTTGCTTATCACTACTATTTCTTTTTACCATGGAATTTCCTATTTTCGACCGATATAATATGCTTGCTGATGAGTCTATAGAAATAATCGACCATGAGGCTCTCCGATATTCATATAAACATTACTTAGACGTCGAGGATCTCCTCTACGATCATTTTGGCCAGCAACCTGGTTGCGAAGAGACATTTCGGGATGATCTTAGAGACTGGTTGCCCTTATATGACGGCTATAACCTTTCCTTCCAGGACTTTGCTTATGAAGTGACGAAAACCGCATCTCGCGTACCACATCGATTTTATGTAATATTTCTAGACGTTCTTCTAGAAAAATTAGTTGATAAGGCAAGAGAATTCATAGACTATATTAACGGGTTCAAACATCATTTGGACCTTCTAGACGAGTTGGGCTGGTTTTTTAATGGCAATCACGCCAGGAATTTATCTAGAAATTATCAGTATGATGACTACTATGAAGATGAAAATATCGTTGCTGATATTGGATCTCCATGCCAACGCTCGACCGCTAAAATCAAAGGAATCTCTAATGATCGGAGTGTTCGGAATACCCTCTCACCGCTAAGTTATTCAGAAGAACAAAATATTACAGAATTGAAAGAGGTATGTGAACCGCTGGCTCTAACAGCACTCAATCCAGTTACGATCTGGGCCATCGAAGCAAGTTCTGATTTTAACACCCCCGTCATCGTCGAACGCGGTGCCACAGAGTGCCCAGTTATTATGACTAATGCATTAAGATTGGGATTAGAACGCTTCGCCAAACCATTTCAAGTTCAAAACCATCGTAGCATCAATTTCGAACATAGCATTCTTCAGTTAAACACCCACGATACTACGGAACCTCCGATATCCTACGAAGCAACCATCTCATCCAAGCCAGAAATACGCCTGGAGACCAATCTTGCCAACCATTCAATTAATCTTTACAAGGTACGGACACACATCGTCTCTATACCCTTCAATAATGACAGCCAAGGGCGGGTTTTCACCAACACCACTACAGATATATTGACAACTATATCTCTAGAACGACCACTAACCAGTTGCTTAGAAATTCAAGAGCCCATTTCTGACTCCCCCGTTGCAGTCGAAAAGATAATATGGACAGTAAGTGAGGCCCCCGTAATGGAAAATTCCAGCACTAGAAATAGACCCGACATCCAAACGTCTGAGGGTCACCATCATTCTTACATAATTCCCCTTCGTGCGTATGCGGACGAACTACTGCCTAGGTACCAAAGAACTTTATATATTCTCCTAAAAGGACTTCTTCTAACGCGCCAAATGATACTCGACTTCAACACCCGAACTTCAAGTATAGAAAGAAAAGGTACTATAACATCGCAATCGCACAAGCCATCAAAGAAATAGGATAGACACTCAGTACTATGTTCAATTCCCTAATGATTGAAACCAAAAAAAACCACCTTGCATGAGAACTCGCCCAGTTGTCCAGCAACCGGAGCTGAAAGTAGATCATCTGAGGCGGTATAACAAAAGAGCTTTCGACTAGCTTCATCAACATAACCAAAAGCACTGAGAGAGCAGTGAGATTGTATTAATTGGTATATATTGTAACTGTTAACATAAGTATTTTTTTTTTTATGATGGCGAATTATATGTATGTCAACAAATAATGTACGAACTTTTACGCACCAGCGTTCACATATATGCTCACATCTAAATGTCATATTGTCATAGCGCAGTATCAATACTAGCCCATAAATATATAATATTTGGATAAGATTATGTTTTAAGCTCATTATTTTACTCATGTACGTTTATAGAAGTTACAAGTGTTATCATCGTTACTAAAATCTATGACGATGACGGTTAAATCGTGTGCTCCGTAGGTTCCTCCTCTACGGATCGAAAAGTATCGGATACGGGATTCAAGTCTTCATGGTCGCCGATAAATAGATTTCTTTACTCGGATACATTAGCAGCTCATGACTTTATGGTATTTTTGAGTCCTTCAGCAAATTTCTTTTGTAGACTTTTGTTATATCCGTGGACGGTGGGGGAGAAGAGAACGAAAGAATTACATGAATGATTTTGTTTAGAAGTTTCAATCCACACAGCAGCCGAATCAACCACTGGTGTTAAGTTCAATAGTCTTCTCAATGAACCTAAATATTTTCATTGTACATCAAACAATAATTTTGATATTGTGCATGACACTTTAGAAGGCCAAGGTCATTATGTACTCAAATTAGTAATTCTAATATCGTTTCTTCAAAACTTATAATTTAAATGTTGATATGTTAATTGAATCATTTCAACATGGTCAAGCAGAACAAAAAAAAAAAACTCATCAGCTACTTTAACATCGTCTAACATAAATAATGTACTTACAGATCATAAGCTACAAGAAAGAGAGGTAGGTACAAGTGTGGTGCTTCTTAAGAATTCTTCCTTTCCTTGTATCGGATAAAGTGAATGAGGATAATCCGTATTTACAATATTTAATTAAAAGCTCCCAATTTCTCTCTCTGTATAGTATTGGTAGATATCTTTCCCAATTCCACAATTTTATTAAGTTCTTCATTTTGAAATGCACTTACACATCCAATAAGTTGAATGTTTGGCATATGCCGTGATCGTACCTACAGATACCTCACGAATTTCGTGCAATCATGGAAAACGACACGCATTGTCCTGCGCAGATCCCTGCAAATTTTATATTTTATCCCTGCATATGCGAATTTTAACTGTTGTAATCTAGATTATGGAATGAATAAGCCTTTGTAACGATCCTATTGTGCCTATACGTTAACTACAATCATTTTACTTCCTCAGTATAAGTCCCACACTTTGAGAAATTTGAGAATCCCTAATTCAGATTCATATGGCTTCCCCTATGGTACATAAATATAAAGAACAACCTACATACATATTTAAGGCTAACCGAGCCGCACTTACCAGAATGTATCTTGACTCATCATGGGGGCATATTAGTTTAAAGGCCCTTAAAGAACCGTTAGAAGGCGCCCTAACTCACATTCTGATATGCCGAGAAAAGGGATACCGCGACCATAGAAACCCCTTTGATCTACTTAACTATCTAAGACCGACTAAAACCACGATATTCCCGTTCAGTACAAAAAGAATAGACTCGGCAGCAAACCATTTCTGTGTCGTCACCGTGATTTATCGAATAGAACTAGGACTCGGACCTATGGACCCTCTTTGTTACAGGCAATATGATCCCCGCCAGCCATCCAGTCTTCGCTATAACTCGCCATGTCTACAGAATAATAAACCCGGACCCAGGAGTTGATCCTGTCATTTGTTCGCTTGAGCATAGGCGACATATCGACATATCGCCCTGCGAAAACTCGTAAAACTCTGGACTATGCGTACGGCGGACCTTTCGACCGAGGACTGAGGACCCGGACGTCAGAAACTATATTCACCCAGGACTATCATTAATCTATCCCTATTTCCAACGACCACACCTATTTGAACTCTGGTCCCAACGTTCACCGACTACTAATCTAACAACACACCCTATCAACACACCCTCGTTGCAGGACCCCATTCATGCGTTCGTTGTTCTTTTTTTTAGAAACCCTAAAAGATGGCTGTATCCAAGAATGAAGCCACGCCTATTAAAAAATTATATATACAACTTTGTCAGGGTTAACGAATATGTATTAAATAATGTAATGTAATATAAATAGAATTTATATTCCGTATATAAGTTCAAACTGCGAAATTAAACTTTCTCTTGCGAAAATAAACGTATACATTTAAGATGCGAAATTGAATAAACTTTATGTAAAATTTTTTTTTGCACTAGACTAATACTTCAATACTTAAACACGTATCGAGAAAAAACTGAGAAATAATTTGGAAAATTTAAATAATTAACAAGTTTTATTTCTGAACATTCATTTAAAAATTTTATATGCAATTATATAGAAGTCTTTCATAGAGAGATTGCTCCTATTGTATTGAAATATTAAGGCTATAGTTTTCAATATTATTATTGTCTCTACAGAATCAGTGGTCATTTACATCATTTCAATCGAAGAAAATTTATTCCTTAGCGGCAGTAATCGCTATATTTATAATTCACCAATCATATCTATCATATTATTTCGTTATACTTTATTTAGATTTGGTAGTATTTAACACTGTTTAATATCCCTTAGAGTATGTTCAAATCCTTCAAATAATTTTACCCCATTTACACATAATATTCCTATATTTAATATAGGAATAGTTATGATTACTGAATTCATGATATGCTACATCGAAGGTTTAACATCACTAATGTTCAATAAAGATTGAATATATTATTTTCCGAAACTTCCTTCTGGAATTACTAGTGATTTTAAATGAAACCTGCATTTATTCGGAATATAGAAAATCTTATAATTCCCACGATCTGCCCTCTAAATCTACCTAAGTAAGAGAGTAAGTTCTGTTATTCCAATATTAAGTTACGTCAAATTCAATGGAATCAGTAACTACCCAGACACCATTTTTGTTCATCTTGCACAATAGTCTACTGATGCTGGACCATTACGATTAATTGAAGCAATAAATTTAAATGTTCTAACTATGGTTTTGATTTCTTAATACAAAAGCAATTAAATTGACTTTTATAAATAATTATGTGACATTCTATTTATTTCATTTTTACTTTTCCGTTAATAAATATCATATATCATTAAATTATTTAATTTCCAAATTACATCTTCCTAACTCTAAAATTAAGTTTACCGAGAAAACAGTTGCTATGCTCATATATAATTATATCTTCCCGGAAATTTTTTCAAAGATAGTGTACAGCGTAACTTTGTGAGAACTAGCCGTTATCTGAAATTACAGAAATTTTATTTTATTTTTCCGTTTAGAACATAAGCGTTAGATAAAAAAAAAATAAAAAGAAAAAAAAGGATAATTATTAATTGTTACCGAATTACATAAAATGTTGCAAAAACAATATTTACCACTACATTTTTTTATTTTTTTAAATTAAGCTTTTATAAACATTATATTATGCATCCCTTAACTACAATTCTTCTATTTTTTTAAATCTATTAAAGAAAGTATTCATAGGAAAATAATAATCATTTATTAATTAATTTTTAGACTACAAAATTTACATGCGAACTTTTGATTA